>VZTZ01034068.1:8042-212293 GCA_013400955.1 Drymodes brunneopygia | reverse complement strand
CCTTCCCGAAACCTTCCCGAAACCTTCCCTTCCCAAAACTTTCCTGAAACTTTCCCGAAACCTTCCCGAAACCTTCCCGAAACCTTCCCTTCCCAAAACCTTCCCTTCCCAAAACCTTCCCTTCCCAAAACCTTCCCGAAACCTTCCCTTCCCAAAACCTTCCCTTCCCGAAACCTTCCTGAAACCTTCCCTTCTCGAAACCTTCCCGAAACCTTCTCGAAACCTTCCTGAAACCTTCCCTTCCCCTCCCTTCCCTTCCCCAATTATTCTTTCCTAAAAGACTTCAAAGACTTCATGTAATACAGCTTCCTATCCTATCTCAGCTATGTTTCTACATTTCCCCTCCTTAGGAAGACATCCTATTCTCCTTCCATCTGTTCCTGAGAGTTTATGTCCTACTTCAACGCACACTTTATGGCAAATATCCAACTCTTTCTCAAACTTGTGGAGTAAATATGACAGACATGGGACTGAAAGTGGCAGATGGTACCTGTCTACCTATCTGAGAAATACTATAACATTTCTCTGTTTTTTTCATGCTATCACAGTTTATGGAATTTTTAAATGTGTATTCTTACAAGAATTATTACATATTTCTCTAACTAGAGCAGCTGAAACCACATGTAGCACTATGTCTGTATAGGCCTGTGAGTGAAATGACAAATGATATTTTTATGTTGCATAATTCTCAGTTATCTAATTCCAATTTATTGAAATCTCTCTTCTCACTGTTATATGTTGCTCCTGAAATAATAGCTATTTATGATTGTCACTTCTACACTGTATCTCCTATGCCACCTGCACTTCTTAGTTCTACAAAATGCATTTTTCTATAAAAAAGTTAATTTTTGCCAATTTCCCCTCCATTCTCTAAATTCAGTCTTCCCTGTTCTGTCAACTTGGTCTTCCCTTTGCTTTTCAAGCTTTTCTTTTTTACACTGATGCTACTCCAGTGTGACCCACAAAGGTGGTAAGAGGTAGAGTAGCTAAACTTTACTCCTGGACTCCTCAAGACAAGGAAAAATATTTGTATCATAGCAATGATTTAGAGACCTAATTTTAACAGCTGGATTGTGAAGGTCAGAAGAAGTAGGAAACAGGATTCCTTGGTGTAGTCTTACCTAAGCACACAAAGAAAAGTTATGGTATCAATACCTTCTTTGAGTACAAAACAGCTAATCAACCTCCTGCTATCATGCAAGGACATTACTACATCCAAACATGTTCCTGTTGAGCTTTAAAAAAACTGGCCAATTTTGTTGAGTGTTTATTGCATTGATATTTTCTCCTTATTTCCAGATGCTGCAGTTGGTTTTGTTTTATTTTGTTTTGGAGAGAGTTTTATGTTCTCTCAGAGCATCTCTTGATAAAAATCAGGTCATTCAGTTGCTTTCTCAAAGTGTTTTCAGTCTAATTTCAGACATGACATGGCAAAGAGCATAATTAAACTTAGCAGAAAGATACAGAGAGAAAACCAAGGAGCCCAGTAATAAGAGATTACATGGTTCTTCAGTAGAGTCTAATACACACCGTGGTGGAGCAAGTTTAAAATGAAATCACAGTAAACAACTACTTTCTTGCTGATTACCACTGGTAAAATAAGCACTTCTGAAACAATGCTATTTCTGTACAAAAGAATTATTCACAAGCACATCCTATGAGGTATCACGTAAATGCCAGAAATAATGAAGGGAAAACCTTGAGCTCATTTGTCTGTCAGAGCCTTTTCTGTTCCAAAAGCTGATCATACAGCTCCTAAGATGGAGGGCTCTTGCCACGGAAGAGACCATCAGCTTTGCAGTTGGGCAGCTTGGGTTGGATTTGACTACAGGGCACACCACCTCATAGAATAAGACCTTCACATTTCTGGTCCTAGTTTAGAAAATATGGGCATGAAGAAATGTGGTGCTTAAGAAGTTTTGGGATGATACTCAGCCTCCACCTCAAACTACAGCCTCAGAAGCAAAAAGTTGAAGTGCTACAAAGCTAGTAAAAATCACTTTTATTTTTAAATAAAATTTCTAATTCAAATTTCTGCCAGAGAAGTGGCTAAAACCCTGACTACAAGCAGGGTGACAGACAAATTGAAAGAACAAGGCTGTCCACAAAGACTTTAAGCTATGCAACAGTGCAAGAAAAATGCATTTCCAGCAGCTGCTATCAGGATTTCTTTTACTATTTCAATAGTGGAAAAGTGGGGATAAAACCAAGGTCCCTTGGATGTTCAGAGCCCAGGAGATAACAGCAGAGCAGAAGAATAATGAGTGCTGCTAACTTCCTTCATCACACAGTAGTTGATAAAAAAAAAAAGAAATAGAATTATAAAAGGCCCTGGGCAAAATTTGAGCTATGTACTTTGCTGATGAACAGCACAGTGAGCTGGAGTTGACTGAACATGGATTTTTTCTAGTAGAGCTAGAGGTAAATGGCTTTGTCATCCATTACACTTTCCCAGCTTTCTTAGATTTCCTCCCTGGAACAAAGCCAGGACATTACGGGGAGCAGGGGGGTTGTTATGTGCATGGAATGAACAAGAAAGCCTCCTGTCTCAGGCTGAGACACGTACTGCCTGGAGCTGAAAGACCCAAATTCAAGTCCCTTCTCTTCCATCTTCCTGCCTGCAGACAGCAGCTGCCAGACTGTTATCCTAAGTGTCCCTTTCGTAGTGTTGCTGCTCTACTTTGTATAAATATGCAGATGGATCACATGAGCATATGTGAGGACTACTCTGCCTTTGGCCCATGGGATGACCTGTGGAAAGTGTGGTTGTTTCTTTCTCTCGCTTGGAGGTTCCCCCCTTATCACCCACTGGTGGGATGGGAAAGTGCCCTGGTCCCACAAAAGCGATGCAGACTTGAGGCTGCATGAGCCCCCTGTCCTCCAGGGCTGGATCTGACCCTGTCACACTGTTTGACTGAACAAGTGCTTTATTCCACTCCAAATCTGGAGTGACTGTTGTGTGGAATTAGCTCTGAAATGCATTCAAACTGTGTTAGAGGAAGCATGTGAGGGTCTGTTAACATGAAATCAGATTTAAATTGTGGATCATAATGCTTCAACCTCACTCCAGTCTAACTAAGTGGTAAAAATTTCTTTTTTACCAGTGATACCCACTGGTACAGTTAGTTGATGTTTCACCAACCACTAGCCATGTTCTCTGTTTAAAAATATAATCAAAGTCTGCTCCTCCAAATTCCCTGAAAACTCTGTAAACTATTAAGAAAAGCAAAAAGATTAAATGTGGAAGGTCATTACTCTGATCCTGCCATTCTAAAATGTATTGGCTAATGAATAAAGTAAATAGCATTTTTAGTGCATAGTTACAGTTAAAATACTGTCCTTCTTTCCTCCCTCTGCAATAATTTTACTCATACCCACTTTGCATTAATAGATGCACATGTGTGCAGCTTTAGAATTCTGATGTTATAATTAGATCTGTGTACTTGGTCAGCCAAGCTCAAGGTTGCCTACTTATTTCTTCATAGTCTGGACCTATGTTCTACTCCAAGTACCATTTAACATCCTGTTGAATTCAGCAAAGCCTAGTAACCTTCCTTGGTTGGCATCACATGAATCCTTTTTTTTCTTTTTAAAATTCTCACCATCACATGTGGGAGGTTCCTTCTTTACCAGAACAAGAAAAGAATATTTTTCAAAAGTAAGAATAGAAAATTAATATGTAAAATTGTCTTAGGCTTCATAAAGATTCATCTCCTGAAACTGAAATAATTGTGAGTCCCTATCACCTAGACTACCTTCTTCTAGAAGGTGTGGGGGAAAGAAAGAAAAAGAATATCTGCTTCTGAGCTGGGTAGTCTGGGAAGCAGAATTGTCAGCCATAGTAAAGCTATTCCAGCTCCGAATCTCTGAAGGACACTTCTAGTATCTTTGCAGGATCTTAGCTGACCTACCAGTGCATATGAAACAAAAAATTATTTTGGTTGTAAAATCCATTCTATCTACAGTACTAGATTTTCACACCATGTTTAAATCCCTGGGTTTCACCTATTGTAGTGGGAGTATGTGAAGTCCTGAAAGACTTACACACAGATGGCCTTAATCCCACAGGGAGATAGCAGATTAACACCAAGGTTATTGGCATTCATGGAGTGCTTGGTCTGGCTGGCAAATGATGACATCAATCTTGGTGAAAAAGGGATCATGCATTATTCTATATGCAATCAAGTGCTAAATTTAAACACTGGTGGGACAATAAATTTTTTTTGCAAGAAGGGTCATTAATAGGCAAAAGGCCTGAACCATCAAACCTTTACTTACATGAACAGCCTTTGCTCACAGAGGTTATCTCATTAGGCAACTGCCTTAGCAGAAAAAGGGCCTTGTAATACAGGGATTGAGGAATTAGTATCTGAAAGAACAACTTTTCTAATTACAGTCTAAAAAAAAAATCCATGTACAAAAGTCCATTTGTGGGATTTGGAAGTATGTATGCTGTCTGCTTCTTAACAATGAGAATCCAGAGAAAACTGGGAATTATCAAGGCTCTAATGAGTACAAACCTTGTTGTAAAATTCAAAACTATCCCCTTAATATAATGTCCTCTATCCCACAGTGACCAATCCTGCTTGAGCAAGAAACTTAATGCCCATAAATGTCATACTGTTTATACGGTATGCTTGAATTCACTATAACTAATGACCAATTTATTCTTGAAAGAGGGCACTCTTGAAGATATCATGTCCTTTATTTTCATGCCAGACAAAGTAAGTGGTTTTCATGACCACATTATCTATTTTCTAATTTATATATTCAAATGTAATTATAACAGTTAATCAATGCAAAGGAATAATGCACAATAGCAACACAGATTTTTCCCCCCTGATTTCTGAAACTCCCTGTATTCTGCTCATGGGTATTTGAATCCATTTGGTTGGCTCACAGCCAGTATGAACCAGAATGCCAAGGTATGTGTAATCACAGCAGAGTTATTTCCCGTTTAGTTTACAGTGCTTCTCTTCTGACTCTCTTATTAAACATTGTAAAATTAGTTGCCAGAAAGAGCAAGAAAAACCTCTGCTTTTCATTTATTTTAGCTAAAGCAGAAATACTGCAAAATTGTACATGGACACACAGAGAAGGAGCTCTGATAGTAGGGAAGGAGTTAAACATTTGTTGAGGTCTCTACCATTGTCCACTTCCTGAACCCATTTTTCACTCTCTATGGTTTAGGAAAAACTTTGGAATAATTATCAAACTAATACACAAGACACATTTTCACTATTTTCTAACCCTAAATACAAGGGTATAATGTGAGTAATTGAAATGAAGGACAACAGGTAAAATTAACAAAGGATTTAAAATTTATTTAAGGTAATTTAACTTTCAGTAGCTTTGTGTTGCCTCCCCCAACATGTAGAACCTGAAGACATAGTCATATATTCTAGTGCAATAAATAAGAACTCCTAGCTATTTACTTTTGCAGTAAACAAACAATTTACTCGAGTTAGTAAATTCTTTGGTTTTGATTCAATCCCCAATTTGGTTATTTCTGCCATAAACAGGGCTAACATTTTAAGGTGTCTTCATACCTTTATTATATCTCCTAATACTGTTTTCTGTGCAAAAGGCCATTCTTACGGTGTTGTCTGGGTTTTTTAAAATGCATTATTTCTAATCATCTGGTAACTTCTGAACTTCTCAGATCAACTTCTGCAACTTCACAAACTCACACATGCTTTTGGGATTAAATGCTCTCCTTTTCACACTCTCAGGTTTAGGCTAAAGGATTCAGTGGAGCCTGGTCAGGGAGAACAGCACTACTGGTTTGTACCTTGGTTGCTTCTGTGTGGGATCAGAAGCGTTCTCCAGCAGCACAGGGCATGAGGAGTGGTCCCCATGCCCCTCATCCTGTTTTGCAGCCCCACATTCAGCAGCTGCTTTGCAGAGAATAGTGGGAGGAAAGAGGGAATGGCCTGCGGATTGATGTGCTGCTTCAGCCTGTGATGGTTGTTTTCTCCTCCAAGGCAGCGAGTATGGAGAGCGCTTGTTAATGCAGACCTCAGATGTGCATGTTGGAGGAAGGTAAAGAGGAAGAAAAAAAGTGCAGGCAGAATGCCAGTAAAGCTATGGAGATGTGTGTGTGTGAGAGGGGTTGGACACGTTTACAAGGAATGCTGGGCTGAGAATTGTAGAATCATATAATAATTTGGGTTGGAACAGACTTTCAGCACCCACCTAGTACAACCCCACTCCATGGGGAGGTGTGTTTTGGCAATGACACCGGGTATGCACCTGAGGGAGCTGAGTGACAGGAGCAGTGGGCAAATGAGTGGGCAAGGGCTTGTCTTTTCAGTACTGGACTGAACGTCTTTCCTCTCTGTGCAGCACCCCTCCAGCATCAAGCTGTATTGTTCTGGGGAGGGGAAGGAGGAATGGGAACATCTATTCCTCTGGTTTTAGAGGAAGCATGAAGTTGGAGTCCCTTTGCAAATGATTGTGACTATCCAACAATCTTGAATGTAGCTTATTCCCTGCAGTGTAAATCTTACTCCAGAACAATCACAGAGTTAATCATGTCTGGCCAAATTTCACAAGCTGTGGTGCTTTTATTTATCAGAGACAAAGACAGTACAGAAGAAATCTGCCTTGAAACAACAAAGTGCTTAAATGCTCAGCTTGCCAGCTCCTGTCCACCTCTGTGAAAGGCTCTTGGCTATCAGGGTCAGCAGATCTAATGGATCTTTGTTCTTGACTGAAGATTTTTCCAACTCACGTCACAGCTTATCCTGTACAGATTTTCCTCCAGGCTTTTTAGCCACTAGAAAGGATGGATACTTTCTATTTTTCTTAAAGTCCTGTTATTTATATCAGAGCTTTATGGCAACTCTCCTTCCAGCACATGGGGTTAGTCTGGAGCACACAACATGGGACTGATGGAACCTCCTGGCCATCAGATCTTGTCCCAAGTTGCCAGACACTGCCGCATCAGTTTGCTCCTTTTGGAAATGTGAAGAGCTCCATCCTAATGGTAATTATTTTTTCTGCCCTGTTAGCTCTTCTGAAAGTGCTTTTCAAATGACAGATTTTCTTATGTTCAGAAATAATCTGATTTTTAGCTTAAATGCATTAATGGGCAGCTCATACCTGTTTGTTCTTGAAGAAAACGCCTGCGACGGCAAGTGAGGCAAGTTTTCACACATATTTCCACCAAGAGTTCCTGGCATTGCTTCGCTCCCACAGACTGACACCAGCCTCCCCGGGCAGGGACGGGCGCGCTGGCTTGTGCCGAGGGACGGGGTTTCGGTACGGGCGGGAGCTCGGGTGTGGTGCGGTGCGAGAGCGGCTTGCGGGTGGGCGCACACGGAGCCGCGGGGTGAGGGCGCCGGGGGAGGCTCGGTGCGGGAGGCTCGGTGCGGGCGGCTCGGTGCGGGCGCTCCGGCCACGGCGCGTCTGCGTGGCTGGGGCCGGGGTCGAAGGGGCGGCTGCAGCCGCGGGTNCCCGCGGCAACTAGTTGGGGGAGCGGCCGGGCAGCGCTGCCCGGGGAGCCGAGGAATTTGCGAAGTCGGAGTGGCGGCGCGGTGCCCCGTCCGGGCACCCCTCTGCCGCCTCCGGCAGCGAGCCGGGGCCGCTCGGAGCGGGGCGCAGGGCGGAGGCTGCCGCAGCCGGGTTTGGGGAGGGGGGAGCTGCGCAGGGTGGGTGCCTCGGGGCGCTGATGTGTCCGGCTCCCTTTGCAGGCTGCTCGGGTACTTCTGAGCGAGCGGGAGGCTGAGCCGGCAGCATCCCGGGCATTTCCAGCAAGCGCCCGCCAGCAGCCCGACAGCGACTGAAATTTAGACGTCTTCAGAGAGGGGAGGAAGATCCTCATCTTCCGTAGCCTCCTCAATGAGTGCCAAGCTCTCCAAAGAGTTGAGGCTGTCCCTGCCGCCTTGTCTTCTGAACAGGACATCTGCCACCTTAAATACCAGCAGCACCTGCATCACACAAGTGGGTCAGCTCTTTCAGTCCTTCTCATCCACCGTGGTTTTGATTGTCCTGGTCACCCTCATCTTCTGCTTGATCCTCCTCTCCCTCACCACCTTCCACATCCACAAGAGGAAGATGAAGAAGCGGAAAATGCAAAAGGCTCAGGAGGAGTATGAGCGGGACCACTGTGCCCGCAGCAGCAATAGCAGCAGCCAGCACCCTGGGACAGTGGTGCAGGGAGAGGCACCCCAAGGAAGAGACAGCCGACTGGGAAGACCACCCCAGGACTCGGAGATCCAGCGCTCCTCTCCCTCGGCAGACCCCAGCTCTCAGCAAGCACAGGCTTGTTTGGACACAGCTGGCGCGGGGCTCCTGCAGACGGTGATTTTGTCATGATGGTTTGGGGGAGACCTCATGAAGGCACTGATTGATGTTTGTAAATATCTGAGTGATTATTCTAGTCCCCGAAGAAGAAGAAAACATTGCTAATTCAGATGAACGAACAAGTCCATGATCCAAGCGCATAATAGATCACATTGCGTTTCTCATTGACTGTGTGAGGAAAGGATGCATCTTTTTGCTGGAGAAGGAGCTGCATCCAGCTACTAAATATCGAGTCATCCACCTGCAGGAGAGGGTCAGGGGTAGGGGATCCCTTTTCTCTGGACATTATTACCCCAAGTACAGGGATAATTGGATTTCTCACTGCTCTTGGGATTCCCACTGCACCCTGTGTCATTGTTCCATGGTGTGGGTTGGGGTGTGGATGAGTGATGTGAGGGGAGAGGTGGGTCTGGTGGGTGCCTTGGGACCCTTCTGTTGTCTCGGAGCAGACTGGCAGTACACTGTGGTCTCTCCTTTTGTGCTGGGATCTATGCCCCTGTCCCACCCCTCTCACTCCTTTCCAGGACTGGGTATTGCTTGGTGTAGAAATAGTCATCCCTAGTTGGGCTTAACTGCACGCACCCTCCGACCCCAAGGCCCTGTGCCCCCAGCTGCAGCACTGAGTGACCCACTCACTATCTGGGGGATGGAGTCAGCTGTCTGCATAGAGTGGTGCCTGAGCTTTCCTCTCCCATCAGCTCCCTTCATCTTGAGAATCCCCCCTTTCCCCATGCCATGAACCGTGAAACCCAAACCTGGTAAAGTTCTGTGTGGGAGGGAGAGGTGGTGTACAGTAGCTTGCCTGTCCCCTCCCAGGGGAGGTTGTCTTTGTACCTCCTGTTGGCCCTGAAACAATCCAGTTCTGCACCAGGAATCCTGCACTGAACGCCTGCGTTTACAGCTTTGTCTCCCAGCAAGGAATCCTGCAGCAGTACAGATCTTGCTTCTACTTTTTTAGGCTGATATGTATTTTCAACCCTCCTTATCTTGTAGAGAAGCAGGAACAGACAACACTTAATTTTATCCAGTTTCCTCTCTTGGGAGACAAGTATTGCAGTTGTGCAAAACACCCATTCCTAAACCCTGGCAGGTATTTATTTCAGAAGTGGCTGCTTACAAGTGGTGTAGTTTATCCCTAGCAAGCACAGAGAGTTTTGTTGTCTCTGGATGACGGGTGTGAGTGGCTGCTGGTGCTGTGTGTGTTTGAGGATGCAGAAAATGCGTCTTGGCTTAGTGATTAAATCAATGACCATTACTTGAAGGTGCCTTAACAGCATGCCGTATCCAAACTTTGAGACATCTAGTGTGGTATCGTAGCAGAGGCAGCCCTCTACTGTGCATACTAACATCTAAAATTTGCAGCAAAGAAAAAGCGATCCTGAGGGATTTATTATTTTTTCTTTCTGTTCCGTCGCTTAAAATGATTTGAGGATATAGTAATAGTTTTTAATTCTATATCCTTTGTATTTTTTCTCTGACATAGTCTGTCTCCCAGGGTGTCTGACTAGAAAAATCCCAGACACATAGACCCGGAGGTCTGGGGCCATAATCTGTGAGTGAATGTCATTAACCAATTTAAAACTGGGGAAGAGAGTGGCAGAAGTCCTCCATAATCCTCTAAGATCCCCAAAACGCAGAGATTTCAGGGCAGTATTTCTGTTACCCAGTTTTCTCATTTCCTCATCTTTCCTGGTGTGATGGGAAATTGCTGTTAAGTTTGGATCCGTGCCTCCAGCGTGTTAGGGAAGAGCTGTACCAGGGAGCCCAAGGAGCCGCTCCACCCGCTGAGGTCAGTGTGGTGAGCTACCCATGGGGGTTTGACATGGCCTTCGACGGGAGCCACAGCTGGCTCCTGCTGATAGTGGGTACTTCGTTGTTGCTGGGCAGGGAAATTGGCTTTGTTTTGTTTCCCCTAATAAAGGATGCATGAACTTTTGTGTTTAACCTCCTTATGCAACTGCGGCACAGTATTGCGCCACAGGGAATAGATTTAGGACAATGAGGAGTGTTCAGTGAGCAGTAATTGAGCTTCCTGACTGTGGATCTCCACTGAATAGAGAGGTATTACTTTCCCCTTTATTTTGTGCCTTCAAACCTCCCCCGTCAAAGCAATAAGATGTTCCAAATCACTCCAGTGCATTTCTGGTTGATGATTCCACTTCTTTAGTGTCTGAAGTCAGATACTCTTCCTTCTGCCTTATGCACTCAAGGCATGCAATAATTCCCCAGAAGTGTACTGCTTGTCACATCTCATTGCAGTTATAAAATTGCCCTATTTTTGAAGAAAAAAAGAAGGATGGAGAGATAGATATATATATCTTTATATATATTAGGGATATACAGGTATATGTATTATTTATATAATCTCATGCCACTGAAAGTAGTTGCGAAAGTGTGACTAGACTTAAAATATTATCATGTAAAACTCTATCCTTTGTTAATTAGCTTTGATTTAATATTTTAATATCTCTGTATTTATGTAAATCTGTGTAAATTATATGGTCTATTAGTAAAATTTCATACTGATTTTAATTTTCGCAGAACTGTGAGCTTCTTGTGGTGTCATTTAAGGTTTTTTATTTCTAAAGTTAAATTAGACAAGATATGAGAAGCTGTAAATTCCTATTATCACACAGCATTACTGCAATAAGGTTCATGCATATTCCCTGTACACAGCCCTATCTTGAGGTATTGCAAGCTTATGAGGTTTAATTGAATGGTCTCAGGAGATCCAGCTGATACAAGCAGGACATGTAGGTTTTCATTTTCATGAAACAATGAGCAATCTAGGGAATAGATGTGGATTTTTAAAACAGAGTTTATGCTTGGAGGTTCTGTCAAATCAATTGCTTCAAAACCCTACAGCTACAGCTAAACTTCTGCACTTAGCATTCAGTATTAATAAGGCTGATGCTTCTTTCCCCTCCCCCTCCTACTTAAATTAGAAAAGAGTAGAAAATTGTTCATATTTCTAAAGCATACATTTTCAGCTAAATGTGAAACTGCCCAAAGGGTTTTGAATATACATATTTTATGCAAGTGTAATATCTATGTATCTGTATCCATATATTTAAATATTTTTGTGTAACCTTTTCTATGATATTTGATAGAGATGCTGGGTAAATGCTTGTACCTTTCTTGAACATGAGGAAGGATTTTTACCCTCTCGATGCAGACATTCTTTTTCCTGTGAATTTGCACTGGTTTTGACAAGTGACAATGACGACTGGGCAGCTGGGTGCTGACTGATGGAAGCACAGACTGTCTTTGCTCTGTCAGGGGGCACATCCTCTGGGTGGATTTTCCTCGTTCTGAATTGGAGCTGGTTGGCCACTAGCATCCTGCATGTGTAAGAATAAGAAGTGCTGTGGTGCTCAATAATTGCTGTCTGGTCCAGCCGTTGTTCCATGGAAGAAGCATGACAGCAGTGACTCGTTTTGCAGAGCCCAGTGAGAACAGAGCTGATGGGCAATGTGATGGCCACGCTGGGACTGCATCAGAGCATCAGTCATGCCTCGTCCTGTACTCCTGTCCTCAGAGCCTGCTGCTGCCCTGGGGATTCATCCAACTCCCGCTGGCATCAACAGGAGTGGCACTGACTGCCAAGGGACTGGGATCCCATCTGTGGTCCACACGGAGAGTGGCAGCTCTCCACATCACCACCACTGACCCTGCTCTGCACCTGTCCTAGCAGTCTCCACAGGGATGGAAACCACTGCCTCCCACAAGGGCGAGGGTGCTTCAGCCTGGTGGCACTGGGGAACCTGCACTGCTGCCATGAGCTCTGCTTCTGTGGATGGAGGTGCTTAGGTTCCTACGTGGATCATGAGCAGGGAATGTCATTTCATTCAAATGCATCATTCCGGCATTTTTTCCTCTGGGGGTTTGTCGACTGCAAAGGTAGTTTCAGATGAAATTTGCCGGTCTCTCCATCCAGACACGTTTTAACTTTTGATACATCTCTCTCAGATGTATATCTGTAAATTTATAGATATATATCTCAAAAGAAATGCTGGACAAAAAGCAAAGAACAGAGACTTCGCGTTATTGACAAAACTGTCTTATGACGAAGGAAAAAGCTTTTTTTTAAAATTTACAATTAATTTTAGAGGCCGCATCTTTAGTGTAAACAGCAAGTTACTCTGTGATTAATGTTTTCCATAGCATTTCTGAGTAATTGCTATCTTGTTTCTGGAAAGCTGTGTCCAGTGTTATGAAGCAACTGTGCTTTTTTTTCTTCTGTTGTTATGAATATGACTGCAACTTTTATGTAGGGAGGAAAAAAGAACAGGATTTGACTCTTTAGATAGGACTGAATTATTTTAAATCCAGTTACAGAACTTGGTTGCTTTTTTTCCTTTCTTGTGGTTATTCTCTCTGCACGTTCGTATTTTTTCTATGGGTACTTGAAACCCTACATTTTAATAAGGATGCAAGATATGAAGGGAAACATGACAAATGATGTAGGAAATATTATTTTTCCTCTTTTGTGTAAATAGCAAAATTTATAATGACTTAGATACCGATTCATTTAATTTCTCATCTCTATAGAATTTGGCATGACACATATACAAACCTTTAACAGCACTTCCATTTATGTTAAAAGTTAGAACTACTTTTATCCAGGACTGACTTTGTCAGTTCCATCTCTTTCAGGTATCCAACATTTTTTCCCCTAAGCCAAGTTTTCCATCTGATTGCTAAATAAATTTCTAGTAGAACAGAGCCTCCTTCTGTTTTTAGTCTTTTACATGTAGGTCTCTGGTCTGAATCCAGCCAAACTCATCAGCGTAGAAAATGTGTTACGAACTTGCAAGAACTGGATGGTGTATGAGCCTTGAGTAGAGAGGTGACTGGCAAGCAAACAGGTGAAATGCCTGGCAATGGAAATAGTTGGCTTTCTTGTGTGGAGCTGTGGAAGGGAAGCCTCCCTTTCCACTGGATGGACCTGGGTGAAGGGTGACCCATTCCAGCCACAGCAGAGACAAGTATCGAGGTCCTTGCTGATACTGTTGCTCTAAAACGTCATTTTCTATATGACACTAGATCCTATTTCTGTAAATTAAATGTAATGTATTTCTTATTCAAGTCAAAGAGGTTTTCATTGCTTCATCAGTACTATATGTTCTCTGTGGATAATTAGAAGAATTAATTTTCCAACCCTTTTAACCCAATACCTCTACAAGCATCAATTTTGTATGAGTTAGGAAATAAATAAATATTTGGATCAGAACCCTGTCAGTAAAAATTGCCTTTATTTATATAATCCGGTGTTCCAGTTGGCTTTTCTTTGTTGTTTCCTTCCTTGAAATGGAGCGATATAATCTGTTCATTATTTTACTTTCCTAAGAGGACAAAGACTTTAAAGCAAATACTGCCAAATACAGATATACAAACAGGAGAAGTTTTCACGTTGTTTAGCAGAATGGAATCATGTAGGCTTTTTTTTTGTTTCACAGTCATTCTTTGACGTCTGTTTTCCATATCTTCTCCAATCAAGCAAAATTTTTACCTAAAATCTTTTGAAAGAACTTACATAAAACACATTCCTTTGCTTTTATGGTTTTACCTTTCCTTACTTCACAGTTGGTGACAAAGTACAGGTTAAAACCTCACAAACAGTATCCTAGGGGATTATGAGTGCTGTAAACAAGGGGCAAATATGGTAGGTTATAAGGTGAAAATATTGGCTCTGTAATACAGTAAAAAGCAGGAAGGGCTGTGTGGTGAATTTAGGATTCTAAAGGAGTGCCTTTATTTTGTTCCTGGCTCTGTCACTCACATTGTGAGGCTCTTGGCTTCCAAGCTATTTATATAATAATGTAACTTATCTATTAAACAGACTTGGAGCCTGCAAACATACAGCTCTGAAATGAATAAATTAAGCATCATCTACATAAAAAAATACTGATAGCATAATACAAATGAAAAGAGTCTTTATGCTGTAATCACCTGGCTTGGATTGTTCAAGTGCTTACACTTGGCAGTGAGATCCAAGGGGCACACTGCACAGCTGGGAGATGGATGGCTGGGCAAGCTGCTTGAACAGTCAC
Source organism: Drymodes brunneopygia (assembly GCA_013400955.1). Lineage (NCBI taxonomy): Eukaryota > Metazoa > Chordata > Aves > Passeriformes > Petroicidae > Drymodes > Drymodes brunneopygia. The sequence goes on along the minus strand of VZTZ01034068.1, from coordinate 197,933 downwards.
ACCAATAGGCTCAATTTAATTTTTAATTTGGAGTGGAATACGTATTATGGAGGAGAGCCAAGAAAACGAATGTTTATTTTACCATTTCATCACACATAGCACTTCATTTCTCAGTGCAGAAAACAGCCTTGTATGGTTTTAAGCAGAGTGCTGACTAAGGTAATAGGAATGTAGGAAAAGACAATTCTTGGGAGTAAATCAATCACTAATGAAATGCATGGCACAGCCTCCCTGAATACAGTGGGGCTTCGGCTATGCCCAAGAGAATACCAGATCTCACTCTCTGCTGGCTGTTTGTCCCTTGCCAGTGTCATCAGACTCTTGATTTCTGCAATCAGTATTTCTGGGTCAGGTGGATTTCTTCTGTCTTTTCACTCACCCTCCATACAGTGAAGGATCACATGAGATTACCTACATGTGATGCACTTTTACTCACTTTTCTTTAGCTTTTTTTGTGTCCTGCTATCTGACTTTCCACTAGAGAGCCTGTCTGTCTGCTCTTTCCACTAGGGATAGGATATGTTGGCCAGGTTTGTCTCTTCCTTCTCAATTTATCTCTGACATTAGGAAATTCCTCACTGTAAGTGATCAGTTGGTTTGATTTCTGCAAAGATTCTGCAGGACTTTGCTGTCATCTTGGTCCAGCTTGTCACACACCTACCCACAGCCCAACCACTCTGCAGCAAGACAGGAGTTTTTGAGAAAAGTGCTGGACTTCAAAAGAGAGAGAAGGCTGAGAAATATCGGCATGATTCCCAGCATAGTCTACTGGCATTGGAACAGCATCACATTTCCTGATTAAGCTTCCAACCCAAGACCACAGGCTGGAACTGCTGAGAAATCATCATTCTCTCATATCAGGAACACTACTGTAATGAAAAGTGTCACTTACTATAGAAAGGAGAAAAGGGAGAGGATATGATTATTTGAGCATTAATATACAAATATATGTATAACCTGTGAGACAGACAAGAGCAACTGAATGTCTAGTAATGGCTAGCCACTCAGTCCACATCTTCATCTTTTAAATCAAATTATCCCAATCTATCCTATTACTTGTGGTCTTGAATACTTTTAGACATATCCTTTTACTTTGCTGCTCAGTCAGTGAGCCTGTACTTATTTATGAACTCCTGTTAAACTCTTTAAAGTCTATTTGTTTTCATTATAGAAATAGAGTTTCTATTAAACCACCTTTTAACAGGTCTCAGCAATAGCACAGGGGAGCCTTCACTTGCAGCACAGTTTTTAGAGCTTGTTCAATCTGGTGAACATGATGTGTAAAGGAGGACAACAGTACAGATGATCATATGGGGTCACTGCAAAAATCTGTAAACAATGATTGCATTTAAATAGAAAGCAAGAATTAAATCTTGAGATGGCCATGACTTTTTACCTGTCTACAATGAAGCAAGTCCAAAACATCTCGGCTCATCACTTGAGTTACTTTGGATTTATGTACTGCTGGAACTGAGCTGACTATGAGCCATTACCTATCTGACAGAGCTTCTCTGAAGTCAGTTCATCCTGAGATAGAAGGATGAGGATGAACCTAGTGTAGGAGTGGGAAAGGTGGGTGATATGTGACAGATGGGTGTTAGTAGGATTTTTTGCATAGCACCGTAGCCATACTGCAGGTCTAAGGGCAGATTCCTCAGCCCCATATACTTGCAAGTGAGAAAATATAACAGCATCACACAAGTCTTGATATCAGATCTGTATGTAATGCCTTTTGTAAGTGGAAACTTTTTACAGTTTCCAGAGAAGCTCTTGAGATTGCTATGCTTCGATTAGACCTCTTTTGTTTCCTTTCAAAAAAATTCTTCTAATGCTCTGGAAAACAGAAACTCAAAATATGTCAAAATAAAGTAAGCAACAGGATGCCGCAATCCACGTGAGGAAGGTGTGCTTCTGAAAGACACCAGGCTGACAAATCTTTATGTGTTCACAGCCTGGGGACTTCACCACCAGAGAACTGTGTTTCTTCTCTGCTGATGTGCACCAGTTGTTGCAGTGGGGGGCCAGGAGGAGGAATTCAGATTTCCTCAGGCTGATGGAGTTGGTGAATTTGCAATGGCATGAGCTGTCAACGGGAAGAAAAAGAGAAAACACTCACCTCCCATCATGGAAGGCATGGGAAAAAACAAGCTTTAGAAACAAAGATTTTTCTGGGCTGGAACTGGTGATTTGTTAAGGAATATCTCCAGGATTCACTTCACAGTACCTTGGCTCAAGTAACATCTCAGCATGAGGAGGTTTCCATTTGCCTCCCTGTCTCCTGCCCTCTTCTACCACGCTTGCACACCACTTCACCTTCACTAACTTATTTTACTCTGAAGCAGGTTTTGGTACACCTGCACGGATGTGTGGCAAATGAATTACTGAATCACAAGGGAGCAACAACCCCGGGTGTGCTGTGGAGGAGGCATCCAACAGCATGGGAAAGGGTGCAGGGGCACTAAACCCTTCAGAACAGTTGTGTGAGGAAGAGACCATGTGCTTTGATCCCTATCACGAACATCTGGGATTAAAATATTGATAACCTTCTGTGGCTGTGGAGCTCCAGCTGGCTCTTGGGCTCTGGCACACCCCACTGCCACAATGCCCACAGCTTCCTTCATACCCTGTGGTATAAAGCTGCATTAGATTACATCCTCCCCCTGCCTTTGGAATGAGATCCTTCATATTTCCCCAAATGTCCGCTTGCTCCTCTGTATGAGACCAGCTCCACGCAAGGTCTACAGCTCCCACTCCTGACCTGCCTGGCTTGCTCATGGGATGGATGGAGCTGCACATGTGGGGTCGACTTGACCAGTGCAAACAAAGGCCCAGTTATCCCTGCCTTCCTCTCCTTGATCCCCAGCCCAGCCTTCCACCTATTTTCTAAGGAGCCAACTACATTCAGCTCTCTGCTCCTCCCTCAAACATAGCTGGAATTAGCCAATGGACCCCAAAACTGCTGGGGGAGGACAACTGACAGGTGGTTGTGCAGGGAATATGCCCGCACAATAATGCAGGCGTTAGTGAAAGAAGTTATTTTTCACATCTCATGAATTGTAAGTAAATTTCAAGACTTTTTTGATGCCTGACTCAGAGTTTTGAAATGTTTGGATTTGGCAGTGACACTCAACAGTATCTTTGAAGCCCATCTGTGCTGTTTACATGCTCTTTCTTCAACCCCCCCAGGCATTGTCTGTTTCCTTTGGTTTTCCAGACTGTAATCTTTTGAAGCAATAAATTAAGGGTTTGTTCGATAATTGTGATGTTTGTGTGAAAGTTGTTCAGAATGTGAATCATAGATTTCTAAGGCTAAATTGGGATCTGGAGGCATATAGCTGCGAAATTATCTACAGTCTGTCACAAACAGGGTTTTAATCCAGTAATTCATGTCTCCTGCCTGGCAGGTCCAGTGGCCCAGAAGCATTCATTTTCTAGGAGTCATAGCTGATTTCCAGCTTGCAAGTGCTGGTGAATCCAATTCATGCTTTTGTAAGTTTTTTCAGTAATTACAAAAGTAGCTGAAAAATACAGGATTTCTCCCTTAAAGGCAATATTTTTATAATATACAGAATGAAGTTAGCATAGGAAGTTAGCATAGTTATTAGGACACTGTGAAAAACAGACATCTGGCAAGGAAGGTAAGCCATCTGTGAAAATACAGTCCCTATGACATACAATAACCCAAATGATGCCTCAGTTGTAAATTCACAGCACTGGGAGTGCAAACAAAACTGTGTCCTGGGGGAAAAACATGAGGAAGTGTTACATATGCAACTGTGTACCTACTCAGAAGGTGTCAGCTGAAATAAATGAGATTTTTGTAGTCACTATGGAATTTCACCTCACAAAAAGTCCCTCACCCTATTTTTATAGATTTGCCCTTGCTTCCCATCACTGTTTCCCCCTTACTCTAATATCTCTTTAACAAACAAACAAAAAAATCCTGTGCTGAGCTTCCAAGTATTTCTCTGCTCAAATGCATCAGAGAGTTCCTTAGTGAGCTGCATACAGAGGCCAAATATGGTCCCCAGTTTTGTGTGTTTATATAAAGGTATAGATAGATATAGATATATGTGTATATATGTTCATAATCCATAGACAAACTCTCTCACACAGATTTTGGTCCAATGACTCTCCTTGAAGCCCAGCATTTAACTTTCAAGGGAATGAGGTTTTCATAAAAGTTTGGGGTTATTTGTTCTTTTCTAACTGCTTCATTTATGTTAGTAAAAAAAAAAGAATCATCAGTTATTAAAACTTGTAGATATTTATAAGAGTATAGGCAAGTGGCACCAAAACAATTATCTTCCAGCCTAATCTCAGAAAGAATTTTCATTTTGATTTGCCCTAAGAGAAAGAGAATAGCATTCATGCTTGTCAATGAGTATTTCCTAGGGTATGCAGATAGTAACAAGGCAAAGTACGGAAGCAAGTTGGCTTTTTTTTTTTCAGTTGATAAATAATTCACAAAACAGCCACAGGATAGTGCAGAGAATATGCCTTCTAGTGAGAACCTAAAAAACTCAATCTGTTCTGCTTACCTGAAAAAAACCTGAAAGGTGATTTGTGCACAGTCCTACATGGGAAAGATGTTTTTCATGGGAACTAATTGGTCAGAATTGAATAGAATATCCTGATGTGACAGTGCAGAAGCTGATGCTGTATAATATGGAGAGTAGAGATAATTGAGGTGTGGCAGATTCTTATCATTCAAACTGTTTAAATCCACAGGCTATTCTGAAATGTCATTGCTTTTAAAGAAGTTTAAGGTTGATGCAAAGATTTTTGGTTAATGACATTCTTCAGATGGATTTCTGCAGGAGATTGGACAAGATGTTTCATTTTCCTTTAGGTTTCAATCTCTTGATCTGCAAAATAAATTTTTCCCCATAAAATATATTTTTCTGTAAAGGACAATATTTATTTTGCAGAAAAATTGCACAGAAACTGACAACTGAAAGAAGACCATTTCCATACTTTTATTACAAGGCCAGTATTTCCCAAAGGTGAGGGTTTCTCTTTGCTTTCTCATAGCACACCTTCAGTACTGCATGACACATTTGACTGATAGAAGTCTTGCAATACACTTGACAAGAGCTGTTAGCTGCATAATGGTACAGGCTGCCTCCAACAGCACTTCAGTCTCCTCACCTGCATACTTCATTTCAAGAGATGCACTGAAAGGTTAAGAAGTGTGCAAAGAAGGCAGTTTCGGGAAAGAGTACCAGTGGATTAACTCAGGGTTTTCAACTATAATTAAGGTTGGTCATAAGCTAAAAATATTGTGGGATTCACCAACAACATTTGTGAATCAAAGACCAAACTTTACAAATTACTGGGTAGGAACAGGATAGTAGTGTTCTAAAAAGTCCTCTAGTGGCAGTGTCTGTGTGCTCTTGGAGATCTCCCAGAGCAGCAGGATGTATATGTGTACAGGCTGAAGTTTAAATGCAATTATTCCCACAATTGTCTGAGCCCAAGGAATCTTCATTCTTCATTTACCTGTTTGTTGTACAGAGAGGAAGAGATATTACCCAACATCATAGTGGAAAAAAATGATCACCTGTTCTAGAAAAGTGACTTGGTAGTATATACAGATTCACAGGAATGAAATTCAGTAGTCTGAAGAAAGGCATTAGGTACTCTTGCAGTGTTTGTTCCATCAGCTAACCTCATAGATAGATACAGAAATTGCTTCCTAACTCCTGAGTGGTGCAGGTCAGATGCAAACAGCTAAAGCACCTGCATGTTAGAGGAAAGGAAGAAGTTACTGAAAGAGGCAAAGCCTTTGTGCAGTGGAGGTGTAGTGATAAGTAGAAAGGAAGCTGTGAAATGAACAATGAAAGCAAAAATGGTGGGGAAACTTCTTCCAGGCTTTCCTTTACCGATGAAGTCTGAACTGCTGATAGTGTCTCACAGCTATGGGAAGAAAAAAGGAGCAGCAAACTGGTACTTGGGAAACAGAAGGCATCATCTTCATCCTTAAGCTCGTCCAGGGTTAAGCAGCAACTAGGAGTGGGAATGTGGGTATGCCTTTGGGACCATTGCCTGCTTTAGCCACATAAATCCTTTGCTGGATGAAGCCCAACAAATGCACTAGGGGGCAAGACTCAAAAGTTGCCATGTCCAGATCTTTTAGTGGAACTAGCTTGATATATCTCCACAGCACCTCATCTAGTGAAAACCCTCTCCACCCCCACCCAATTCTGTATTACAGTTGATACACTTATTGGAAGAGCAGTCATATCCTTGCATAGCCTCATATCTTATCCCAGATTCCATTGCAAAACAGATGTATTTACTCCCTGTGGTTTTGTCTTGCTCTGCCTTCTTTTTAGATTCAAATCTATAACAAGCTTAAGTGGTCTGCTATCTGCACAATTTAAGCTATCAGCTCTGTGGGGTAGTGACTATGTTCACATGTACCAGGCACAAAATTGATGCTGTACAAACACAGAGGATATGCCTCTAATTAAAAAAGGCTCTTTTCAATTCTAAAGGTGACTGAAACGAGAGAGAGGGTATTCCCAGAATAACTTGGTTTGGAAGGGACCTCTAACTTTAATTTAAAGCCCTCTTCACCAACTTGGCAAGCCTATCACCAAAGATGCTCTTCCCCTTTTCCAACACATGGACCCCAGCAGCCCCCAGGACCAGGTTTCTCAAAGTGAATTCCATGGTCCAAGCAGCCAAGCCCCTGGCTACTGTAATACTCACCATTTGCTCTGAGAACTATCTTCTACGTGATACAAAGTGAGAAGATTATTTTAAGTGTATGAAATTGTTTGTGACATTAATTCAGTCCCAGATGTGTTGAATTGTTCTAATCTGCTAGGCTGAGAAGCTGAAGCCACTGAAAATGAATATGGTGTGTTGTTAATGTGCTTTATTATAAGAGAATTAGAGCTCTTGTTGAAGTAGTGTCAGCTGTGGTTCATTTCCAGTGGATTTATTGAGCATGAAACTCCTGTGTGATGATGTATTGCTGTTAGCCTCATGGAAGAGGTCGTATTGTCTTGGATTTTGCTTTTCCAGCAGCATTGTATTTCCACTACAATATTACCACTATATGTGATATTTTTTGCTCACTAGAAACAGCAAAACACTTGTAAATGTCATCATCCATGAGACAGTGATGTGCTCTTTTAAAGGTTCCTTTCTATAATGAGAGCGACCTCAATTTTGTCACTGCTCACAAATGACACAGTTACAAGCTGTACGTCTGCTGCAGAGTTGCCTGCAGTGCCAAAACTCTTCTGTACTTGGATATAGAAACACATGATGTGTTGTTCTCCAAGACACAGAGTAATGGTGACACTGACCAGTAAATCACTAATAAACGTAAAAAACACTTCACCTTTTAGTGTGAACTGAAGGCAGGTGATACAGACACAGCTCAGGAGACTGAAGTCCCTGGTCAGTTCACTTGGCTGCTGCAGATTCGAGCTGGAAACCAGCTGCCAGCAGATCTGGTACCACACCAGGGGATTCATTTGTGTGGGTTAAGAAAAAGTAAAGATACTCTTCTCAAGGCCAGTTTGGGCTTCCAGATTTCTCATTTATCTCTGAGATTCACCTCCCAACAAATCCTCTGCACCCACTGTTGCTCTGGTCTTGAATCAGCTGTGGAGGTCTAGCACCACTGAGTCCTCGAGCTCTGGTACTGCTGTACTCAGCCTCTTGTTTTAGGATTGGTCATCTGGCAGAATGGTGACATGCATGAGAATGGATGCTGTAAAAGCTCTTGGACTGGATGAGATTTCCCAAGCTATCCAGTTGCAGGTAATAAGAGTTTAAAGCTATGTAAATTCAAGTATTTAACCCAAGCAGAAATCCTCAGGGACTTCATGACTGTTTGTGCCTGGGACTCGGAAGTGTAGGCTTCTCCTCAGATCTTGGAAGAGATTCATCATCCTTGGACAGTGGAAAAGAATCCTCAGATGTTGGACAGCTGCATTTAAATTTTCCCACAGTCTATTGTACTATTAACCCTCCATCCAGAAAAGTAACTATCGTGTCTAACACTGTGCTGGGATGGATGGGTTTTTATCAGCTTTTTTTGACTGATGATTCCTTATCTTGCATAGATTAATTTATTATTTTCTGACCTAGAATGGAAATTCAAGCGGAGTGTTTTATTGTTTGCCTGAGTCCTGCTCACTTTTCAGTGCAACTTCTTCTGAGAGATAACAGGTTATGTTATATAGGTAGCATGTAGGGGGCTTTATTTACCTGTGCTGAAGTGAAGCATTGAGTGCCCCTTACAAAATGTCTGTTGGTAACCTTAGGTGCAGATGTTAATTATTAGTACAGCTCCCATAGGGCAGGTGTGAAGTGAAAAATGAGGGACACTGTCGGGATTGTGAGACATTCCTGAAGATATCCTTCTGATCTAGTGGTTCTTGAGACATCTGAGGGATCTGAAACTGGCCTGATGGGCTCTGTTTGTGATACATTACTGCTGTATTAATCCCTGTTAGAAGTTCTAACACTTATGTGCACTCTGTACAAACCACCAGGTTTCTCCCTTGATGAATATTTGAGCTTTTCTAAAAATCTTTTTGTCTCTCTCTAATGTATTTGACATTGGTCATAGCTATGAACAGGACTTATGTCCAAGGGGAACTGATCTCCCGTGCCATTCTTTGGGCATACCCTGTCCTGCACTCATGAATAAAATGATTACCAGATTGGGGCCAGAGAGGAATTTTTTTCTAGGTGAGACATCACATTGACAGAGTTCCTTGTCCTTGTTCTATTCAGCACAGCTGTTAAAGCCTGATCAGCAGTTTTCTTTAGCCACCAGTAAGTCTTCCCCCCCCTTATTCTATGTCACTGGTGACATACTTGCTCTTCTGTGTAACTGCAGCTTAGGGCTGACAATGTGATAAAGAGTACTCTGGGATCTGTGCCATGGAGAGGAGTTTGGTACATGCTTTTGACCTGGATAATTACTGTGCGGTTATATGGAGTTGAAGAGATGGGACCCAATGTGTCAAGGCCATTTTTTTTTTACCCTGATCATGTTTCCTTTGTTCCTTGCTGCTTCATTTGGTCATCCACAGCAATTAGGGATTGAAGCAATGTTAGGAAAAATTGTCTAATTACAGTTTCAGAGAGCACCTTGCTCTTTTCATAGGTGAAACTTCAATTTCACTCCTTGACTTGCAAATGCATTGCCTGCTGGAGTGCTTGGGAAAGGTTTAGCTGTGTGGCATCTTTGCCAGCATGAAATTATGTCCCTGAAGGAAGAGGCAGAGTGGTGAAGGTACTCACAGTAGAGATGGGGATGGGAAGAAATGGAGGTAGGATGAGCAAATGGCCAACAAGCTTGTTCTAGCAAAGACATTGTAATTAAAACCAGAAGCTGATGCAATAATAATGGTTTCTTATGTAATGCTAAATACTACTATTTTACTCTAATTTTGATGACAATTTTTCTGTTTCACTGAGCACTGTGCCGAAAGCTTCTTCCAAACAAGCTTTTAAGTGCATCGTGTAAAATTTGAGCTTGTCAGAATAATCTGCTCATTTCAAAGGATTCAATGTACCGAGGCTTCTTCTTCTAACTGCCCATGCAGTGCTTTGGATTGCTTATTAGAGAAGGTAGGCATATAGAATATTAATAGGAAATAGCATGCTTTTCCATTAAATTAACTGGACAGTTTAAAATTCAAGTACTTTGTATTTTCTTTTTTGAATTGTGGGCAGTTAATGGAGGAAACATATTCAAGGAGATTTTTAGATCATTTTTACAGGAAAACTAATCTAAAAGACAAGAACTTGAATTGCTTCATTTCAGTACAATATTAATGCAGCTACTGTTCTGGATGATCATAAAATTAACTTATTCATGTAGACAAGCTGTAAAATTATGACGCTAACTGCCAAATTTAAAATCTGAGTGATAAACAATTTAACTTGCTTTCTGGCACTTAAAAAAATTGTTTCAAAAGGACAACTGTAATGAGGGTGAGTGCTCATAGAATTTTTTTGTATGCATGAGTTTTCCATGTATGATAGAGTATTATGACCATGCAATAACAGAAAACAGATCAGGGAAAAATATAACGAACTCATCAAGCCTGTGTCCCTGACTTCTGCTGTACCAGAATGAAAAACCTGTCTTTCATTGGGGAGCAGTTCATTAATCACTGATCATATATTATCACACTTGGACATTCTTATATCATGTATAAATTATTCAAAAATTAACGTATGTAAACTGTAGCACTTCATAAAACTTTGAGGTGTATTTTCATGTGCCTTTTTCAAGGACAATGCAACAGTCCCTGTTTGCAAATGGCACTCAGCTTTAACAGATTTGTCCCTGGGGAATTGAAACCAATTTGAGGGTAAAGTGTTACAGGCTCTTGTCAGAGTTGGTCAACACAACTGTAAGACATTCCTGTTGTAATCTGGGATCAGTGCAGCTCCTGATAGCCTGGAATGGATTAAAAATTGTTTCTTGTTTAAGTTCCTGAATGTCTGGAGCACCACAAGAGTAATAGATTTTGCATAGCTTTGGAGGGAAAGGGAAAGGAAAACTGGTGGCATCATCTCATTTTTGTAGATTATAAGGGGTGGGGACTGACATTTAGGAAGAAGAGCTGAGGTCTCCAAAACCATTTACACTAAGACTATTCAGATTTCAGGGGACTGAAAATTAGATTTGTGTTGCTTTAGTGGGTAATGCTAGAAATGTAAAGACTCCTAATGTAAATGGAATTTCTCTGATCAGATGTGATACCTCAGTCTGTGCATGACACACACAGACTGCATGTGTGGTTTCTTAATATGTCCCTTTGGTAGGCTCTGAAAGCATTACCTGAGTCTGAAGGCTTTGTGCAGCCGCTCTTCACAAGTCCTCATTTCTTGACTTTCTCTCTGCAAATCAGTGGGTGTTCACCGCTTCCCAATCCTGTAGCATAGGCTCCATTGGGACTATATGGGATATTGTGCAATACAAGCCCCTCATCCTCTACAGTACCTTTACCCAAAGCTTGCCTTGTCTCCAAGTCACTTCAGGCCACAGAGAGCTTTCAGCCTTGAATTCCTTCTAACTCTTGTTCTGTTGCTGCTGAGAACATTCCCAACCAACCACCTCTGTCTACATCCTCTAGGGTAAAAGCCTTGGGAAAGGGAAATTCTTCTGGAGAACCCTGATTCTCATGACATGGATTTGTCTTGTCACATTTTATTGTCATATGTCACCCTGATTTTTTAGAGTGCTGTGTTTATAGTTGGTAGCAAAGGTTCTCATGGATTTTGTGTAAACAATCCGTGTTTCTATAACCGGCCAAGGACTGTTTTGTACTTTGGATGTTGTTTTTCATTCTTCTTTCTGGGGTGGAGAACGTGATGGACTGTGTTTCTCACCTATGGAATTTGAGAGGTGGCAACCTCTTTGTCCAATCCATAACTGTCTGTAAAAAGGTATAAATATAAGAATAAAGAGAGGCTGGGTCTCTTTTGCTCTCTGCCCGGCCTTGGTCCAGCTGACCTCCTGAGTTGCCTAATTGTCTCATGTCCGACAGAGCGACAGTCATATAACACCACAGTCCTTGTTGCAGAAAGTTCATAATCTAAACAGAAGAGTTAAAAGGTGGACAGGGCCATGGGACATGGAATTGGGAAGTCATCTGTCCAAGGTCACACAAATGATCAGTGCTACACCTGGGAATAAAAGAATAAGATCCTATCCCAGTGCGTAGGTGATGCTGAATGCCTGCCAAGGATTTTGCAGATGAATAAACATCAAGTACATTTTAAAATGGATTTTTCTGCTGGAAAATAATTTACCAGACCCCTCAGGTTCTTATACTTCTCCCAACCCAGACTTTTTATCATCAAATTGCAAGATCTAGTCTACCTAACACGAGCCCACAAAAACAAGAGCATAATGTCTGAAGAGAGTACCCACAGACATTGGTGCTGCCTCCCTAAGGAAGTGCTGCAGTGAGATGTCTGTTTTGATTGCTTTTGACTATTGTCCTAATTTTACAGGGCTCCATAAGTTATAACACTATAGCTGTAATTTCCCATACTTGTTCTGTAAACATAGTCCTTGTTTTCCTTAACGAACCAAAATTATTTTGCACTTGTGGAATTGTTTTTCATTCCTTTCCCTGGGGTGGAGAAAGATGATTGACTATGTTTTTGTCCTGTAAACTTTCACCAATGTTTGACTGTCCTTAGAAACCTATAAAAATAGGTAAATAAAGAAGGGCAGGGCTTTTAGTCGATCCTGCCTGGTGAAACCACTACTACTCTGTAACCCACGTGTTTCTTCTGTTGCTAACTAACCAACATTTGACCTATGTTTTCTCTGTAGTTAATGGAACGAGATAACAACCAGAAGGATGATTCAGGCTCAGATGGGAGGCGACTTAGGTAAATGTTACAATTTAGGAGAGGTGAAACTGGTGTCTGTCCTAAGGAGGATGCTTTGCATCTCTGCACACTGAAGAGAGAGATGACCACTTCCAAAAACTAATAGATGCTTATCATGATAGAGTGTAAAAGACTGGTAGAAATGAAATTTACTCATTGGTATTTTATATAAGTAAGAGAAGAAAAAATTGAAGATTGATGGCATCTTTTTTTCCCCCTTCAAGTTGTTGTCCTTCCTTAGTAATATAAGACAAAAGAAAACAACCAACTAGTTCAGATCCACTTGGGCATAAAAAAATTTTGTGAACTGGTCAGAGAAGTCATCTACTGAAAAGATCCTATATCATTCCACTTTGTTTTCTTAAAATGTTCAGCATTGTCATTTGATTTAAATGATGATAAAACTGTTTCTGAAGCCTTCAGCATATTGGCTACAAACCAGGCCAAGTGCTGTCTTTTTGTTTCATAAAATGGCTGTGTTTCAATGATAAACATAGCCAAAGGGGAACATTTTGGTTAAACTACTAAAAAAACCCCACAGTGTATCGTTTCCAATTAGCTGAAATCTACTTTAATAGGTCAAACCAGTTTTTGTCACCAAAGTTTTCCTCAAGTTGTCATCTTTCTTTGTGACTTATGGGGGGTGCTGAAGGACCCCTTCCATTCTTGGGTGACCATTTAGAATTTGAGTCAAAATGTTGGCAAGCATTTTGAGCACATTCAAGTCAACATATATAGAAGGATTTGGAGTGTGCTCTGGATTTGCCCTGGCTGAGTTTGGCTGTTCACAAACATGGCCTGGAGCTGGAGAATGCTGAGTATTCCCAGGCACAGAAGCCTGTGGGGCCTGGGTAAGAAGGGGTGAAGGGGTGGAAACTTAGGGGACATTTGTGGCAAAGGAGAAAACCCATATTACTTGTACAAGAGAAAGGAAGGTGTGGAGTGATGGGATGCATGGATTATTTGAGCAGAGAGGACAGAGAGTGGCACCTCAGCACTGATGGACTGAAGCAGGAGAAGTGGGAGAATTGCACCATCCCACGGAGCAGGAGGGAGAACAGAGCAGGCAAAAGGAGCTCTTCACCATTCCAGCCAAGATGGAGGGCTGCTAACTGTTGCAGTGGTTTGTGTCCCNCCCCTCTGAGAGGGCCCCGCGGAAGACCCCCGAGCGCAGACACCCCGGCTCCCCCCCGGCCGGCAGTGCTTTTTATTTTTTTATTTCTATAGCTAACCCCCAAGCCTCTCCCCCACTTCAACATACAAGCAGTGCCCCCCTCACTGCTGCTGTTAGCCAAGTTTGAGCCTGTGCTCCTGCTGAGAGTGCACAAGGGCACTCCCTGGTGACCCCATGAGCTTTGGGCCACTCTGGCAGGGAGAGTCCAAGCCCCTTACTGTGAACAGTAAGGCTTTTGCTCATCCAATCCAGGTTGAACAGGCACAGCACAGCTAAAACTCCTTTCAGTTTTTTCTTACCCAGCTACCTCAAAAAGCTCTTCCAAAGCAGAATGCAGGGGCACTGGACCTGAGGGTTCAGTTCCATAGTCCATTTGATGTGACTAAACCATCTGCCTGGTTGTTTCTTTCCTGTAATTTCAGTTAGGTAAATTCCCAGATCCAGCCGTCTGTGCATCCATACAACATTTTTTGTTGGCACAAGTGAGAAAATGTGGCTGGGGGCAGAGAGCAGAAGGTAGAGCTATACCTTTGAATAACAGCCCAGATTTAGGTCAGCTCAAACCAGTTATGAAGCCAGAGCCTGATCTTCAAGGATTCGCAGTCAGCTTCATGGATGTTGACTTCCAAGCAGTAAAATATTGTCTTCAACCACTGCCTGTTTCAGTTTTGTCCCACACATTGTGGGGTAACTAACACATCCCTGTATAAGGGAAATGTTAGGCATAGTTGATCAATGTTTGTAAAATGCCAGATGCTACAGAAAACTGGAGTAAGGGGCGTCATCTCAGCTTAGCTTTGAATAGGATGCCTAGCAAACCATCAAATTCCTGTATACTGTAGCACTTAAGCCTTTCAAGCAGCCCACACATTGTATGGCAGGTTTTACTTTACAGTGATACTAATGCCAGAAACATTCAAAAGAACCTCTGGGAGGTACATGCAGGCTCTCTTAAGTCCTTTGCAATGACTCGACCCCACAAGTTTACAACCTGGTATTTTGTGTTCCTGCAGTGCTGAACATACTGGGTTTGCAATTGAGCAGGATAGCTTATGTGTAGAAGCTAGTGCAGTAACAGTCATAAATAATAGTGGAAACAAACTCATGTCCCTGAGGACCTGCAGACAATGACATGTAGCAGAGTGGTAGTATGTGATGTAGGAAAAATAGAGCCCTTCCTTGTTCCTATCTTCCATTTTCCTCAAGAGGAAAAATGATATGGATCTTCATGTCTCACATCTGAAACACTGGGTTCACATTTTTTGTGGCAATGGTTTAATAGAGCTCCTCTTAGAGATGAGATCACAATGCTGAATAAAGAAACCTTGTCAGGTGAGGAGCTGCAGTTGTTGCCTGTGCTGTGAGAGAGATATTGTGATGATGATGATGATATATTAAAAGTACAAGAGTGATTAGATTGCATGAAACACCTTTTTTTTAATCTTGAAATGCTAAAATAGAAGGAAACCTCAATTTGTTCCTATTTAATTTTGTTTTCTGTATGTTGAACGCAGACTCTGGATGACTTGGAGTTGGAAGAGTGATTTTTGGCATGTAAAAGACAGTTTGACGAACTAGTGCTACTATAGAACAATAACAGAGGAAAGTACATCTTGATCCTCAAGTTGAGATCTCTCCTACTCCAGGCAAACATGCAATTTTTTCTCTTTTGTGAGCATATCAAGCTCAGTTGTTTGTTGGTGAAAGCAAGGGGGAGAAATAGAAAAACCTGTAGCATAGCTGAATGTTTCATTGTGTGCTAAACCATCTTTCAGGTTTTAATGTTAATTATTAGAAAGGTTGATAACAGGAGTTTGGGAAACATGTCAAAACAGAAATGACAGGTAAAAGAAAATCTAAACAAAAAGCAAAATCACAGGCTTATATTTTTTGCAGTATCATAGAGTAGCTCTGCTTCACTGCTTTCTTTCAAATAGAATTTCTTAGCTCTAAGCACATGAAAATGGAAAGAGCAATTTTTATATTATACTTACAAGGGAACAGATTTATTGAGTACTTAGATCTTCTAAAGAAAACCACTTATCTAATCTAACCAATGTGCTGTATGATCCTTTTTCAATGGCTAAGACCTCTGATGGAAAAATAGTTGAAATATAAATCCAGCAGCTCAGATTCAGGAAAAAAAATAAGAGTTTTCGTGGCCTTCTGTTAGTCCCAGCTGTTGCCTGGTAACTGTCTAAAAATTAACTGTGCATCACCTGGCTTCTAAGGACCATGGCATCACTAGAATCTTGGCATCTGCTATGTCTTACATTGAAAGCTGAATTTCATTTCTTGGTTATGATTTTTTTTTGTCATAGTCAGGGAAGTTACTCAACTACACAGCTAGATGCTTATGATAAAGTAATTTAAAATATTGTAAAAAATGACATGTAATACATATGATGAACTTCATTTTGTGAACTTTATATTAAAGTATGGAAATTTCACACAATTGTTTCCTGATGTTATTATGTAGCATTCCATTCTTTCTTTGAGTAGTGTGGATAATGCATTTAATTTCTTTCTTATGTCTGCAGCAACTGAGCTTCACCCAAGCTTTGCATGAGAATAGAACTGAGAACAAAGTGCATTGACAGAAGCTGTGGCAGGGATACTCCTGAAATGGAAATCTAGTAGGTATACCTCGATCATCAGATATACTTTGACCAGATTTGTAAAGGAAAATAGTTTCAAAAAACTTTCCAGGTTGTTTGATGCTCGGTTTTGCACAAATCTTAGGGTCAATTTGTACCTGCTATTCCAATGGTAGTGCTGAGAAGACTGTGAAATTTAGATGAATATAAATGAGAACACACAACCTAAGTATTAAACTGAGTGGAGTATGTGTTCTGCAAATCACAGAATCACTTAGAATGGAAAACAGCCTCAAGATCACCAAGTCCGACTATAAGCTATTTTATTTAATTGAGCAATTAACCTGGGACTGCAAGCTACTCCCTCTTTTATACTTCTGGCTACTGAACACTGGAGGCCCTGCAGCAGAACTTATTTCAATGCATCAGAAAATGTGATTTTTAAAAAATTGTTCACTTACAGATGCTGTGTCAGGCTCTTATGCAACACTCATCCTAACATTAATTTTCTATGCTTTTGGTGCTCTCCTTTGCAGAACCTCAGAGTGTCCTGCGCACATCAGTTAATTAAGTTTCACAATACCCATGTGTGTGCATTGTTTTATTTTCTTAATTGAACAAAAGGGAGAAGAGAAACACAGAAAGATGAAGTGACCTAACCAAGGTCACTTTGTTAATTAAAAGTTTGTTTCAGAAAAGAAGCACATCATAAGGTAAGTGAAGCAAAGTGAAGGTGAACTTACCATTGCCAAGGTTTATGTGCTATCATAGAACCAAATGAAAACTCTTAACATTTGGATTAGGTAAGCTTTCAAAGGGGGAGCAGAATCAGAGAATGCTGACTTCTCTCACTACAAATTTTATTCCATTCTCCTGACACTAGGAAGATCTTGACTGCTCTTCCTGAACTGCACATGATCTGAGTGGCGGCAGCAGTCTACAGGAAAAACAGGTAAATCTATAGGTGTGCACTGTGTTAGAGTGTCCTTGGGCAAAAGGGCAGAGGAGGGAGTCCCACTAACACAGTGAGACATATGAGCCTTCCCAGGCTGTCATAGGGAACTCTCAGCCCCAGGGGGTGAGGAACAGCCAAAGGAAGGGGGTCTCCACAGCACTTTTCAGGCTCACTGCCTGTGGGGTGGGTATGAGACACTGAGGAAGTACATTAGGAGATGGTACAAGACTTTATGGGCTATTCAGGGAGGTGGGGAAGGGGAAGGATCAAAGTGGTCTGGGGAGGAATGAATGTGCAAAGGTAAAGGCAAAGTGGACATAAGGAGACCCTTATGTGTGAGCAGTGGCTGGTCAGCACTGCCTGGCCTGACTTCTCATTAAACTTCTTTTCTTAACTATTTTCTTGATAAAGGCACTTTGTATTCTGGGATCATGGAGCTGCAGCAGCCTCACCTCTACTGAGCTCCTTGATTAATCAACCCCTGGCAATAAACAGTTATATATTTATAGGTATCTATATATCTATCTACATGTGCACGTATGTGAGCCACAGATTTGCTTGTAAGAATTCCTGTCACTCGGTTGTGTTTTTCAGGTGGAAAGAGGGGAGAAAACTGGAAATTAAGGGCGTTTGGGAAAGCCAGTCAGCCATCTCTGTTGACACCAAGGACGTCCTTACACAGCTGAGCTATCTTTTATCCATAAGGGTGGCATCAAAGGACATAGTAATTTGTTTCAGGAAGGTCAAACACACGTGGTCCTTCAGAAAGCTAAAAAAGCCTCATTCTGCAGCACTAGGAGCCAATCTTTTATATGGCTTATAAAGCTTTCCAAACACTGCTTTCTAGCATTGCAGGTGACATTCATCTAAAATACTTGGAGAATAAGAAGTTTTATCAGCAAGTTTTTTCTAACATCAAACCTTAAAGAGCAAGCAAACTGAACATATTTACATTTTTAGTCTTGCTCTTTATGAGCAATGCAGGGAGTATGTTAGGAATAAAATGAAGAGGGCTTCTTTTCTCAAGAAGAAAATGAAAATCCAAACTGAGGTCAAATCCCAATAATCATTACTGTCTTGGAGTTGAGAAGCCCATGTGTATCAGTACAAGCTCTTTTTTTATGAATTCTTTGCACAAAACCACTGATGACAATCTATGTGATAGATAAATTACATCCCACTCATTTTGATTACAGCTTTCCATTTCTCTTTTGGAATGACTGCCCCAGTACTTTCACATGAGTGAACTAAAGGACTAGAGAAGACAAACAGCTAAGGGGAAAATAACAAAGCAACAGAAATGGTGACAGTAAATTGATGCAGTGAGTAAAGAAGGGTCATTCCCCATCACTGTGTCAGGTGGTGCTGTGGAGAGTGTCATGAAATAGTTCCAGAAAAAAAAAAAAACTAGGCCATTTCATACCAGTTATGTGCTATGGGTTAAGTTTTTGTTTATTAAGCAAAGTCCTCAATTTACATCCCCTTTAGAATATCTGTGTTGTCAGAGTCCATGCCTCTATAACAAGACCTTCTGAAAATGAGACTTGTTATGAAGCTGATGCAGATTAAATGATTCCTGTTAGAAAAAGATAACCTTAGAGAAGAGCACCCTGAAGCCACACACCAAATCCTAGCACTGAGCTATTAGAAAATATTTGTTCTGCAATAAACTGTGTAGAGCAGATGCACAGCGTCGGTCTATGGGGCCACAGGGTGATGTCCCCCAGCATCTCATGCTGAGCTCACTGCAAAAAGCTGCACAGTGGCTGCTCAGCCATGCCGCACCAGGACATTGTCTCTGCTTCTCACCAGGGGCTATGCTGGGTTGCCTTTCTGGCCTGATTCTGGTCCTTGGGAGTGTGCCCACTGCATGGCACATGCATTAGAAGGAATATCCAGCAGAGCCATAACCTGCCACCAGATTCTCTCCTGGCCATCAGCTGGTGCAATTGTAATAAGCCAAGGGGACCTGGAAAATTGGTGATTGCATTAGCATTATAGCAATGGGGTATCCTTGACATTTAGGCTTATTATTAAAATTTTTGTGGTTCCCTCCTGCTCTGGCAACACATGAATGAAATTACTGATTAATTTTACAAGTCTCGGTTTTCACTTTGCAATATTCATATTACCCATCACTAATTCCTGGCAGGTTATTGTACAACTCTAATGAAATTCATCTGGTATTAAATGGATCACAAAGTGATGAATCAAGGCCAAAGGTCCTGCACTATCTTTCTTAATTCTAGTTATTATCTATGGCCACCTGATGTGGAAAAGTAGTATCTGCCCCAATGCAGCAGAGTTTGACTGTGAATGGCACATTTAAAAGCATCTGATGAAAGTGTTTCTAGCCTGTTTGTTTTTTGAAATAGGAAAGATGCCATTTTCCTACACAAGCTTTTTGAAATACTGGTAAAAAAATTGGGCCTGCTCAAGGCCAAGTTGTTGTTTGCATGGGATCATTTTCTGAGGCAGTCAATTACCTACAAGCCATATGTCACAGCTCAGGAGACCTGAGGCAGGTGTATGTTGGAAGAACCCACTCTTCCATCTGCCAAGTTTGTTTTAAATGTACATAGCATAAACAAGCTTGAAGTCCAGCTGGAGTGCCACAGCCAGCATGGCAAAGCAGATGACTCTTTAATTTCTTATGGAAGCAATGGACAGAAAATAACCCCAGCAGACTAAGGGAATTTATCAGATCTTGACCAAAAAGAAGGTTGATGTTTCCTGTTAAATACACTGAACTCCTAGCAGTAAAAATGATCATGGGGTTTGGTGAGAAGTCCATCTTGGCAAATAGTCAAGTTTCTGTCCAGCATTTGCTGAAAGCCAAACTCTAATCTTACAGATCATTTTGGTTTCCTTGAACTTGTCCTCCAGTTCCCCTACCAGGAAATGGCCCACAGTGGTGCAGGTTTGCTCCCCAAAGTGCATTCCTAGTATTTCAGTAATGTATAGCCAAAACTAGATTGAGTTATAGTCAGTCAACACCTAGACACCTAGGTAACACCTGGGCTTAGGGCAGCATCCTATGGTCATGATAGTATCTGAGAGAAGGAAAATAGGAATATGAGGTGATTTTGGTAATGATATGAAAAACATCTCCTTATTCTCATTTGAGATTTCTTAGTGAATCCTGTCTACTATGTGTCATCTAGGTTATACACTTTCTATCACAGAGATTGTCCTTATTCTGTTTATAATACTGTGTCAAACATATTGCTGATGTTTTAATTCTAACTGTGTGTGTTTAAATATTCTATGTGGGTGCCCCTCACATGGGGAATTGTCAAGGCTTATCATTGGTTTGATATATATGCAACTGATTTAATTGCTGTTTGAAAAAACGAGCATGTCAGCAATGAACTTTTCTTTGTCACGCCTCTGTCCTGTAGACCTAGTGCTCATTTATGAAATAGGTGGCCTTGTGCTCAAGCCAGCCTATTAATGTGGGAATAAATATGTCTAGCACCAACAAAGAAATGGCAAGAATAGTTCCATAAACCTGGTGCAAATGCAACTATTAGCAAGCCCTGTTGTTTTGGATTGTGTGAAGTGTTACCCTCTTAAAAGAAGACAGTATGGCCATGGAGATTCACCAAACTGAGAAGTTCATGTCATGAACCTTTCCCCAAGGGCCTTGCACTTGGGTTAAATAAATGAGAACAGCTGGAGGGAGAGCTGAGTTACAGCCAATTGCACTCAAACTGTAGCTACCTGAGGTTTTCTGCCAAGATGACAGCAATATCTTTGAAGAGTGGTCCTGGGTTCCAGATCTATGTGAAACAGTAATAAGAAGATGAGGTGGAGAATGTGCTTGTTAAATTCTCAAATGACAAAGACAAGAGAAAGTGCATTGAAACTGGAAATGGAATTTGGAATTATATGGAGAAAATTGAGAAACGCTCTTGAAGCTGATGGAGTGTCTGTATTCAGAAAGAACTAATCTGTTGCATAAAAATTGAATGGGGAAAACACAAATTAAGTACTGTTTCTGAAAAAAATGCCTGGGGCTTGCCATGGTTTATAAGAGAACCACAAGTCAATATTTTTAGGCTATAGCAATAAGAAAACCAAACATTGGGTTGGGACACATAAAAGGATCCTTGGAAATTATCTTTCTATTCAGAATGGACATATTATTTAGTTTGGGAAGCTGTATTTTGAGAGAGATTTGGAGGAATTGCAAAAGGCTTCTGAATGATGTGGCCTGAGAGTGACAGATGAATGAATTGTTATAATTTATGCCAGAAAAGAAAATGCAAAGAGACCATATGACAGCAGTCTTCAAGTATGGAAAATACAGTTGCAGAGGAGAAGACAGAGTGTTGTCTTTTATGTTCTCTCTATAAACAGAAGAAAAGGCAGTGGGCTTTACTTCCAGAGAGAGGAAATCAATGAAAGAAGGACTCCCTAAGGCCTTTTCAATAGCAAGAATTAACCCCACTTTCAGCAGTGGGAGGCCAACTGATAATTGGTACAATCCAAGAGCAGAGTCATGGAAAAGCCTTATTTCCACCAGTGGGCACACACTCCTGTTAGTAAGTCTTGACATCATCCCACTAGAGGCAACTTATTTTGGCAACCTTGGAATTCTTTTTCAATTTTAAGCCATTTAACTTTGGGAAAATGACCTATGAAACACTCTGCTAGGCTGACAATGACCATGGTAGCTTGATGTGATTCTAAATTACCATGAACCCTGAAGCAGGGTTTTCCCAGAGGACAGCCAAGTCACCCTTAATTATAGTGAATGTAATGGTAGAGTTCTCGTGCCAGCTGAACATCCTACATTTTGCACTAAAATGATTGACCCAAGACAATGACTATCTGGTCATGCCTGGTAGTTTATGGCAGCCTTAGGCTGCACTTGCTGTCAAGGGATGATGTAACACAAAATGCTGTGATGTTTGTGCAGCTGGCACTACACTAAGCTGTAACAAATAGGGTGTCTTAAATGCCAAATCTCCATGGAAAATAGGGGTTTTTTTTGTGAAGTCATCTAATTTTTATCTGTTAAGTTAGGGAAAATCCTGCCTTCATTAGTTAACTTCAGTTGATCTGTTCCTTTTTTAATGTACAAGTTAACGCAGCGAAGGTAAATAAATAGCAGTTGCTAATCTCAGCAGGGGAGTCTGTAACAGCACAAGGAATTGTGGTTAACTGGGGAATTTGCAGCCAGCAGCTCTAGAAAGGCTGGATATCAGCAGTCTGGGAAAGTCAGCCCTTTCTCTAGCCTGCTCTCGAACATTTTGCAATTCCTTTCAGCATTTTTTGCTTTGCCTGCTAGCAACTGTCATGTGATACTGCTGGAAAGATATGTCAGGGTAATCCACCCTTGATGCAACTGCATTTTGGGTACAGCCTGAATGGCAAGAAACACCAAAAAGATCACAAGTCTTGTATTTTATTTATTTATATGATCAGGAGAATAATATCAATACATTTTCTTCTCTTTACCTCCCTTCTCCACTAATTTTAGGACTGCTTCAAGCTCACCTTTAACTGATTCAATGGATAAAGATGAATAATGTGCATGATTAATGCATTTGCTCATTTGCCTGAAGTCCCAAGATTTTGACTCACCCAAAATTCCAGCTGTGCATTGCTGTTAGAGGCCATGTTAGATGCAGGACCTCTGTGCTCAGTATATCACAGCTGCCTGTATATAGTGGCTTCCAGAGGCTTCACTGGGACTAGCCACATAGTTGAATCAGAGCTGAAATACATCACTGGATTCACAGAATTCTGTATTTTTGATTCTCTATTTCTTAAAATCGACCTTAGTATCCTTATCTCTCAAAAGCATTGCACCAGGGTACCCATACTGATACACAGCAGGGATTAAGGCAGAGTCTTCCCAGAGAGGCAGGAAGACAGGGATGGAGAAAGCCTCCAAGACTGTGCTTCTCACCCCCCAACCTGAATAGACATGTTTTTGCAAAGGCATTTTGAGGCATTTTGTTTGCCTCAAAACACTGTCTGCAAAGGGAGTTCAAGAAATTACAATAATTCAACAGAAATTAAAATCTCTCTGCTATCACTGAGGTCACTTTACACATCTGGCAGTAGCAGAGCTTGTGGAGTGGTGAAGTTAATTCAGAAAGAATCAGGCCCGAATATCCAAAAAAACAATTGCTCTGTGTGTTTATTCTCCCTTGGCTTTTAAAGTCTATGTTTTCTCTTACTAATATAAATTGTCAGGACAATGGCTGCAGTGTGTTTACATTGCATTCCACAACCGTGGCTGCAGATCATGGCTGTGTGTCAGAGATACCTTTACTCTATTAATCTGGATAACTCCATCATATAATTACAATAGAACCACCCCCAGTCTCTAAATACATATCAAGGGTCCTGGCTGCCCCTGCACATCTTTTTTCATGCACATGGCAAGCACTGCTGGCCTGAAAAGATGAGGCAATTGATAGTAAACTTGGAAATGGTAAGGAAATAAATATGGCAATCTGTAGCTGTCATTAAATTGTTCCAGGCATGAAAAGTCTCATAAAATGCCACTGACCCTACAATACTATGAATTTTTCTTTTAAAACAGCAGCTGTTCTCTGTTATTCCTTCATTACTGCATGAGACTGTGAACTGCTCAGTATTTTCTTGGGATTAGTTTGCTTCTTTCACAGATCTGAAAAGGGTGCCTGAGAGTACAGGCTTCTAATGGGTGCTGCATCTTCCTGGAAAAGGCTTCTGGCACTCAGTGGCTCTATCTTGAAGTGCACTATGTCTCTTAAGAAAGATGCAGAGTAGCAGGAGAACACATATGCTAGAGAACATAACCAAGCCTCATGAAGAAACGGGGCCTCTTGGGTCAGAAAGTCTTGTCCACCCCCAAACAGCATTTAATGACCTTTTCAAATGCTGAGCTCCCCACCAGACTGACCTAGCAGCACCAGTGACTTCATGGGTGACTACATGCAAATTGCCCAGTTGATATTCAGACATTCAAGTTCCTTATTTAATCTCTTCAGGAATTAAAAGATATTCTGGCCATATTGTCTTAGATGAACAGCTGCTGTCTTCAGCACATCTCCTTAAAGTGAATAAATGTCTCAATTGCTCCTTTCTTATTTCTGTGTCTAGAGTTCACTGTCTAATTCCAGATTCTAATTGCATATTTTTCTGAGGTTTTATCAGTTTCTTGAACTTTAGTGAGCTCTGGATAACCACAGCTAGTTGAATTTAAATAGTCCAATTAATTTTGCATAGTAGCTGGGTGCAAGTGAAGGTCATTCTTGAATCATCATTCTTAGTCTGCAGTAGGGCCAGGTATGACAGGGAAGTGGTATAGTGGCTTGCAGAAAATCCATTCCCCTTTCTGAACAGTGAATTTGTTGCAAAGTTCTTGGAATGGAGAGTAGTAGTGCCTGTCCCAGAAAGAGCTCATCTCTGGCTGGTTTTTGTTTTCAATTTGTGTGCAGAAAATGCTCACATTACATATTGCACACTGCATACAAGATAAAGTTAGATATGCATTTTTTTCTGGTTTTCAGAAGACTTCAATGAAGGCAGGAAACAAACAAAATATGAAGTTCCCAGAATGGAAACCTAAATGGTGGGTGTTGCATGTGCAACCTGCAGCATGCTTCTGTTATTTCCCTACAGCAGGCATCTCTCCCTAAGGTATTACACCTAATTATTTGGGATGAACTGGTTGATGGTTTGGCTGCAAATAATATGAGCTCAGCAGCAGCTGCTTTGTGAACAGCGCCCAGCTGCCAGTCAGGGACAGCAACTCACCTCTGTGAGGGGGCAACTCTAAACTTCTTCTGCCTGGCCAAAGCATGAATCAGGTCACTGAGCTGGATGCTAGTCTTTAAGACAAAGTGTGTGTCCTCCTGGACAATCATGAAGGGCTTGATTCATGACAGGACACTACAGAAACTTGGCTTTGATAGGGTTATTCTCCTTCACAGCTACTGTTGCTTCTTTCTTTGAGTCAAATTCTTGAAAATCCATGCCTGTTGTATTCCATACTTGACCTACATTTGCTTGGAGCTGGAGAGAGACTTGTATTACCTCCTGAAGTCCCTTCCCACCCAGTCACCTCCATCCTGTGCCATAACACTGCTAACAGTACCTTCTTAAAAAAACTTGTTTTCTGCCTGTAACAAACATGAAGCCCAGTTCTGCTCCTATCCTGTAATCAGCAGTTGCTTTGCCACAAGTGGTCTGTGCTTTGACTGTTAACAAGTACAGTGAAGATCTCTTTTTAAACATCATCAAACTACATCTGAAATTTATATTTTTACTGTTTTCTTAAAAACATGAAACTACATTGGAATAAATCTGTTGTCTTGCACTTCAATGATTTTTATTACACAGGCTTTTTATAGAGTGAATAACTTTTTATTTTCTTAAGTTTTCCTACAAAGATAAGCAAGTGCTTCCTTTAATAAACAGCAAGGTTCACATCACATAGCTATTCTGCATGCACTGTTTATTTTGTGTGTGTAGGCATTACTGTATTATTTTAAGGACGTGTTAAGACAGTCAAATGAGATGAAAAAGTGTTTGGGTTTTTTTAACAGAAAAACAAATCTAAAAAGCTTATTTTAAAATTAAATTAGTATTCCTACAGTCTATAAATCAACATTTAGGAAAATTTGTTCTGTAAATATTCTTCCTACTGCTCAGAGTTTGGAAATATCAAGTATTTTTTGACTTCCAGATTATTGTAGAAATTTTAATTAAAGACTAAATAGTACTGTTTAACTATTTACATAACAAAGCAGGCCCAATTCTGATCCCACCAGTGTCCATGGAATAAGAGCCACTGATTTTGTTAATTAATGATTTCCATTTTAAGCAAGTACAACTAAAAATGGGGTAATCTTTTGAACTGCTGTCTACTTTAAAATTTTATTTTAAAAAGTCCCATACAAATCTATTTGTAACAATGCCTCATAGAGTTAGTCTCTACTTTAGTACCTAGAGATAGCTATCTTGAAATTGCTAGTATTTGTCACAATTGTTTTTAAATTTGAAACTATGTTAATACTATGTGGTTTAGGCAGCCATGTAAACACCATCTGGCCAAAATATTTGTAATTATTTACAAACAAAAAAAGTATCATGAAAGCTTTTTCACAACATCAAGCTGGCACATTAATCTAAGAGAATATGTCCCCCAGTCCTGTCCATATGCTGATCTTTGTCAGTGATGTCCACTGCAGTTCCCAGCTGTTTGGGTTTTTTGCTTAATTATTTCAGTTTCATGAACAAATAAAGAAGTCTGAAGTGCTGTGCCAACATGTACAAAGGCAAGTACCTGGTCATTCCTAAATCAGTGCTCTTCCTTGGTGCTTGGAGATGTATTTACTGTCTAGGCAGCACAGAGGTGAGTAATACATTTACCCTTGGAGTGGTAAAGGGTGTCCTCCACCTGAAGTGCTATCTGAGGGCTTTCAGAACTAAGCCAAATGCTGTGTTTGCAAAGTCCTGAGAAGGCTGTGGGGCCATGTGTCACCTATTAGAGGTGTTCATTTGTACCCCTTTTGCTATCTAAAGTTTGTTCTCAAAAGTCAGGGTCAGAGTAACATCCCTATAGGCATCTTAAAATGCATGTCACTGGGTGGCCATGACAACACACTCACAAAATCTGACCTGTGATAGTCTGGGCATCTCATCTGGAAGGATGACTCAGGATTTGCAGTTTTTTACAGGTATTCAAAGAAAGCAGCCTTCTCCTAGATTTGTTATTAATATCAGGGGAAAGCATCGACATGCTAAGGCACAAATTCCAACCTGCTGAGGCACAGGTAAATCATCCAGCTGCATCTGTCCCTGAATTAACTACACTGAGCATTTCCAGGAGCAGAAGGGTCAGTGTCCCAGCTGCTGACCTGGCTGCTTCTACCAGACTGTGCCTGGATCCAGTGGGACCTGCCTAGTGCCAGCAGGACCACAGGCACTGGGAGGGCTGAAGGATGGCTGCAGCAGTCTGCCTTGCTGATCCAGTGTGTAGCCCTTCACAGCTCGGGTTTTTTCTTCCACTTTTGGTATTGCCAGAAGTAAGGAGATCTTTGAAGTCCCGTGCTGGTCTCCTTGTTCCAAGTTGCCACTCAAGGAAGGGCAGCTGGAGCCTTTGGCTGCAAAATCATTACCAAATGATACAACTGCCTGCAGTAATTTCCTAGTGCTGTGGGCCCGATCCAAAGCCAGCAGCAGTGAGCGATCAGAGCCCCAGAGTGAATCATGCACCATCTGTGCTCGTGGGCCGACTGTTTGTGTGTGGAAAGTGTTGGGTAGATGTGTAGCCACAGCACAGGAAGGCAAATCCCCCTCGCTTGCATGGAGAGGGGCACGTGCCTGTACCTTTTCACAGGTCTGCACAGGGGGGCAGGGGATGCTGGGGTGTGTGCTGCAACCCTGAAGGCTCACAGGGGCTGCTTCTTGTGCTGGGTGTGAAGGGGTGTATTTGTGCCCTGGCAATGGGCATTGGTGATTCCTACTAAACCCTGGTAATAGACAGGAGGGAGATTAGACAGAGCCAAAACTGCTTCTGGGCCTGTCCTTGGAGCGAGCTGGATGAAGGAGCCAGGTAAGGAGGGAACTCTCCTTTCCTTCAGTGCAGAAATAGAGCAGGAGTACAGGATCTTTGTTTTGACACAGGAGGTAATATGGTGAGAAAGAAGTTAAAATTGGGGATGAAGGGGCCATGAGCCAGAGTGGTGTTGAAAGGCACTGTGTACTGGACACACGCACAGGTATAGGGCATGGTTTGCATAGCCCCACTGTGCTTCTGCACAAGTATGACCAAAGAAATTACTTCTGTGGTCCAAAGGGGAACCTGAAGCCTCTCCAGGATGGAGATGGGGCAGGTACACCTACAAATCTGTGTGGGTCTGCCAGCAAACGCCGGCAACGCTTCTCTGAGTACTTCACTGCTATTAACTCCACGCAATGGGCTCATCTCCCCTGTGCAGTAATAAAGGTTTCCTTATATTCACACCAAACCACAGGTAGGTCATCAAAGGTAAATGCAGATATCTGAACAATTCTGTGTCCTGCTTCACAATAAGCACAGAATCATAGAATCATTAAGGCTGGAAAGGACCTCTAAAATTATCAAGTCCGAACATTAACCCAGCACTGCCCAGTACATCACTAAACCATGTCTGACTCCCATATATATATATGTGTGTTTTAAAGACCTCCAGGGATACTGACTACTCCAGTTCCCTGGGCAGCCTCTGCCAGTGCTTGACAACAAGCCTTAGAGTCAAGAAATATTTTCTAGTATCCACTCTAAAACTCCTCCAGCACAACTTGAGGCCATCTCCTCTTCTGTCACTTGTTATCTGGGAGAAGAGACAGACTGGCTACAACCTCCTTTCATATGGTTGTAAAGAGTGATAAGGTCCCCCTGAGCCTCCTTGTGCTCCAGACCCTTCCCCAGCTCCGTGTCCCTTCTCTGGACACGCTCCAGCCCCTCAATGTCTTTCTTGCAGTGAGGGGCCAGAACTGAGCGCAGGAGTGGAGGTGTGGCCTCAGCAGTGCCGAGTACAGGGGGACGGTCACTGCCCTGCTCCTGCTGGCCACACCACTGCTGATCCAGGCCAGGATGCCATTGGCCTTCTTGGTCACCTGGGCACACTCTGGATCATGATCAGGTGCTTGCTAGTCCAAATGCTGTCAGGGATTGGGGAGTAGGAGGGCAGGGACCAAAGCTGTGCTCTGCTGTGTCCCACCATGCACAGAAAGACACACTGTCTGGGAGCAGTTTGTTTAAATTGAGGTGAAGCATGTTGGCACTGTCCTCTTGGGAGTTTCTCAGTTTCTAGTTGAGAGCACAATTCTTAGCTTGTAAGAGATGGAGAACTCCAGCCTCTGGACTTCTGTAGCTAAACTATTAAAAATAAATATACTGTAGAGGAGACAAACCTTCAGGGAAAGACCTAATTGTTTATTCTTGCACTGGATTCTTTCTTTTTTGCGAGGTTGATTTCTGTCTTGCTATTGACAGTAATTGTAGAGCACAAAATGATGGAAACAGTAGCACAGAATAATTAAAATACAGTGTGAAAGACCAATTATGTCCTTATATAAGACTGCCTGTACTTTATTCAACTTCACTTTCCATCATTTCAACAAGAGAGATTACAGATTTTCCTCTGGGAAATTATTCTTCAGTTGTGAAAATGTAATAATTGGGAATTTTTTCCATATTTCCTTTCTAAAGCCTTGTTTGCTTAATATCCTCCTGTTTCTTCAGATGCTTTCTCTAATCAATTTCTCATGCTTCTTTTTTTCCAAAACCTTTAGATACTTGAAATGATACTTACAATAATGACGGGAGCAGATTTGACAACTCTCAGCCCTTAAGAAATACTCAACTGTTTCATTTGCATTTAGATTTTTTAGTTTATTATTGCATTGTATTTGTACTTTTCCCTCATTTGTCTTAAAACTGTGACAAACCATAAAATTCAATAATAATAGGTAATGCCCATGCTTTTCCTTTAAATAACAAATCACACATTTAAAATGTAAATCTCTTGTGTTGAATGTCATGGGAGAAACTGGTAGCTATGCTTCAGAACATATGCATTGCTCAGCCATTCCTAACAGCAGGCTTTGCATTGGAAAATTTAATCACTAGATTTAATCATGCCATAAAATCCCAGAGCTGTTCACAAATACAGTATTATTTCCAGAGCTGTATCATCTATGTATTCTCATAATTTCTCGAGTCAGCCTATACCTGCTATCGATAACAGATGTTTAAAGGTTTCTGCTTTCCCATACATTCAGTTCTCACCTGTCTTCTTTTCCTGGACTCAGAGAAAATAATTACAGGAATTCGGGCTGTGGAAATTTTGCTTAATGTGGAGACTGTAAAAAGGGAAAAAAGATTAGACAGCAACTCCCTATGCCAGTACCAGCACTTGGTTTGTAAGTCAGCATTTGCACTTCTGATAAAACTTTTTTTCTTTCTTAATTTTAATCCATAAACTTAAACTTCTATTCCTGATATTTTTCCATCACTGCAACTTTCTACAACCTGTCATCTCCCCAGTCTAAGTGAGAAGGTCGTTGTAAGATGGGAAGAGACAGAAGTTCACTCCTGGTGCCTCCCTGGAACTCTTACTGCATAATGCAAGATCTAGCAAGCAGACAATAATATTGCTCAGGCAGCAAACAAGCAAAGAAAAGACCAACCAGAAAAAAATGGAATGTTTTTTACATGGTATCATATTCAGCTGTGAAACCCATGACCACAATGAATTCCAAAAGGGATGAAGAAAATTCAGAGCTATAAAATGCAGCCCAGTGGTAGTGTTCCTCTGTTGGAAACAGAGTCCAGTAGACTCAGTGAGAAAGTGGGATGTCTAGTTTTTATTAACATTATGTATTTCTGAATTCAGCTTCTTGGATTGGTCAAGCTGACTGCATTCTAGTGAGTTAAAATGAAGTGTGGGCTAAACTGGGTGCAGAACAAGGCTGTGAGCAGTGCCACACCACCTCCAAAGGAAACAGCTTTAAGGTAGCAAGGTTACCAAGGCTGGCCCACATAGATTTGTACAGCTGATTCACTTCAGACTGGAGGCCTAAGGTATAAGACACAAAGTCAAAGGCCTTCTGTGCTCCCCCTCTCCATTTCCTCTTTCTCTCTTCTGTTTCCCGTATCTCATAATTAATTCTTTGAATTAAATCCTTGTAAAGAACATTACTGTTCATGCTTCCCTCAAATCACACCAACACTGGCCACAATATGTACAGCCAGCTGAGAGCGCGGTGTAATTTATTGTGCAAAAGCAGATTTTCTTGTCATGGCTGTGTTATGGAGAATGTCTTGCACTAGGGACAGGAATCTGTCCTAGCCTTTCTTTTTCCCCCACTGTATAGACCATATTTCCCATTTACTGGAATTAAGTCCCAAGGTACTGAACATCAACCGTTGATCACATAAGCTGGCACAAGTTAAGTTTCTTGTCAAATTGCTGCTTGCTTTCTTGGCTAGAACATCAGCTAGGGAGATTCTTAATGAAACCTCCTCCTTCTGCATTGTTGTTTCCCTATCCACCTGCTCTCTCCAGTTGAAGAGAAACACCAGTGTGCTCTGCACCATCCTTTCAGCTCCTGCTTCTCAAAATCACAGGCTATGGGATGTTAAACGGCTGTGTGGAGAACAGCACGGTGCAGCAGCTCCTCCTCACTGCCCGCTCTTCTCCAGCTGTTCCCAGCATTCACACCCTTGAGAGCAGCTGTGTTGCTGATGCCAGGAGCAGATGCAGGATACCAGCCAGAGTAGATGCTGCTCAAGGAATCCTACAACAGCCAATAGGCACCTACATACAATGGCAGCAGAGTGATGCAGAGTTGTCCATCAGAATCCAAGCTCTGGCACAGCCACGTTGCTGATGAGTCAGTGCTCCAGAGCAGCTTGAAGGGGCTTTTGATCTCTGTATTATTTCCTTATTAGACCGTGGTAAAGACCATGCTGCATGACAGAGATGCCTGGTCTCTCACAAGCAGCAGGAGTATAGTTTATTATTTATCAAGAGCAGGCATCACACCAAAGTGCAGTGGAAATAAGACTCAAAAAATCCAGGCAGTAGTAAACCTCTAATTCTTTCAATGTATGAATAAAACTGAATCCTGCCTTTGACACTTTCCCTGCCCCCTCCTTTTTTTTTCTTCAAAATGTTTCCTTAGTCTAAATTATTTGAAGAGATCAGAATTTTTTTTTATTTCTTTCTGAAATGTGAACTCAATAAATAATTTTGAGTGTTTTTTCAACTTGAGTAATTCTTATTGCAGAAATGCTGTGATCTGTGGAGTGCAGCCTGAAAAAGACCAGGAGAATTCATCCCTAGGGTGTTAATCACCTCTGATCCTATCAAGCCACCAGTCATATTGCTGGGACTGTCTATTGGCTCACTAGCTCATGCCTTTGTTGAGGGCAGGATCTTTCACGTAAACTTCTGTTTAGGAAAATTTGATGGAGGCTCTCAGTTCTTTCCATGGCTGTTAAATATTGCTGCATGAAGGACAAATTCTCCAAGGTGTGTAGGAATCCAGAGCTGCAGACAGGCATCCTGTGCATTTTCAAAAGCATACAGGTATTTTTAAGTGTCACTGTGAACCTGTAGAGCATGAAATTGCTATATTGGAATTAAACAAATTACACTAAGAAACTCTCTCTGAGCTTTAGGTGTTAAACACCTTGAAAAATTTAACTCCAGGTAATTTCTTGGTAGGATTAAATCCAAATATGTAGATGTAGAAGATACATTGGTTTCAAAATGAATCTCCTAAAGACCTCAGAACTCTGTTCACTCTCCTGTCTTGCCTGCCTCCGAAGTAATCTGTACAGAGCTAATGGTATTGCATTTCTTTCTATAGCAACAGCTTCAGAGAAAAAAAATAGAAGAAACAGAATAAATTCAATTATGTTCCACAGATGACCATTTATGCCATGTCAGGTAATTGAGTCCTTAAACAGGGCTGAGAGAGGTTTTCTGTCTTTATGGCAGAATACAAAAACCATGAAAAACCTCCCTGCTAATTAGAAATAAATACAGGAATATTGAAAGGAACACAAAACCCAAACTTGGAAATTATTTCCTCATACCTTTGTTGGTGTGCTAAGACAATTCATGAAAGGCATTTCACAGCTGCTTTCAAACATGACCCAAGCCATTACAGTGGGTTTAGTCACAGAGAATCTTTTTTCCAGCAGTAACTGCTGAAAAAAATCTCAGACAACATGAAGGTTCTTTAGAAAAATCGGTGCTGGGCTAGTTTCTTAGACTTCTTTCTCACTGAAGTTTTTGAAAGAGCTAGATGGGGAAAACACAGCCTTAGGATCAACTTCCTGGGGGCTGGAAACACAGTTGAAAATGAGGTGATTCAAGTCAGAATTAGAGATTCTGTTTTAAAGATGCTCTTTCCCTGGTACATTTCTATCAGTCACTCTTGGATAGGCAGTGTTTTCTAGAGCAGAGGAGCCTTTTCTCCTCTTTCACAGCTTAATATCAACACTCTGTTAAAAAAAAAGTGATCCTCAATTCTACTCCCATCCTCCATCAACCCTAAAGTCAGCAAAGCCCAAAATGATGAGTAGGTTAATACTAGAGCAAGAAACTAAGCTCATTTCTTAACCTACAAAGACCTATGGTTTGTTTTGATCCTAGAATTTTGAACTTGTTTATGTGAGAGGTGTATAGCTAGGAATGGAAACAGCTTCATTTCTTGATATGGTTTAGGATTATCTCTGAAGCCAGTCTATACAGAAAAACTCAGGTGAGCTTCATCCAATTGTAGAGAGCCAGCACAGGGAAATGCAGCTATAGGACAATATGATTGTGTAAGAGCATTATGAAAATTCCACCAATGTCACAAAAAAATAAGTGGTCTGAACATAATATAAAGGGATTTGCAGGTTGTCTCTCACACTTCTGAGATCCCCCTATACAACATTCAGTCTCCAAGAAAAGATTTGCCACCACATGAGAAGCAGGATTCCTGGTCAAGTGCCGTAAGTCTCCTACAGTCACATAGCATGTCTACAACTCCAGAAATGTCAAGTCACAATGTCGCCCTGGTTTTACAGGGCTTCATAAGTTGTAATATTGTAGTTGTAGTTTTTTATATTTGTTCTGTAAACATGGTCCTTGTTTTTTTTAATTAGTTGGGATTGTTTTGTACTTGTAAAATTGTTTTTTATTTTTTTTTCTGGGGTGGAGAAAGATGATTGACCATGTCTTTGTCCTGTAAACCTTCAGGGGTGTTACCCCTTTCACCAATCTTTGACTGTCCTTAGAAACCTATAAAAATAGGTAAATAAAGAAAGGCAGAGCTTTTGGTCGGTCCTGCCTGGTAAAACCACTGCTGCTCTGTAACCCGCGTGTTTCTTCTGTTGCTAACTAACCAACATCACAAGAGCATTCCTTCCTATTTCTTTGTACTGGAAAGGAAATCAAAATCAGATTTACCATGGGTATTGCAGCTGCAAACTTAAACATAGAGGTGTTATTATTTCTCCATAGTAAATGTGAAATACAAATCTGAGCTATTGGATATTGTTAAATTCTCTCATTCTACCTAGCAAGATATAGAATGACGTTCATTTATTGAATAATTTAAAGACTTCTTTATTCCTTTTTCTATGGAAAATGACTAATTCATCCCTCTGGCAATTAGTAACAGCCTGGTATTTATTTTTTCTAAAAGTGCAAGGAAACTGATAGCAACAATTGTATGTAAATTCTCTGCTCTGTGTTTGGAAGGAAGAATCAGTCAACAACAGTTTTGCAACTGTTTTGCTTAAAAGCTTTCTACAATTTTAATAAATGTTGACTGGGATCTTTACATTATTCTTGAACTGTATTGGCTGGGTATGGTAATAAACTGGAATCCTATTTGCCTCCAAGTTTTAATTCTGTCTAATCCTTATTTCTTTGACTTTTGATGGAGAAGATGACAAAGAGTTTGAAGAAAAAACAACACACCAAATAAACACGGATTATTTGCCGATTTTTTATAGCTCATGAACTCAAAGCCGAGATCTATCTCTGGTTTATAATCTCAGTACATTGTGAATTTTGCATGCAATATACAGCTGTGATGGCTAGGAAAATCATTACACCTTAGTGAGATGATCAAGAACTCCACAGTATTCAGTCACAGATACATGGCAAGTAAGCTAAAGCTGAACTATAGCATTCTATATGAAGAAAGAGAAAATAACTTTGCTTTTTTTTACTCCATTACTTTCTCTTTCTTTTTTTTCCTGAAGGTCTGCACACTCTTCATACCTTAGAGAAATATCCTGAATGTGAATGCAATAGCTCAGCAAGGTCAAGTTTCCCCTGAAACATGCCAAAATGTGTTGAACTGTTAGTTTATTGAACAGCTTTAAAATCCTGACTAATTTGCTTTTTTGATAAAGAATTGACAGTTTACTTTTACAAATCATGCCTTTAATACTAAGAGATCTTTGAAACGTCTAGGAAAGTGCAGGAGATAAATTACCTGCCAGCAAGAGTCAGGGGGAATAAAATGAACTAGCAGGAAGAAAGAAACAGAGGAAGCAATGGAGGAAGAACTGAGGAAAGGAGCAGGGGCTGCAGAGCAGCTTACTGTGCTAAGACTTGTTAAGCTCCATGGTGTGTAAGGGCTCAGAACAGACCTCTGCTCTCTGGCATGGCAGAGGCTGAGAGAAAACACTGCTGGCAGGACCTCATGGTGTGGCTATCTTCTCCCAAGGGGACAGGTGTGAAAAATACCCTGGCTTCCTCAGAGGGCTGGATGACTATTGGGAGGGAGCTCCTCTCTGTGAGCCTGGGCATTGATCTCACCTGTGTGACAGCCTTTATTCCTTTATGCTGCAGTGTCTGCTACTGTTCATCTGTCATCATGGAGTGGTTATATAATTTTTCTTTCTCCTTAACATTTCATATCTCATGGCTGTACACTAAACCAGTGATTTCAACCTTTTTGATTTGTGGATAAATGAACGATTTCCTGAGAAAAATGAAGGCGCTGTTCAATGACTCTGAGTGAGCTGGTGATAGGCTGCTTTTTCTTAGCTCTTTTTCTAGACCCCCTAGAAATAGTCCCTGGACCTTCAAAGGAGTTGTGGAGCAAAGACTGTAAAGCCAACATGTAGGGTTTGAGGTGAAGAGTTTTGGGGGTTTATAAGGAAGAGCTTGGTAAAAAGGAGCCCAAATATCTGGTTGCAGGTAAGAGGTCATTGTTGTGCAGTCTGTAAATAAACACTGCTAAAGCAATTAGAAGGAAGGCACTGAAAAGAGGGTAGAAGCAGAGAGGAACAAACCATCCTAACAAAAAGCAAAATGCTGCTTTTTACATAGGGAGTCTGAGTTTGTTATGCTCACAGTTCCATTAACAGAGAGAGCTGCCAGCTCAGTTGGCAACAAAAGAAATCAGCTCTGATGAGTAACATGGTAAAGGAGCAATCCCTCCTGCCTCTTCCTGGGATCTCGGTTGCCGTGGGAGAAGATTCACAGGGTTAGATTCAAGGAGCTTCTCTCAGGAAGCTGCTGCTGCTCCCAGGTTTTTTGTTGGCTGATCTTCTGCCATTTGACCCTAAGGCTCATCCACAGAGATTTCCAGGGGACTGTCTGGATAATCACCCAGGTGGTATGCTCCCTTGGGACATCCATGGGTTGTATGCTTCCTGGGGAAGTATCCATGGACCTGACTATTTTCTGGTGCTGATCACAATTCTGATCAGATCCCAAAACCAGAAGAAAAGTGTATCACCCTAATTTGAATTCCAGCTGTGTGAGCAGCCAGATCTCTGGTTGCTGTAAGGAATTTGCAGTATAGAAGTCCCATGTCCAAAGCTGGTAGTTAATAATGACATAGAATAATAATTAAAAGGAGGGAAAAATGTTTGCAGAGCTTAATTAGATGACAACAAAAAATATAGCTAGCCTGATTTCCCTTTTCCCCTCAAGTATTTTACCAAGTGGAAAGAAATCAGTCATCTACAGATGTACAGGTTTAAGATCTGGATTCAATTTTTATTCTGAATAATAGAAATAAAACTTCATTTGAAATAACTGAAATTCCATTCTATGCTCTCAGGAAGTCTTGGCTCAGAAGGGTCAGACCAAAGTCAGGTCACTCTGTACTAGGCTTATTTCTTACATCCTTTCTTTGCTGCTGGTCACTGCAGTGGACAGGATAGTTGGCTCTGTGGACCTTTGAGTCTAACACAGAAGAGCTCCTGTGTTATCATAGAATCATAGAATATCTTGGGTTGGAATGGACCTTAAAGGTCATCTAGTTCCAACCCTGCTGTCATGGACAGGGACACCTTCCACCAGACCACGTTGCTCCATTCAACCTAGCTTTGGACACTTTATGAATGGGGCCTCCAAAGCTTCTCTGGGCAACCTGTGCTTCACTACTCTTGCAGTGAAGAATTTCTTCCTAATCTCTATCTAAGCCTACTGTCAGTTTAAAATCATTATGTTCTTGAAATCAATTTCCTCTTCATCTGGCATGATGGAAAATTACCCTGTTTGCTTCAACTGACCTAGTTATTAATCCCAGGCAAGAGAGGCACAGTACGTTCTGGTTTCTGGAAACACCAACCCTCTTCACATAGGAAAACAGTCCCTGCTGAAATATGTATTCCATTACTGGACCTTCCATGTGAAGCACAAACAGTTTCCCAGAAAGGCAAAACGCTGCCTGCCAGATTGCACCAGGAGCCCACTCATGATGACCTGACCAACAGGATGCTAAACAGGATTAAATGTTTTCCTCTTCAACAGAATAGTTCCAAACTGGATAGAGAGCTCTCAGTAATTACAGGCTAGAGCATGTTAGCCCCTAAGCTGAGGACTGCAGTAAGGCAATGCTTCAAAGTGGATTATTTGTTCAGAAACTCAACTATTCGCTGAAAGCACTCTACTACAGCATTTTGCACCAGCCTGGATCTGTCCCTTTATCTCTTAACTCAGCACAAGAACTTAGTCCAAATGGCATTAGTAAAGAGAACTATTTGTTAAATATACTGATTCTGATTTACATTTCACTGTGAATCTATCTGGGTCTGTAGCTGCTCTGCAAACATGTCATCATGAATATTTGCACTCTGGGGTCCAGTTCCAGTTGCTCTGACTGGAAACACAGGTCTTCTGGGTTTTGAACACTTCTCCTTTCATTGCAGTGTTCAATCACTGAAATCAAAACATTAACATGAATGTGAAACTCCTATAAATGAGAGGAGAATCCCATAAGCCACAAATCCTTCCTTCCTTCCTCCCTTCCTCTCTCCTTCCTTCCCCTGTTTTTTCCTAAGTGGAAACAGGCTTATTTCTAAAAATAGTAATAGAAAATCTCCCAAAGCACTCACAAAACCTTGAACACATAAAGCCTGAAAATATATAAACTTAGCCCCAAACTGAATCACCTTTGGCAGGAAAATTAATAAATCTAAATACCAAGCTGGCATTTTTTAAAAAAGACATCATGTTTGCTGAGGTTGTAGAGACAGTAATATCTGGGAATGTAATTTTGTGGACATTAGTATGACATAGACAGTCCCATTTCTATTCTTTCAAATGAAACCACCAAAGGGATGAAGGAAGCAACGTATTTCACTGCTCATCCATCTGCAGGCCTCTTAAAGCACAGTGCACAGGTCAAGCTCCAGTGCCCAACTCTCCAGACATTCCCTTGTAAGTATTATGTGAAACAAAGGTTATGTGAGCATTTATCTACAGACCCATTTGCTACTGAAATGGGCAATAAATAACCAGCCAAGCTGGATTACAGGGAGCTGGACAGTTCCTGACCTCCTGTTACACCACAGAGGGGTTGACACTGCCCTCCCTTCCCTAGAGACTAGCTGCAGTATCACTGGAAAGATGCAGCCCCAGTGAAGCACAAGTGGAAGTCTGATAGTGAGTTCTTCTCCCTGTAGCTTTACTCCCTGATTTGCCCCATATGCCTAAGGTGGCAGGTGGTTTGAGAGGAACGGTCTAACAGTGGAGGAAACAGTCTAACATTTTCTATAGCCTTCATCCTCTAGGTACAGAACATGAATACATGGCACAGCTGCACTTTGAAAATAATTATTCTCTGTATTTGATTATTAAAACAGCAAAAAGACCCGTTTCACTGTGTTCACATGGCACATGTCCGTGTTTCACATTGGGAACTATTCCAGCTTGGAAGTGATGCTTAAAATATGCTTTGTTTTTGTCACTACCTGCATGTCCTGGCTGGTCCAGATCACTTCAGCCCCTTTGTGCCTTTAGTCTGTCATCAACATTACCTATTTCAGCCCAAGAGGTCTCAAACACACCTGTTACATCCAATTTGTCTGTCCAGCTAGACCTAATGGATGTGACTTAGTCTCCAAGCACTTCAGTGTGCTGTAGAAAAAAACATGCAGTCTTTTTAGATCAAACAGAGAGAGGAAATAACTTCCAGGACATTAAACTTCCTTCTGTCCTTTGGAATAATGATTTCCTGAGGTTGGACAGCTTCTCCATGTCAGACCAACAGTGGTCCTAAATACCTTTAGCAGCCTGGCTGTGGTGGAGGGCATTGCTTTGAAGCTGGGGTGCAAGGCTGGAGGCATACTGCTAGAACAGGTAACATACTCAGTATTTTTTTGTTCAATACTTCGTCCTCCTAATGATCTAAATGCAGTTGTTCCTGGTGGAAAACAATATCATAAGCAGTGAACTTGGATTTTACCACTAAGAAAGCCAACAATGCAATTTTTTTTTCTATTTTTAATAAATGCTTTTTACATTTGAATCAGCTGTTTTTAAGGGATATGCTCAAATACCAGACAATTAAATATTTTTCTGTGGCTATTTATTGCTGGCTTTGGTGGTGCATAATTTTTAGTATGCTGAGCAACAGCATACTGAAAGTTGAGTCAGCTTTATTGCAAGGCCAGATTAAATTGTCCAGACTGAAACTTCACGGGTTTTTTACAACCAACAATAGTAATTACCATATTGGAAGTATTATAGTACAAAATAGATTGTGCTGAGAGAAATGAGGCCAGATGGAACTCCAGCTGTCTCCTTAAAAAAGAAAACATTAGAATCCAATTAAAACATACTTTGGCTTGTGTTACGGAAAAAGTTTCGCAATAATTAATTTCAGACCTATGCAACTACTACCAGTTTGAATTTACAGCTTAACTCTTCAAGTTATCTTTGTGCCTGGTTTTAAGCAGCAGAAGTAAGAACATCTTTCTCTTTCTGGGCTGCTCCCAATTGCTTTCAACTACAAGAGCAGGGTTAAAGTCGTTGCTAACCTTGGATCATGGCTTCAGTTTTGTGTGTGTCCACTCAGTAGCACAGTGGAAGGCACAACACTCCTCACATGATCTTGGACATGAGGGCTTCAGTTTCCTTCTCGGTGTTGGACCTCATGTAGTCATGGTCAAACAGTTTTTTGAGGGACATTTTCCATTGAAAATCCTGATTCACTAATGTGAAAATTCTTCGCAGAAACAGGAAGTTTTCAAATTAATTTCCCAATTTCCAAATGGCCTAAAGTATTGTTATTGTATTCTATTTTATGTGCATACTGCGGTAAAAATTGAAGGGATTAATTTTTTAATTTTATCAAAATAAATAGCTTTGCTTCATCCAAAGCTATATTTTTAGAAAGCACTTGACTTGAAATTTTAGATCTTCATACATCCTTCCAACTGACACTTAAGATGGACTTCAGAGATCTCAGAAAACCCCAGCTTCCCCCCTAGCATCTTTGAAGACAAACTGGCTATCTGAAGACATATCTCATGTTTTCCTCATGGCAAATCACTCCTAGGGTTTTCAGTTGCCATTGTTCTTGTACCAGTGAAGTACAGATACACCATCCAGTTTAATTATCCGGGGATTTATGCACTGGGCTAAAATGTTCAAGCCTGGCTGTTTATAGAAAGAGACACATAAACCCACACTTAGCACTTAAGTAGGTGGCCTCATTTTCTGAAGTACTAGCTATTTATCCAGGGGCCATGTTTATTTAATGTCAGGCTCTCAAGTGCAGTGTTCCAGCTTTATCTCTTTGAATTTCGTGATATTAGAAGAAACAGCCTACCACACTTTTTATGCTAAATATACATGGAGATCACCCTGAGAGTTATGTTGAACACAAAAGAGAGGCAAAGACAGAAACAAACCCACCACACAGGGTTTTTTATGTGTTCATGCTGCTTGGGCTGTCTCCTTGTTCCTGACAGTAAAACAGAGAATGTGATGCTTTGTCTTTGACTGATCATTGCTTCTAATCACTGAAAGAAATGCAGAAATTGCTATCAACTTCATACAGACAATATGAAAAATAAATAGACAGAAAAGACAGAATGGTTGATGGAGGGCTATACATATTCTTACAAAGCATAAGGTTGTGCAAAATACTGTGAGGCTGAGGATTTTGGCAGAAAAATCAAAACAATCCTCTTCAGTCAAGGCTGCAGTATTGAAATTACATATCCTGTGGGAAATCCCATTTTTAGATAAATCAGTTTTGATTTATTGTCTTTCTGACATTGGTGATCACTGACATTATTATTTACCATAAAAATTATGATGCTATCACTGGCAGTACAAGTAGCAGCAAGCATTCTTACCGAAAAATCCTTTCTTGTAGCTATATTGTAAGGCTTAATTTCTTAATGCCTCTGACACTTGACTGAAAGATGCCACATAGCTGATTACTATGAACAGCTGACAGACATATTTTGCTTTCTTTTCCTGTGGTTCTAATGAAATGGGATGCGTTTTCTTCCCACAAAAAAAAAAACAACAAACTAAACCAACAAAACAAAAGAAAATGTTTCAACATTGCTTAGTAGTTAATATGCAGCTAAAAATAGCAATGCTTACAGTAGTAAAAAAACCTGCTGGAGTTTGAAGCCATGGAAAACTTACATGATGACATGCACATTTAGGTTACTGCCTTTCGTAGCTTCCGTTAACAGTTTTGTTGCAAGGGAAGAAGATGGAGAAAAGGCAAAAGGTGTTGGTGAAAAGGGAATGTGTCAGCAGGGGCTGATACTGCAGGGGCTTAATGTCACAGAGCTGTCTAACTCTCTTTGTCATCTACCACATCTGTTGTGAGTATTGAAACTGCTACACAGAGAATTCAATAGAAGCAACCACCCATTACCATGCCATCATCTCTCAGCTCATTACTGCTTTATCTTTCTGCTGTAGTGCCACTCCTTCAGAGGGTTTTCCTTCAGGTTCCTGGGCAGACAAAGGAACAAGCGGAATATTGATTTTGGCAACTTAGCTACTGCTGAAGCTGAAAAGTTCAGGAGTTCATTCAGAAAGGTATAAGAATATCATGTAGATTCCTTGGTATTTGCCCTGGCTACTCCTGCTGCTGTTGCTTGTCTGTGTCTCACATCGAAGAAAGAAAAAAGATGAAAAAAAAAAAAAAAGGCAGAAAAGAGACTTTTGAAGTTGATGTCACAGACAAGCAAAATATAATACATGAAAAGGCCAAATTTGCTAGGAGGTGCCAAGAACAAGGGCAAGCAGATGAAGCTTTTATTACTGCAGATCACAGTTTTGCTGAACATTGCACATACTGAACGTTAAAAGAAGAATTAATAAGAGGCAGAATAATTTTTGGCAAAAGAGACGACCAGTTCATCAGCAGAGCTTACACTCAGGCCCAGATCACTCACTAACAGTGGCTGGAGCAAAAGTGATGCTGACCTACATACTGGCAGCACAGAGGAGATTGCAGCAGGCCAGTGAAGAATAGCAACACAAACATGAAAAGAGCAGCTGCAAGCACTTTTAATACCAGAAGTAGTGCTCAGTGAGTGAGGAAAAAAGCTAGGAAAATAGCTAAGAAACTTTAACAGGAGACAAGATGGAAAAGTTGTGGGAATCATGGCAAAGAACTGTGCCCCACAGGCTGTGAAATCCCTGTGAAGACACAAAATATAAGAGATGCCACAGGGGACATGTTCCCAGAGCAGATCTGGGAGCAGGGAGAAGATCACTAAGCCCTGTTTCTATTCTGCAAACTGAAAGTACAACACTTCCTTAGAAATGAAATGCACATTGAATTATCAAAATCTTGCATTTGAAGTAGGAATATTTGACAGCGGTCCCTACAGTTCCACAGAAAGATAATAG
The DNA here is from genome assembly GCA_013400955.1 of Drymodes brunneopygia. Taxonomy (NCBI): domain Eukaryota; kingdom Metazoa; phylum Chordata; class Aves; order Passeriformes; family Petroicidae; genus Drymodes; species Drymodes brunneopygia. The sequence goes on along the minus strand of VZTZ01034068.1, from coordinate 155,174 downwards.
CAATAGGGTTTGAGATGGATGCATGGGAAGACCACACAGGAAAGCAAGTGTGGCTTACAATACTACAGAATACATTTTCAGCTGCATTTCTGGGAGCCTCAGAAAAGGATGAAAAGCTGTTCCACAAATTATTTTGTGGTGCTGAGTCTTGCATTGTGCCTAGAAGAAATATTCACTTGGCATCCACCTGGAAACCTTGAAATGGAACTATGTTAAACTTTGACAACAAGTCTCCATTCAAAGACCCTTGACCTTCCCTTCTACCCTGCATAAAAAATTTTAGTGCATAAAATTTAAAGTGCTTAAAAACTTTTAACAGAAGATTTACTCTTTTCCACAAGTTTGCAGCTTGGTAAGGAATGATAACATATGACTGGAAATGTGACAGTCATCTGACCCTCTCAAAACATGTCTTGTTGCCCTTTATTAACCAGACTGGTTTTAAGGAGCTGAGTAGATTTTTGAATCAGTATGCGCCAGATTGTTGGGAAGGAATTTGTTTTTCCAGATACAGTAGACTGACTTTTTTTTGCACTGTATTTTACCACAGGCTGAAGAACCTCTTCATGAGCTGAAATGGAAACAAATTGAACTGGTCAGAATATGAGCAAAGATCAGAAATAGGCCTACGAGCAATGTAAACACATGATGGAAAAATTGAGCGTAAAAATATTGCTGTGGGTTTCTAGTCTGTATATGTATTATATATATTCCATACATTTATCACCCACTTGCCTGGTCCATGGCTTTGCTTAGTGTTGTGTTTAAGATTATGGTCTGGAAGGAGAGGCCATTAGTAGCTTCATTTGCTACTTTGACTGCTGTTAATCACCAGCGACACCAACACTGGGTCCATTCATGTCGTTTCACGGACCCCATTTTCTAGTCTTCCTGTGGCCAGAAGGATTGACCAGAAGCCTGGGCTTGCAGATTGGGTGTGAAAATGAAAGAGAGCTCTGGAGGCTGTGCAGAATCTCTGCCAGGCACAGAGGGACAGAATTTTCCTTTCCTGTACTGGGAATGTATTAATTCTGGTGCTGGGGAGAATGGGGCAAGCCTCTCTCTGCCAGCAGATCCTGCAGCTGTGGGAAATGCTGTTTACCCAGTGGCCACAAACCATCCCAACCGTGGTAGTACAGGAGCATTTAATTTGGCTTGCATACAATTTATTACATGTTGTAACTGAAGGGAATCAATTCTGGCTGTGATCATTGAGCAAACCCTCTGTAAATGTTCACAGAACCAAGCTCAAACTGCCATGGCTCATAACAGCTACTGGGAGCTCACTATTTTGTTTTCTGCAAAAAAAATTGGAATTAAAAATGAGAAAAAAAGGATTTTAATTGAAAAAAAAAGCCAAACAACCAAATCCACTTTCTGAATGCTTGAACGTGGATGAAAACACTGCTTTTTTGTTTATTTTCATAAGGAAATGGGGTTTTTTTGCCACCCTCTGGGCATTGTGTATGCATTGAGAGTGTGTGTGGAAAGATTTTTTCCTAAAGATTTTGAGTGTGTTGGCCATTCAATTACACTGACAAAGCAGTATTGGTGAATTAATACAAAAAGTAATTTAAGGTCATGTCTAGCCATTAAGTATGTTTTTATAAGTTTTTATGTCAGTATTTGCAAATATTTTAATGTTATCATAAGTGCATGGTACTCCACCCATTAGCCCAATAAAATCACAGGCCTAGCTAAAAAAAAAAATTACAGCTAAAATATGCAGCAAGGTGGTGAAACAGAGAATCATAAACAAGCAAGTAACGGCAAGAAAGTCACTAAAATAGCTGCATGTAAATTGTTCAAAAAAAAAATTAGTTTTAAGAAAAACAGAATGCATCCTAGAAATGAAGGGATTTTATATTTATCATTGTGGTTGGCAATGCTTTTTCAGGGCATGCTCTGGTAACTGTAGAAGTTTCTCAAAGGAACAACTCTAAATGTGATATCAGAAGAATACAAAATGTATTAATTTTAAGCTTAGGTAATGACAATGTTAAAAGATAAAGCAAAATTGGATTTTGAAGGGATTGTATTTGTAAGTAAGTGAACTTCCTAGGAAGCTAATGCTGCTGCTTTATTTATTTATAATGTTTTCTAACTGGATGACATTCTGTTTAGAATAAGCTTTCTCTTTTTTTTCTTCTAAAGGGGTTCATAATTTAATAAACGTCTTTCATTCTGTTTGTTTTCCAATTCTGACCCTGGCTACTCAACATAACAAGGCTTTGATGGCTTGCATGGGGGTAAACCTAATTGCTAAGCTGCAATGCAAGTTTTTCATGCTGTGGAAGCTCTTCCAGGGAACATACAATTTGTCAAAGTTAAATAGCACTGTAATGTGAATCTCACTTGTGTGATTGCTTGATTTTAAACAGAGTTTGTGCTCAGCAGGTCCTCTTGACAGATTTTCCATTTCTAATTCTGCTGCTTGGAACATGCTATATAGAAAATCTCTTAAAATTGAAACAAACTATTAGAGTGTTGAAGAATGTTTCAGTGCAACTAAGAAATTTCAAGATGGTACTAGTGTTTATTTTTTGTAGTACAGCATTGCCTACAGGTCCTGACACAGTTTGGAGTGGCACTGCATGAAGACTTCTTCAAGGCCAAACTAGAAAGTTTGTTCTCTCAAAAATCTAAAATTCTAAAATGTGTATTAAAAAGAGAAAAAAACCAACTTTTTGTTTTTTACTTATAGGGATTGAGGTAAGCAAAGAAACAAGATCACTATATTTTAAAATACTGGACAAACAGTGACCTATGTGTATTTATTTCATGTGTTTAGGGTCAAATATAAGGAACCGTTGCGAGTTACACAGGGTAGAAGACATGGACTTTTTTTAGCCTGCCCTCTGCTGCCCCTGATTGCCTTCCCCAGCCTCCCAACAGGGGGTTGGTGTCCTCTTGCTTCACTGCTCCTGAAGTGGTTTCTGCCAAAATAACCTGATTTACCTTAAACACCACTGTGCATGTTTATAAAACATCTTTCTGACAGGATGAGCTGGGGAAGTAGCTGTACATGCAGCTATCCTGGAGCAGCTGAGAGTGGAGCAGTGAGGAGAGGGCTGATGAGCAGCTCAAGACTGTCTGAGAGCAGTGCTCTTTGCAGATACCTGCAGCCAAAAGACCATGTCTGGTCTGTGCTCAATACCCATGAGCATGGGCTGTCTCTCAAGGCAGGCAGGAGCTGGAGGAGGCGTTCAGAAAATGGGAAGCCAGGTTGATGGCCAAGGAGACCAAGTATACAATATTCCTGAGTGGACTTCTAGAGCATTCACATATTGCCAAGTAAGGTAGTGAGAGGAAAAGCAAATAATACTGAAGACAAAGACTGCAAAAGCAGAGAACAGTTTGAGAAGGATTGTTAGCAGCAAAACCTCCACTGAAAGCACCCAGAGACTGAGTAGAATATGCATGAGCTGCAGATATGATATGCAGAGTGTGTCATGGAGTTCAAGTCCTGATTTGATATTCCTTCCAATTCCTCAGATACAGAATGATTAGGATGCTTTTTCCATCCAAAATGGATGTAAGCATTGCTCTGGAAGCCAAATTCTGTCTCCAAAGCAGGGAACTGTCTGCATTTTCTTCTTCCAGACTTAACTGTACCTCTCAGTGGCCTGTGTCTCTTTTTTAGCCTAGTGAATCCAATTTTGTAATCCTCTTCGTACTTCCTACCTTTCTGTGTGTCACTGCTCTTCTTATTAAGGAGAAACACATAATGACTTCGGGTTTAATTTTGTTAAATGTTTTTGATGAAAAATACCTTGTCTCTCTTCTCCACTCCCTCCTTCCCTGTGAGTTTGCCCACTGATCCTCTACATTTTTTTTCCCCAAGATGTTTCAACCTGCAGATCAGGAGTTCTTGAAAGTGGGCTTATTGAGTGATCAGTTATCACAGCTTGAAAACGTCTGCTGAGGTGTTTGACACACAGCTGCCATCCCCAGAGAGGCTGGCTGCTCCATTGTGTTGCTTTTAAAGTGGTGGTGATGAAGCAGATTCTCAGAGCCGGAGCACTCTGCAGACCTTGCTGCTCTCAGTCTGGTAAGCTGAATGCTCCTGAGTCGGAGATGCCTGCAGTCAGGAATCACTTCCACAAAGCTGTTCAGCATCACATACGTCCCTAGATCAAATACTTTTATTTAACTAGTCTGAAGGAAGGAAAATTATTCAGGAATAATGCAAATGAAAAAGAGAGGGAAGAGGAATAAGAAGCATAAACAGTTCTTCCATGAGTCTTCCTCCCCAAACCCACACACACAAGATGAATAGCAAAGACACCCAGAGAAGAACCACAAACTCTTTCCTTTTACAGCTCTTCTAAGGCAGAAATAAGGAAGCTCTTTGTCATCCCTGTCACCCAGCTCTTTAATATTTTGGTCCTGCCAGCACTTAGAGATTTATTCATAGCCTAGAATATCTTGTCCAAAATTCAAACTCATAGTGAATGATTTATCCAAAAACCTCTATTGAACAATTTTTTCAAAAACAAAACAATGCTTAAGACTTTAATTAAATAGAACCGAGATTAAATTAAAAAAGGAATCCAATTTCCTTTGCATAAGACGTGGTGGCACTTGGAAAGTGTAACCCAGCATTGCTTCATGTGAGCGCTGCTCAGGGTACATGCAGAGCATTGAAGTGAGGATATTAAATACAATCAGGAGGCCTCTCAGTATTTTATGGGTAAAGAATCAAATTTAAACATAAAAGTGGTAATTAAACTGGGATTTCAGCTGAGTATTATGCATTATAGCAATCTGATAATTGCAAAAGTATTTAAGGAAACTAATATACTTTTAGCTTAAAAAAACCCTCTTTCTGATCCACTGCAAAGTGCTATGTTATTCACCCTTTTTGTTTTCCATGCTTTGCAATACTTTCTTTAGAAATAGAAAAATTCCACTATTACAGTTTCTGGACACCCTGGGATATATTATGGGCACCTACTATGGGTTTGTTATTTAATCCCGAAAATTAGTTCTTCCTATGGTCTCTGTCAAGATTTGGTGCTTCTGGATAAAATTGGGTTAAAAGCTTGATTGAACAATAAAAGTTCGTATCTGGTCTCTAGCCTAGTTCATGGTCCGAGCGTCACTTTCTGGCCAGACTTGTACTACAGAGTTGGTCCTCTCTAATGTGTTTTCCCATAGAGTGTGTCATTCAAACTATCTCTTTAGAAGTGTTTTTTGTCAAATCCAAGTGATTTTTTTTTCTTCCTTTCTTTCCTCACTGAAATTAAAAACTAACATAGGTGAATAACATATTGAGTTTAACCAAATTACTTCCCTTTCCTTCAGTGAAAGATTTAATTTTATTTTATATTTCCTCTGTTACATTTTTTTTTACTATTCTGCCTGGGGAATTTTTAGGCTTGATCATGAGGCTGTTACATTTTGAGTGCCTGAGAAAAATTAATTTTGCAAATTAATCTGTTTTGATTTTCTTAGTCACAGCCATTCAGATCGCATTGGTCCAGATCTGATCTCAAGCTCATTGTCTGTTCTAACTTCTGAAGACTAAAGAGTCAGGATTTCCAGTGAGGTCTTTAGTATCTGTCATATCAAAAAACAAAGGCACATAAAATGAGAGTGGTTGCAGAAATGAGCTGAAGAGGAATCTCCTCGTCAAGCCTTGCTGATTTCAGTGTCATCCAGTGTGTCCAAGGTGGTAGTCTACACATTTTTCAAGAGCTGGACACTGTGGTCTTCTGACAGTCACAGGAACACAACATTTTTCAGACATCTCTGATATGCCATTTACAGCCTCTCTACTTGGGTCCTTTTCAATGTAAAATGAAGGCACATATTTAACTTCATACATCTCACACATCCTGGATATAAAGCCAGTTTCAAAAGTTTCAATTCATTAGCATCACTAAAATCTCTTAAAATCTTTAGTCATAAGGTATTATCTGTCCTATTATTAGGTTTTGATGCTTGGATTAAATATCTACAAGATAATTAATCCTAGCCTTAAGGAGTTGGCAAATAAAGCAAAATTTTTCACTGAACCCTCACTCTATTTGCCTATTTGTGAAGGTGAGGTTCAAAATACCCAGGCTTTTCAAGGCAGTATGCACCCAGGGGAAAACGTTTCCTTCAGTACATCTTCAGAGACAAGTCATCGTATTTAACCCTTTTCTTCTCTGAATTTGTCCCTAGTACCTTCATGTCTTTGTCCAGACTTCCAAGGTTCCTTCTTAAGTACAATTCCACTGAAGATTTTTTCCAGCTGCTGCCCCTGACATTCATAGATGGAAAGAGAATTCATTAAGCACACACAGTGCTGTGCAGAAGTCATGCTTAGGGGTTAACTGCAGCTCCTGGATGTGACAGGACAAACTGCTAGACTCAGCCTAAACCTGAGCAAGAAGGTGACAGCAGTGTCAATACCAAGATGGGTGTCCTGGCTACACAGGGGGCAGAGGCTGGGTATGTGAGAGACACTGGAACTCTGCAGGTCATTGGTATTGGGGGCCTCTGTGGAGAAGGGCTGGGCAACACCGACAGCAGTGTCAATAGGTGACCACGCCAGCAATGCCATGAGAGGCCAAGAATACCCAGGTAAATGAGTCAAAAACGCCAAGGTTGGTTATCGATGTGACAGAACTGTCACCAAGAGGGGAACAGGCTTCAGGGGCAGGTTGTGTAACTGATGGAGGCTGGAGTCTGGGAAGAGAGATACAAGCAACAAAAGGAGAGCCAAGAATCAGGAAGGATCAGGTTGGATGGGCCTATGAGCAACCTGATCTAGTGAAAAGTGTCCCTACCCATAGCAGGGAGGTTGGAGGCAGATGATGAAGTAAGATCTTTTGCAACTGAAAGCATTTCATGATTCCATGACCACTAAAGGTTCATTGCAACCCTAATGATTCTATGATTCCATAATTCTATGAAAGGGATGATGAGATGTGCAAATCCCGTGATGGGTGGTGTCTGGGGCCAGGCAGCCCCATGTTTGCTGATGGCAGCTGGAGCAACACTAACACCCAAACCTGCTGTCCTGACCATGCTGTGAGGGTTGGGCTGCAACTGGACTGGGAGCAGGTGGGTACTGTCCAGTTGCTGAGTGGACAGACAAACATGGACAAACAGATCAAGCATCCTGGTGTGGCTGTGTTGGTGCTTATTTCAGGCCTGACAGCTTCCACAGCTTCATAGCACCTTTCCTTCACAATGTCTCCTCACACACATGAAACTGGCTCTTCTTTCACACCTAAATGTATCACTTAAAACTTCCTGGATGCTTTTTTACCTTTATCAAAAACTTGAAACTTCCTTCTCCCTTTTCTTTGCTCCCCTTGCCTGGTAGCAGATGTTTTCCAGTGTGTGAGAGACAACCTACAGGGATCAGGTTGGTTTCGTATTTAATGGAATAAAGAGGTGAGTTACAAACACAGCGCTGCCATTGTACTGCATGAAGCAGTGAAACAAAGCTTGGGGTTTGAGAACAGGAATCTCAATCCTCAAACACTTCTGAAGTACTGTAAATCTTCTATTACAGATGCAGGAAAGAGTAAAAAGATTAATTCCTTTGGTGCTTTATGGACCTGTTTTACAAGCAGTTTTTGTTTTTTACCTTCAGCTCAAGAAAATTTTGTAAGAAAAAGTGTTCTTATTTGGCAGCCTTTCTTTACATCACTAAGGCTAGGAATTGCTAGATTTTTCAGAGAAATGTCCAAAGGCTAACTGAAATGTTCTTATTTTGCTGTAATTCTTCCTTCAAGACAAATAGGGCAAACATACAAAAAGGGGCAGGGAGAGAGTCATAACAAAAGGCAACTTTCTCCCCTTGTGCTGTTCCTATAATTTTGCTGTTGGAGAAATACAGGGTTTGCACCTTCTTTTACTTGTACCGCATGCTAAGTTCAAGCATTGAACTGCTTAGCTGCTGCTTTTCACTTCCTCTCTGGTCCTAGGCTCTCACCAGTTTTGCAGAAGGTGTAATGTCAGCTGGCTGAGGTATCATTTTTCTTTTTGTTCCAACACAGAGCAGCTGGAGAGAGAAGGCAGGAAGAAGAAACAATGTGAAGGGGAAAAAAGGATCACAGCAATATACAGGTTGGAGAGTCTTCAGATGGTCTCATTGTCCTGATTTCACTTGAATTCTCTTAGTTCATCTGTTGCTTTCATTAGATAGTGAGCCCCCCCAATAACTGCTGTGCTTCTATTTAGCTCAGGTTTTCAGTGTTTAATTTTCCCAGAACAAATCTTACCTTAATTCCTCTTCGTATTCCTAACCTCCTAAAATGCTGCTAGAATACTTAATAATGCTGCTCCTATATATTTATTATTTTGCCCTTCTAACCTCCCAGTTGAGACTCCTTTACATATGTGATAAAGGTATTTCTACCTATACTGCCAGGTGGTCAAAGATGTTAAAGTCAACTAAACAGAACACCCACTGCTCTTGGGGCACTCTGGTCACTCTGATCCCTTACAGTTTACTCCTGTCTTTTGTTTTGGATTTCTTTGTTGGTTTTCATATACTGTGACAAAGACAAACCTCATCCTCAGTGTCCAGACTTGAGTGATCCCACTTCAAGATGGTTGGGGAGAAATTTGAGAGGGTCCATAAAGGGGCCAACAAGACAGTGAAGAACCCCAGGGGGAGGCTGTGGTCTTTAGTCTGTGTTACTGAATATGCTGCAGTGCTCAGTTTGATGCTCAGGCCTCCCATACCCCATGTAGCCACAGAATCACAGAGCAATTCATGTTGCAAGGTATCTCAGGATGTCTTTGGTTCAATCTCCTGCTCACACCAGGGTCAGTTTGAGGTTGGACTAAGCTGCCCACTACTTCATAAAGCTGGGTCTTGAAAAGTTAAAAGGACAGAGAGCTCTGGAGCATTGTCAGGGTTCAGGCCTGTTTGTGTGAGCCTTCTCCAGATCTTTGCTGCCTATGTGTTTAGAGGAGTGGTGATTGTGAAAACTCTGGTGATATGCAAAGGAGACTTTGAGCACATGAAAAGAGCTTTGTGGATGTGGACTTTGAAGTCCTGTCTGTGTCCTGTTCAAAACAGCATCCCTTCAGCTCTTGTCTTACATATGTATATCCCAAACTAAGCTTGGATTATCACCAAGGTTTTTTTGGGGTTCCTTGAGTCCTGTAAAACTAGATTGGGATATCCAGGACCTTAATGCTGTGCCACAGATTAGATGAGATCTATCTATCCACAACTTGAAAAGCATTGTCCTAGCTAAAAACACATTTTGTGTAGTCACTGTGTGTCTCAGAGATTGCAGGGAACTTCTTTATTTTTCTCCTTAACATTCAGTTACTAGAGCACACAGTCATGATTGGTATCTTCTTAAAACAGAAATGACTAAAAGGAATGTGCATCAACTCTAATACAGTGATTCAAACCTTCATTTTTTATATACTGCAATAGCAAATTTTATTTACTTGCTTTGCTAGCATTATATGGCTCACAAATGTCTGTATTTTTATGTTTATAGACACATTTTTCCTCCTTTGTCAGTTGTCTCTGTGGTGATGAGGGTTGCAAAATGTCATCCATTTTAGATATATTTATGCCTTTCTTTATACAGCATACAAGGATATGTAGGCTCAAAAGCTTCATGCTTTTCATTTGTCATTATCAGTATCAGAGCAGGCACTGAAATCTGGGAATGTCCTGCTTCTTTAAGGGGGCAGCCTGGCACTGGACACTAGTACAGCCTCACCAGTGCTAAACAAATACTTCTGGAAATGGCACTCCTTTCAGACTCAGTTGTCACTAGAATGAGCTGCTTCCACTTGGAGAAAACAGTATCTTTCAGACTGAGTGTTGCTGGAGCATGTCCTAAACAGAGAAACAAAGATGGTGAAGGGTCTAGGGAGTGATGAGTGGGAGAGGAAGTGGGGGGTGTTTAGCCAGGAGAAAAGGAGGCTCAGGGGGAATGTTATTGCTCTCTACAACTGCCTGAAAGGAGGTTGTAGCCAGGTGGGGTCAGCCTCTTCTCCAGGTAACAAGCAATAGGATAAGAGGAAATGGCCTCAGGTTGTGCCGGGGGAGGTTTAGATTGGATATTTGGGGAAATTTCATACCTGAAGGGATTGCGAAGCACTAAAACAGGCTGCCAGAGAAGTGGCTAAGTTGCCATGCCTGGAGATATTCAAAGGGTGTGTAGATGTTGCATTTAGGGATGAACATGGTGATGCCAGGTTAATGGTTGGACTCGATCTTAGAGGTCCATTCCAACTTAAAATTATGCTATCATTCCACGATTCTATTTCCCACTGACACTTAATTTAACAGGTGAGATGCAGGTGTAGGTGGGAAAATGAAAGGAAGAAACACCCCCTTCCATTTAAAACACAGTTGTGCCATGAGATGCTCTGGAAAGGAGGATCCATCACCATCCCTGCTAGTTCATGTGCAGAGTGACAGGATAGAAGCAGAAAGCACCTTTTCTTCTTGACCACCTGAATTATTTTCAAATTTCTTAATTATAATGATGCAGACATCCTGGGCCCAGTCCTAAAGTGTTTAGTGACAAGAAGGACAGTTTTGGCTTTTGCCAAGATGGGCTAGTTTGGCAAAATACCTTTTTCATGCTGAGTTCTCTGAAGCTAGATGGGAGTTTTGGCTCCTATTTCCACATTTTGCTGTTAATAAAACTTCCCAAAGGACACAGGCAGGTGACTTGTTACTGTGAAAACTTCACCTTGGCATGGATTTAACTCAGAAGCAAAGCCCAAGTAAACCAACCAGGCTAACAGATACAGAGCCTGTCCCCTGAGTAGTTTTCCCATGTGCAAAGAGATTCGTAGAGCCTCATAGTGCCAGAGTTGGGCAGAGCTCTGCTCTGCTCCTGAACCCTCACAGGCAGAATGGGGGGCTGATAAAGGGCAATTCATTTCTCTGTTGGTTTTTGAGGAGGGTAAAGTCTAAGTCTGCAAAGTAGAAATTGTTTACTTGCAGCGTTTCCTTCCCTTGGAATGACTGAATGGAAATGAAATTATTTATGCACTCATCAGCATTCTTCATGTCTACACTTGTTGCAAATGCTGTCAGCTGCATTTAAATGTATTTACTTACTTGTGCATTTAGGAGTCCTCAGGCAGCAGAATAAGGTAAATAATTTTCTCCTGTCATTTAAGGTACTCCTTTAATTTTTAGCCTAATTGACTTAATTTAGATTATTACCATAAAATGATGATCACAGTATTTTGGAAAGCAAAAGCAAAACCAGAACAGAGTAGGATTGTCTGGAGACATGTATGTCAGTGCCCTAAATACACTAGTAGGTTTTGGTGGCCCTGATCCCCTCTCCAGAGTACCCCCCCACCCTGCCCATGGCTCAGGACCCCCTGGCAGCTCCCCAGGACCCAATCCCTGCCCCAGTGATCCTACAGCAGGGTCAGTCTGCAGTTCCCACAGTCCTGCCCTGCTTGGCCATGGGCTGCACTGAGTCTTTCCCATCCACATGCCCATGTCCTGGTCTGGCCTCAGCCCATTGCTGTCCCCAGGGAGGTGCACAGTGATTCCTGGACCTGAAGGTGACCTGAAGATTGACTTCCCAGCTCCATCTTGGCTGTCTCTGATCAGCACAAACCAGCAACCTGATTTAGAGCAGTTTTCTGGTTTAGGCTCAGATCAGAATAGTGTGCAGAACACTCCTAGATTCCAGCACCTGCTCTGGTAACAACAGTGACAGAAGACAGGCATGAAACATATGAGTGTACATATCCTTGTATGGTCTGTAAAGAAAGGCATGAGCATAACTAAGCTGCATGGCACTTTGTATGCAGTTTGGAAGAGAGGAAAGAGGGGTTCCAGGGTGTCAGCAGATGTGCAGCTGAGCAGAGTGACCAGCTCAGGTGCTCTCATCAGTGCTCCTCTGAGCATTCGGAGACTGATGTCAATGGAAAATCCTGGAGGAATCATGAAGCCTGTGACACCTAAAAAGTCGAGGAACCTTTCAGGCATTTGGGGACCTGCAACATTAAGAATGACAATATCTTCTGATACAATCTTAGAAAACTGAAATTTGAGTCTGATTTGTAGTTGTATAACCTTTCCAATTTTGAAAGAGATACACAAATATTAATCAGTGCACACATCTGGACGGGAGCAAAGGCATGCTGCCATCATCTTCTGGTACATCTAGGGAATTCATCTTGCAACCAAGGCCAACACACTCCAAGAAAAGACTAATAACACTTCAAATAGTAGCTCAGACTGGACACCTGCTGCCTGTGCAAAGCTGTTGCCAGTGATGTCAGAGTAAAGCCCATCCCGCAGAGCGGACATCTCCTGGGCTGCATCCTTCTGCTGGCACTGACCTTTGAATGCAGCTCACAGTGGTGTCTCCTTCAGATGGGACAGCTAGAATTTATATTTAGATTTATCTAGATTCCATTTTTTAACTTATGCTAAACCCTTGTTAGTTGGTTTGATTTGTTGTTGGGTTTGGGGTTTTTTAATACATGTAAGGGTAAGCGAACTTTATTAAAGCCTTTTCTGCAGTGATGCTTAAGGCCTAGGAACCTTTGGATTATTTGAACCATATATATGTGTGGAATAATTTGAATTGCTATGTTTAATATATATTTGAGTATATATATGTGTGTATATGTGTGTGCCTGTGTGCATTTTTATATATATATATAAAGGACAGTAAGATGATTAGGAGTAGATAGTATGGATTTACAAAGGGGAAATCAGGCATGACTGACCTGACAGGGACATGACTTGCTCAATGGAGGAGGACAGAGCACTAGATGTTGTTTATTTTTGCTTTACTAAGACTTTTGACACTCTCTCCCATAACATACTCATTGACAAACTGATGAAGCATGAGCTAGATAAATGAGCAGTGAAGGACACAGAAAACTGGCTGGCTTGCTGGGCTCAGAGATTTGCAGTCAGCAGCGTGAAGTCCAGCTGGAGACCAGCTCTGCACCCCATGGACTGATACTGCGGCCAACATGGTCAAATACCTTCATTAGTGATCTGTACAATGGGACAGAGCACAATGCCAGCAAATTTGAAGATAACACAAAACTGGGAGAACTGGTTGATAAACTATATGGCAGGACTACACCTGGAGGAACCAAGTCAAGGAAGGTGATCCTTCTCTACTGAGCTCCGGTGAGACACATCTGCAGTGTTGGGCTCTGTGCTAGGCTTTCCACTGAGAGAGACACCTGGACATATTGGGGTGAGCTGAAGAAACTAAGGCAGTAAGGGATTGATGCAAGTAGGGTCTGAGAGAGCTGGGGGTGTTCATCCTGAAAAAGAGAAAGCTTTGTTACCTTTATCTTCAAGAATATCTTACCTTTATGTGTAAAATATCTGATGGGAGGCAGTAAAGGTGACAGATCGAGATTTCTCAGTGTTCAGAGACAGGTGAAAAGGCAACAGGCACAAGTGGAAATACAAGAAAATTAATTTAAACTTCTGGGGTTTTTTATTGTGAGGGTAGTGGAACACAAGTTCAAACACAGGTTTTCCAGAGAGATGGTGGAGCCTCCATCTTTGGAGATATTAAAAACCTGGATGAACAATGTCCTGAGCAACCTTCTGCAGGTAACCTTATTGTGAGCAGTGGGGTTGGACCAGATGAACTCAATGTCCCTTCCAACCTCAACAATTTTGTGATTTTATATGTGTGTCTATATGTGTATCCATATATGTATGTGTATGTACACATTCACAACATTTTCTTAGTCCCATTTTCTTTTGCAGCAACTCAAATTATTCCTTTCAATTCACATTGTTGTGTTGGTATAAACGCTGTACTTTTGCTGTCAGCTCTTTCTTTGGTTCCATCAAGTCTCAGACAGAACTCGGTGAGGAAGAGTCTCCTGGAGGAAAAAAGGGTTCCTCATAAAGGGGTGTAGGAATAGCTGTACAATTCCTGTGAACACTGCTGTAAACATCTGCCATTGAGGGTTGTGGCCTAGGGTGGATGCTGCATGGAGAAGAGGAATGCTGGGCACATTTCAGTTAACATCTGCTGACCTTCAGGCAGAGCAGTGACTGATAGGCTCAAACCTTTCTCTCAAGGTAGCATTTCCAGCTTGCTGAGTTATAATGTCATGCTGAGGTTGGTAAGGAGTGAATTAATTGCAAGGTCTGATGCTGAGGTTAGGTGGTTAGGTGTGACTCATCCCTGCTCGTGGACCTCAATGAATCTTGTTGGACAGCTCTTGAATGGCCACAGAGCTCCCACTGGCACATCCTGGCACACTTGCTTATCCAAGAGGGGACAAAGGCCTTCCTCCTCCTCAGGTCTTGAGCAGCTACAGCTGGGTGGGGAGACAAGTTGTACAATTAAAGAATCTGAAGACTCTGCCCCTGTCACACAAGCATTTGTGCTGGGCAGGAGCCAGCATGAATAGTAGGGCAGACAGAGGGTTCTCCAGTGCTGCACGGCCCCAGGAGGGATATTATGAATGTATGGAAAAAGCAGGTAGTTGGAAAGCATGGAAATTCCCAAATTTAAAGTATGCAGCTTTATTTCACTCACGTTCTGTGCAGGCATTATGATGCTGCAGGGTCCTGGCATTACTATTTGCTCAGTTGGCACTGACTGCTAAGCCATGTTCACACTCCACAAGTGGGTCAGACTGGTTCCCATTGCAGCATCACTGAAGTTTACTGTGCTAGCAGGAAATCTGACATTTTGTGTTAAATAATGAAACCTTAGAAATAGGGAAGAAAGAAAGGAAGGAGAAGGAATAATGGCTTGGGTGTGATGCAAAATTGGGTGAAAGATGTTTGAAACTTATTTCCTTAGCAGATCCCATTGGCCTCCTTATGTCAGGATGTAAACTGTTATTTGCTGAAATGAATACAGAGTATTGCTCTTCCTCATGGAAGATTCAGGCTTTGACTCAGTCACACACTGCAGATGGAGGTTTACTCCCGCAAACTGCAGATGGAAACCTCTGTCTACAACCCTAGCTGCCACCCCACACACACCACCCCAGGGTCATCCCCTGCATCCAAGGCCCCAGAGCCCAGCTCCTGGCAGTGTAGTCACCGCTCAGGCTGCTGTGGGTGCTGCACAATCTTCAGGAGGAGCCATGGGACAGCTACAGAACAGAGGCACGAAAGGACACAAAGGTGACACTCCTTGAAGAAGGTCTTTCACACAGCTAAAGATGCCCAAGAAAGAGGGATGGAAAAGAGAATGAGAGGTAGTATGGTTGCTATTTGTCATTTTTTCTTCCAAATCTGGGTTCTTACAAGTATTTTAAAGATCAGGAAAAGGATTTATCCTAATGTCTAATCTCTTATGAACCTGATCAAATGTTTAACACAACTTCAGCTTAGCTGACAAAAGCGTAAGGCGTTGCATGCCCACTCCTGTCTTTGTCCAGGAGTCCTGGAGCAGGACAGCAAAGTCCAGGTTGCCACTCAGGTAGTGTGCTGATGTGCTCTCATTGATGTCACTGTCCTGCCATGAGGTTGCTCATTCCGGAGAGAGTACTTCCACTGGGACATCACCGGACTGTGGCAAGAACAGTGCTAGCTGTAGCTCCGTCTCTTCTAGGAGGAACTCAAGCAGAGAAGAAAGACAAAAGAGAAAAGGATATGTCTGGACAGTTTTAAGTGTTTCTTGTTTGGCTTGATGCCTTGAAAAGGACAGAGGGAAAAAAAAATTCAGAACATTTTAATTTATGGGCCAAACAAGAGGTTCCTTTAATTAAAATTTAGGAGCCAATTTCACCAAGAGATGTTTGGAAGGCAGCCCAGAAAAAAGAAGACATTTTTCTATCACAAAATAAACTTCAAAATGTCAAAACCCATTGGTAAACTGAATCTAAAACAAAGTGAGAAGCAAACCAGGGAGTACACACTAAGAAGTTATGCCGAATGCAAAAGACTTAATCCCAAGACAATTATATGAACTCACAAAAGGGAACAAGTCAGATTTTCAGATGCTCTGGGCCAGCCTTGGGAGGCAGAGGCAAGCCCTATCTTTGGAAACTCTCTCATCCATGGTAAGAATAAACCCAGCACTTTTGCTCACAAATATAATGTTTTCTGTGATTCACCTCTCTGAGAAGGGACAGGGTACTTCTCATCAGGAGAGGGATACTGGACAAGCAGCAAGAATTTTTCCTTCTCAAAAAATTTATGAGTTAGGGTAACAGGTGTGGGCTCATACTGTGCCTGTGATGCAAGGCTGTTCAAGATAAATTATGTGCCTGTTTTGTGCTGCCAGCACAACTATAAATAGAAGAAACAGAAACCCCAGGATTTATGAACAGCTCAATAGAAAATAATCAATTTTTGGATGCAGCAATATTTTGTTAGTTGCTTGAAGGTTTCCAGGTAACTGAAACTCCTTTGGGTAATTCCCATCTTCTTTTCTCCACAATCAACCTTTCTTTTTGTGTACTCTGTTAAATACTGTCTTGTCCTGTCAGCACCCAGTCACCATGGAGTTAAAAAGGAGATGATATTCCTATTACTGCCTACGTAATTCTCTTTTTAAAATCCTAGTTAGGTGCCTTTCTGATACTACAGCAACCCAACCTACTTATTTTTTCTGAATTCTTTAATGGACTGCTTTCACCCTTGTGTTGAAAGGTCAGTTCTGAGGCCCATCTCAGTAACTACCAGATCCTTACCTGTTGCAAGCATTCTTTCCTAACCTGGGTATCTTTCAAGTGTGTGTTTGTACCTGCTGTCCCAGAGACAGTCGTGGTGCCTCCAGCATCACTCTCTTAGGTTTTCAAATCCTCTTCTTTCCCATTAGACCCACAAAAACTTCACATGGACTACTGTTGTGCTCAGACACAACCAATCATTCTTCCTATCGATCAGTACTTTTTTGTATCCTCTGTTGGCTGTTGTTGCTGTTTCTGAGTGCCTTGGAGACACCTTTACATGGTATGTTTGTACAGTACATGGCATTACAAGCTCTTGATTCATTTCTAAGCTCTTGCAGATAGAAGAAGATTGACAGGAATAACCATGAGGAGGAGGATCAGGTTATGTGGAAACTAGTTTGGCATATTGACGTCATTTCATGGGCTGACTCTTTTGAATGCAATGCTTTTTGCACCACTAATAACTTTCTCAGGAAAGATAAAATGTGAACACTTGGGGAAATGCAGGAACATCTTATCAGTGAGGGAGCTTTCTTTCAGCTGAGCTTGATATGTGAGCTGATGTGAGGTGACATTTCACTCAGTAGCTGAGTAAAGTGTTGCCTCTGGGCAGATGGTATTGGATTCCAGTGCTCCCAGTAATGAAACAGGGACTAAAAAAGAGAAAAATTCTTCCATCTGCTGCAATATATTTACTAACAGACTTGGCACAAACAAGCAAATAAACAAAAAACCCCCAAACAACCAGTTTCTGTTCTAGAGGGAAGCAGGCAATTTATGGCTTTTCTACTGATTTAATCTTGTACCACACAAATCTTTTAGTCTTGTACTATGATGAATTTTGCCATAACCCTGATGCATGGCTCACACAGAGCTGAAGGTCAGAGTGTAACTTCCACTGGCAGCCATCTGTGTATGTTAACCTGCTTCTTACCCATGAGCTGCTCTTGGACTTTGGAGCCTATTAAGGTAAGATGAAGCCATTAAGATTATCCAGTCTGGCCTCCTTCATGACACACTGAATGTCACTTAATGATTCCTGCATCCCCTAAGGGGATTTAAATTTTTCTTTTTTTGTTATTTTTGTTATTTTACATAAAGAAATGCAGTTAGAGTCTCCCTAGGTGTTCAGATTGTCCTACAAACTTAAAGCAGTATTGTTTACTTTTGGCTTGGGTAGCTTGAAACACCCTAAAACCACGTCACTTTAAGAAACTGACAAGCATCTTCTAAGGAGACCCTTTGATCTCTTTATAGGCATTAAAAAAAACTCAATCTCTCAATTTTTGTTTTAGATCAGAGCTACAATCATTAGGCTTCAGATTCTAACACTGAATTCTAAATCCCTTTGGAAATTCAGGGGGATCATCCTGAAGAACTTGGGTAATCAGTGCCACTGTGTTGCAGTACCTTTTTATCAAAAAGAGTATTGCTGACATTTTCTTAAGTTCCTATTCTGGTTCATTCTGAATGCCTGCCATTTCTTCATTTTTAGTGCCCCATGTAAACAGCAGAGTACAGATTCAGGAGGTGTCTTTGATACAGGGAAGATTTGTTCATGGCTGGTCATTGTTCTGGCCATATGTACCACAGCATGCTGCAGTGTGCATTTTTCAACTGCAACACCATTAAATGAAACTTTTCATAATTTCATTTGATTCTGTGCAAAACTTCATGTATTAATCATCCAGCAGTCCAAGAGTTTATGGTGTTTTCTCATTTCTTGTAATTCATAAAGGCCCTTATACATTTCTCCCTTGCCTGATGACAAACAGTAGAACTGCATATCTGTCATACTTAATCAATGAGAAATATTAGGGCTAATTTGTGTTAAAGAAGATCTGCTCGTGTAGATTTTACTCAGTTTTACTGATATATATTTCTAAATAACTGCTGAAATCAATTCCTAAGAATAAAGTCTAAAATAGTATAAAGAAATCAATATGAATCCACAGTCCCAGAATTTTCATGACATTAGAAGATATAAGGTTATCATTGCATACAAATTGATTTTTATGGCTGCCAGGCTGCTTAGTATCAGTATCTAGCTGGTGGAGACACATGCTCATATACTCTCTCACATACACACACTTGCATATGGTGTTTTACAGAAGTAAATGTATAATTGTTTAATGGATTAATTCATGCTACATATTAGTATCTGCCTGATTAAAGTTAAAATGCACACTCTCTTGTCAATATGTTTCTGGAACTAGGAAATTCCAAAAGCAAAATCAGAACTGGTGCAGATGAACACAACTTCTCTGATTTCTATTTTACCCATGTGTCTTGCTTCTGTTTATAGCAGGGCTGAGTTCTAGCTTTGTAAATCACAAAACTGGATTGTTTGAAAATTAGGTGGTGTGGAATTCTGGACATACCCAGGTCAATTGTAAATCGCCCCCTTCAGCCTGCCAGTGATTTCAGTGGAGCCGGGATTTATGCCTGCCTCGCTTCCCAGCTGCATGGTGAGTCATTCCCACTGGCTCTGCAGCACCATGCTGAGGTCGGGAAGCAGCTTGACAGGGGACTGTGGCCTTTTTCTCCAGAGAACAGACCTCTGCTCCCATCAGGGACAGTCTGCTCCAGCAACAGAGAAGCAAGTCGACTTCAGGTGCCATAGCTACAACCTGCATCCAGTATTCCATAGTGCCACAGACACCTGGATATTTACCCACATACCAGGTTGGGAATCCTGATTCTTAAAGGTGTTTTCCAAGCCATATTGGAACCTTTCTCATTTATGTGCTGTCACAACGCAGCAACAAAACAAACTCAGAAAACATTTTCAGCTGTAAAGTTCTGTGGTTCTGGTTTCCTGCATAAACTGTCATTGAACTCTTGAGCATGGAAAACAGCACTTTTCCTTGTGAGTGTGGTGCTCCAAAACTGTGGCTCTGCTGGTCACAATTCAGCCCATACAAAATTAAACTAGACAGGGATGCTGGATGACAAATTAACTGCCCTGAGACTCAGTACATCTTTTCACCAGAGGGACAGAATGGCAGCATTAGAAAGATTACTCCACTCTCCTTACTTTAGTAGAAACAAGCTGCAAATGGCCTTTTGGAAACTTGTTTCTGTTTCCACTTGTAGTTGGAGTCTCAAGATATTTGGGTTATGAACTCACCTCTCAAGCTATAATATTCTGCAGTGGTTTGTGCCCTGTATTCAAAGGTCCTTATTTTTTACAGCTCAGTGAGACATTGTAGCCTTTCACATATCCACAAAGTACACGGACTTGTAGGTATCCACTCATATTTCCCAAAAGCATGGCACAAGTAAGGTCGTGGGGACCAGTGGGAGCGGTGGAAGGGAAGGCTGCTCTCCTCCTTCAACATGTGTCTGCATTCACTGAATGTGCAAACTTTTGTGCTTAGTCTTCCTCCTCTAGTGTGATTTTACCCCCCTCTCTGTTCTCGACCCCTGCCTTTGCTGTTTTGGGTTGTTTGGGCTTATTTTGGCTTGTTTTGGCTTGATTTTTGACTTTCATGACGACATGAGCAGAAATCTTCTGAGCTCCTGCACTTCCAAAATTACCATGACCTCAGAGAAAGAATAATTTTAAATGTTGTACACTAAAGCTATCCTCATGAGTAGAAATGAAATATTTAGCATCTGAGGAAGCTTCCATTTTAGCTGTTCATCTTCTTTTCAGTGTGACATTTCTATCCAGCTTCCACACTCATACCTCATTTCAATTACTGACTTGGAAGAAGTCAGACTTTGCATAACTGCTCATAATAGCCAAGTGAAAGGTTTCAGAGTTTTATATTTATCTAAGCATCTGTAACAAAGCCTACAATCCTTGCAAATATATTCCCAGTGTTTGAAGACATTTTATTTCTGAATATTGATCAGTGGAAAAATGAATCTGGTTTTCACAATTCTCTGGTGGTATCTCTAATGCATTTTGACTAGTGGGAATCTTCACATAAATTTTTGTAGTAGCCTTTTATGTGTGCATGCATGCATATAACACAGGGGGGTATTAAGAAAACACTAATACATAACTAGAATGGAGCAGGTTATACATAACAAGAAGGGTGCAGGTTATTCATTACCAAGTCAATAGCAATAAGATTAAAATATTTAGTTATTCTATTTCAGGAAGAGGGGAAATTTCCATTACCTTGTAAATGAGTTTTTAAGCTTTCTTCTACACATTGCTTATCACTCCCAACCCAAGACGACACATGCCTATCTCTGTAAGCTTGGTGACAGACAGCAGAATCCCTAGAGGTCTACAACACAAGTGAGTGAATAAATAAGAACTACTTCTCACCTCTTAGTGTTGGTTAAAAAAAAACCACAAAAAACCACACACACACACACACACACAAAAAAAAAAAAAGGAAAATAGTTACATGTTTTAACAAGTTTCCATAGGGCAGCTCCAGCTGACCAAAAAAGGGTTAGTAATGCATTATGCTGCCTCTGCATATCAGAATAGAAGAATAAACAAAAATGCCAATCAGGAGTATAATGCTCAGGAGGGGATGGGTCAAAGTGTCCCTACAGTAAGAACCACCCCTGAATTTCTGGTCATTGCAAGAAAAAATCCTGAATTTCACTTTCTTGTTGAATATCTGTTTGATTTCTTCACATCAGTCTTACATCATCGGTAGGTTGAAAGAATATTGCCCTGGTTGCCAGGGGATTTGAAAATGCCAAAGATCGTGTATGCTTATGAAGAATGAGAAAAGACCTGGAGAGGGGTAGTGTAAGCACTTGAGAAAACTTGTAAACACCACCAAATTCAGACAGTTTCTCATATTGACAGAGGGTGGGATTTTGTTCCCTTAGTCTGCTACAGACATGTTGGTGACATGACCTGGAGGTTTCTGAGACAGCCTTCCACCAACATGGGACTAACTTGTCACCAGACTCTATGAGCCAGGGCTCTATCTAACTGAGTCTTGAGCACCTCCCAAACTGGAGAAGTTTATCACACCTCTGGACACCTTGTTGCTCTGCTAAACAATCCTTCCACTGAGAATTGTTTTGCTAAAATCCAGTCTGAACCTTCTGCACTTCAGTTTGTGGCTGTTGTCCCTTGTTACCTCATCAGCCACTAGAGAGAGGAGATTTGTGCTGCCATCTTTACAACTGCATTTCGAGTACTTGTCAGCTGTCATGGTATCTTTCCTTAGTCTTCTCCACACTAAATACAGTCACCTCCCACCATATCTCCACTTTCATCCACTTTAGATCCTTGACCACTCACCATTTTGGTAGCACCTTTCTGAACCCTTTCTACCTCCCCATCCCTCTTGAACAGGACTCGGTAATCTATTGCCAAGTAGTTGGAAATAATAACAGTAATTTCCCGGGATCTGCTGATTTTATTTCTCCTGATATTGTATCTTTAATCTAGACACATACACCTGAGCTGCTTCTCTTGATTTTGTTGATAGAGGACTGGAGAGAAAGAAGCATCTCTAAGCATAATTCACTTCATATTTATGTAGCCGTCTAACACAGGTCAAATAAATCATGTGCTGGTAGTGCTTTTTACTTTCCATCAGAATGGGGAATAACTGTGCTGATGAAACATACAGCGGAAATGTCTAACACTGAGAAAAATTAATCCGCCTCTTCAGTCCCTAGGAGCAGTGCTTCATTAACTAGTAAATAAGGATGACAGAGGACAGGTAATTATCACAAGCTCCTAGGGAGAAAATAAATATTTTATCAATCCAATGTGCTGAAGTCTCGATGATGTTTTCTGTGTGTAGGGACAGATTTTCAAAGATATCCAAGCATCTAAATATACAGGTAGTCACCTTCTGCAGAAAGGACAGTTGGCCGAGGTATTGAAAAGCAGTAGTGACCTGGGTTCCTAACTTGTCCCAAGGCTTTGTAAACCTCCCTAGCTATTTCAGTTCCTTTGCAAATCTGTTTTTTAATGCTCTTTGATCATGGACTTCTGGAAATTAGACCCAGCAAGCCTACATTTCTTTAGTGTCAGACACAAAAGCATATGATTATACTTGGTACATCAATTTCCAAATTCTGCCTGGGCAACATCAGCTCACGGTGCATCCCCATAAAACCCACAAACACTGTGTTCTCTATTCACCTATAAAAGATGCAATCAGAATATGTATCTAGATGCAAATAAGTCTTGATTCTAATGCATTTGCACCACAATTCCTTTCAAGTCTGAATGTCTTTAATTTCCCAGATGCAATTCCTGCAAAGAATTGACAAAAGAGTTGCAATGAAAAAGACACTCTCCAAATGATTAGAAGGGAAAATCAATTGTCCCTGACTGTCATCTCCAATTCCCATTTTGTAGGTGGGCCACTATGGGATCATATATTCATACTATACACACACACACATACATACACACACACATGCATTCCCAGTTTCTCTGTAACAAGATTACTAGTTATGATGTTGAAAATATCTTTTTCAGAATTATATGAAACTCAACATTTGTCTCCCAATAAACTGACAAACATGCTCCGTGATACTTTGAAATACCTATTTGCCAGAGGAGGACTGTCTGTGTTTGAAAATAATTCCAAGAATGAGCTCCAGATGGTCCCGCTGTCAAGGTACAGTGGGTGTTTTTTTGACTTAACTAACATGAATTGTGGCAGAGAGAAATCAGATACTCACAAAGCTGAACAAAGCACATATTCAGTCATATGTCTCTTCTTTTCTGGGCTATTCGAATAGCACACTTTGAACTTGAGAGAGAGAGAGAAAATAAATAAGCCTCTGTGAACAGGAAAACAAGCGGCAGAACACATAAATGTTGTGTTGGGTGTCATGTCTTCCAATCATTCATCTATATAGTGTGGTGTAGCATTGAATGTTTATATATATGAGTCATAAGCATATGTATTAATATATATATTTATGAAATACATAGCAACCTAGAAAAAAAATAGAACTACAACAGGCAAGTTGAGGTTAAGAATCAGGACATTCTTTGTAAATCCAAACAGTGCTATCTGCTGCTGCCAGAATCACAACTGTCTGCCTATAAACTGCTGCCTCTGCTACCTCCTCACAAAGCTCAGTTGAGCTCCGTGGCCAGGTATACCCAGCTCCAGTGTGGCATCTCTGAGAAACAGGATGAAGGTCTCAGTCCTTGGATATCCTCATGAAAAAAGTTCCGTTTAGTCTGGCATGTATTCCTTTTTCTTTTTTTTTTTTTAATCCACCCTGTCTTTCCATCATATATTTGGAAAAGTTTTTTGTGAATTTGCACAGTTTCATGGATTTTAACACATCATGTTTGACAACCTAAAAATGTTTTGGGAAGCCACCAACCAGGTGGCTTTTAGCCATCAGAAGCTGCAACCATGCAATCATTTATCGCGTGACTGAAGGTCACCAAAATAATCCATGCAATGTTCAACAGCCCATCTGTGTCATCTCTTCCTAGCTACCAATCTCTAGTGATGGTGGTTTCTGTAGTACCAGATCAAAGCTGCTGGCCTCCTTTGATCTCTTTAGCTGAAGTTTTTTTATGTCTCTACAACTGGTTTACAGCACGGTCCTTTGTGAACCGTTTTGGACACCAATCCTGCAGGTGACAGGATTTGGCTCGTGCTGCAGCCAGTCTCTCCTGAGGTGCTGCACCCAGGTTGGCCATCACACAATGAAATAAGGTCTGATCAACTGAGACACCTACAGGTTTTTTAGCTGCTCATCCCAGAAATCTTTGAGGGAGCACAGGGGAGAGAGAATGCTGATCCTAGATGGGGATTTAAGAGAGCAATCCCAACTGTCTCAGCCCTTCTTCCTAGGAGAGTTTTTTCTATCTCTCTGATCGTTTTTGTGGCCCTCCTCTGGACTCACTTCTACAGCTCCACATTCTGTGCTGGGACCCCAGAGCTGGATGCAGCACTGCAGGTGGGATCTCAGCAGAGCAGAGCAGAGGGGCAGAATCCCCTCCCTGGCCCTGCTGCCCACCCTGCTTTGGATGCAGCCCAGGACACCACTGGCTTTGTGGACTGTGAATGCACATGGCTGGGTCATGTCCAGCCTCTCACCCACCAGCACCCCCACGTCCTTCTCAGCAGGGCTGCTCTCAGTCCATTCATCCTCTGATCTGTACTGGTACTGGGGACTGTCCTGACACATGGGTAGGACATGGCACTTGGCTTTGTGGAATTTCATGAGATCTATGTGGGCCCACTCCTCAAGCCTATCAAGATCTCTCTGGATGAAATCCCTTCCCTCTAGAATATCAGCTGCACCACTCAACTTGGTGGCATCAGCCAAATTCCTTAGAGTGCAGTCAATCCCACTGTCTACCTCATAGATTACGATATTTAGGAGTACTGGTGCCAGAATGGATCCTTGAGGGACACCGCTTGTGTCCTGGTGTCCTCTCGGACATTGATCCATGGACTGTAACTCTGTGGGCATGGCATCCAGCCAATTCCTTATCCACCTAGCAGTCCATCCATCAAACCCACAACTTTAAAAGTAGGAATGTTGTGGCGGCCAGTATCAAAGGCCTTATAGAAGACCAGGCTGACAGCACCTGTAGCTCTTCTCTTGTTCACTGGTGCAGTTTCTCCATCATAGAAGGCCACCAGGATAGGACTCTTAGACAGATGCGACACTAACCTGACAAATGAAACTAAGCATTTTTCAGCCAGCCTAAAAGACAAAGAAAGTTGAGAACCTCTGAGTAGAGTGAACATTTCACAGATAGTCAGTAACTTGAAAATAAGTAACCTGAACAATTTATATGGACATTACTAAAGTCCTTATAAGGAGGTGAAGAAGAGGTCAAAAAGAAAAGAAAAATATAATGGAATAATTACTGCTATAGAAGGAATAGATTGGAAGAAATGGAACTTCCAATAAAATGAAAAAGTGGGAGCCTCAAGATCACTTAAAGGAAATACTTCACAGAAACAATAGGTCAGCTATGGAACTTCTCATCAAAGGATGTTTTTGAGACTAAGAACTAACCAGGATGTTTTTGAGGGTGTCAGAATTACCATAATTAATTATGCACATTCTGGAGATACATTAAACCACACGTTTCAGATCTCACAATCAACCCTTGTACACCTCAAATGAGAAGAGGACATGGATGACAAACAGATGACCTGATACATGACTTGCTGCAGTACCTTAATGTCTTACTGCAAAACATCTTGTCTGTCAGAGATGGAGTACAACCCACAGACCTCAGGCCCAACCTTCCAAGCCAATGTCTGTTTTGCACAGCAGTTGCCTGGCCACAACCTTCTGAGACACTGATTAGTCAAGTGTTATTTGTACTGCCTGTTGAGGACATGAGAGGATTAGGACTGTCTAGCAGCTCTGGAGCATGAGTCACCAGAATAGTGTCTTCCTGGGTGTACATGAGGAGCTTGTTTTGTCTCTCATCAGCTGTGATGATGACTGGGTCATCTAAAAATGTTCCAAGACAGCCCAACCTAAAGTTTTAAGCCTTTGATGATTCACAAATTTCCTTGCTCTCCAATATCCCTTTTTCTGACATCAGCAGTATAGATGTCCTGGCATTCCAATTATGAGACCTGCCTTTTCACTTCTCTCCACTCTGAAGCTGTATGGTGTGATACCCCACTTGTTGAAGGACTCTATTTATGAACATTGTCAAGTATAAGCTTGAAAATATTGCTGGTGCCCTTAAATCCATGGAGAGTGCCTTTGAAATCCATGTGTGAGTGAGGCAGGAGGAGCAAAGGTTCATTCTAGTTTTGTATGGTTTTGCTTGTAGCAAAGTTAACTTGTGAGAATGGTGAGACACTGGAATGGGTTGCCCAGAGAAGCAGTGGATGTCCCATCCCTGGCACTGCCCAAGGCCAGGTTAGATGGGTCTCGGAACAACCTGGTGTCCCTGCCCATGGTGGGGGAGTTGGAACCAGATGGTCTTTGAGGTCCCTTCAAACCTAAATCATTCTAGGATATGATTCTATGATATGATAATAATCAAAGAAATATTGTGGGTCTTCTTCAATTTCATTTTATGATTATTCATATAATTACACACCCTGGACTCATATTCATTTATAAATTGCAAATGGGATAGACAGCAGTTGAAGGATAATTGGGTAGTTTACATAAATTAGATCCCTTAGGTATATCCAGGACCAAGTCAGGATATTCAAGCAGAAGAAGAGATGTGAAAAAATACAGAAAAAGTTGGAATTAATTAAAAGACAACCCACTTAGTCACATTCAGAGCATGTAGCTTGCGAAAACATACAACAGACCTAAAGGGCAGAAATCTATTCTTGGTTCTTGATCTGAGTGCAGTCAAATGACTACAGAGCATCTATTCTGTGCTTTATCTCTATTATCCTTTTTAATAATAAGGTGGTGAATGATTGTAGGTGGGTTGTCATATTTTAGAAGAAAAATTCCTCCTGATTTCCACCTCCACCACACAATTTTCTTCTCAAGCTGGTTCTGCACTGAGCTATTTGCGTTTCACGTGAAGTCTTCCTTATTTTATTTATTATGTGTTTTCCCTAACCTTTTTGCATGCTGATTCCTAGTAAGTTTTTCAAGTTATGTATTGTCCTTCCACAGAACAAGCATCTGCAAGGTTATGTCAGGTTACAAAGCCAGATATTGCCAGAGACTAGACAAGATAGCTTTTCCTTGCCAAAGCTGATGATACAGGTTTGAGACATAACATCTGGGAGTAGGAGACATATAAAATGTTATTTGAGGTGGCTGCAAATAAAGAACATATTTGGACAGGCGAACAACATGTTCCTTTATTCTACCAACTTCAGCCAGGGACAAACAGAAAATAAAATGTAAGAGATCCAATCTATTAGCAAAAAGAGGGAGGTGCTTTGCTGCTATTTAGCATTTCTATTTAGGAAAGCAACTTATTTTTAAATAAGACATATTTTTTTTAGTAATGTTTGTCTTGCACAGCTAGTAGTTAACAAGCCTGGATAGTGTGATTCTCTTCTCCATAGCAATGGCAAAAAAACGTTTGCTTTGCTTTCAGTACCTTGGAGACAGGAAGAGAATGAAAAAGAATAGCTCCCTCTCCAGTCAGCAAGTATGAGTCTGTGGTACAAAATAGGTTTTCAGACTGCTTAAGTGACTGTGTAAATTTTGAGATACCACAATGATGGATGTTTTATAAATGCCTAGGTAGGTAGATAGATATGACAACGAGAATAGTTTTAGGTTTAACCTGAAATGAGACACTCCATCACCATGTCATCTCTGGAAAGTTACTTGACCTTCTTGTTCCTGAATCAGACCAGCTGTAAGAGCTGATAAAAAGCTGCTTTTCTAGGAAACCAAGAGCTTAATCAAAAGTTATGGGTTTCCAGAGAAGCCTTTTAGTTGATTCAGTGGACCTGGGCTCAGTTCTTAAATATTTCACATCAACCAAACAAGTCTTCTTTGCTGTGCCTCATTTTGCTCTTCTGCCCTCCTCCTCACTGCCTATCAGGCAAGCACTGAACATTAGCTCCCAGAGATGGCTGCAATGCTGAACAGCTTGCTAGTCTGGTCTGTTGCCTTCCCTCTCTTAATCCTCACTTTCTTCTTCTTCTTCTTCTTCTTCTTCTTCTTCTTCTTCTTCTTCTTCTTCTTCTTCTTCTTCTTCTTCTTCTTCTTCTTCTTCTTCTTCTTCTTCTTCTTCTTCTTCTTCTTGTACACATGACTTTGTTTATCAGGAGTTTAATATTTCAGTGTTTTATAAGTGTATTGAGGGACAAAGCAATTTACCCTACAGCGACAAAGCTGACAGCATGGTAATTAAGAATAAAATAAATGCTAAGGGTGAAAGCAGATTGCAGTGAATGACTGATTATTTTTGATAAGGAAATGGCTCTGCTGGTAACAGAATCCACAGTATTTAAGAGCTGAATGGAGATGCCAGAAATAAATACAAATTAATCATGTCTTCATCAGTGTAAATATATTACCTGTGCTGTTCATCTGCAACATATAGTCTAGCTCTGACAATATCCTCCAACAAATGGGTGACCATCAAGAGAAGCTTATTATTTGCACATAGATAAATTGGTTGGCAAATTCAGAACCTCCATGCCATTATGTGACTGGAAAGTGAATTTCATTCCCATTGCCACTGCAGCAAGACAAAGCATGAAATACCCCAGATTTAGATATCTTGCTCACAACAGTTTGTGTGAATAATGATGCCTGACATTGCTCTTTGGTAAGGATCCTGAAAGGCTTTAGAGGCATGAATGCATGAATGCCTCTGACTTCCTTGTCAAGTAAGTAATTGTTACACCCATTTCACAAATGAGTGAACCACAGTAAAAAGCCAAGGAGATGGCATCTTCGTGACAGGGCTGAGAACAGCCTTCCAGAGAAGCAAGTTCTCACATAGGGAAGGATGTGGGCAAAGCAGGTGACAGAGCCAGCATGTGGAACTGTTGTTCCAGCTAACTGGTATTGAATTTATCCCGTCTGAGGTCAGACTCCACAAATTCATCCATACATCTCTATTAGCCATACAGACCTGTGAGAACAGGGACTCAGTTGTCAGTGTGTGTTCTTGAGCTGTATTTGGGCATTATGCCATTCAAGCATAACTCTGGCATCACATAGCTGATAAGCAGAGATGTTTGTCTATAAGATGCTGCCATGCAGCTCTAAAAACAACAGGATGCCCAGAGAGGTTGTAGATGCCCCATCCCTTGACACATTCAAGGTCAGGCTGGACAGGGCTCTGAGCAACTTGATCTAGCTGAAGATGCTCCTGCTCATTGAGTTGGGGGAGGGGGGTGGGTTTGGACTAGATGACCTTTAAAGGTCCCTTCCAACCCAACTATTATATGATTCTGTGCAGATCCCTGGCTTTTGGAATATGCCAGGAAATGTAAGCTATCAGAGAATCCCGAGTCCAATGACTCCCTGCAACCAAATGAGTCCCCCTGCAACCCATCAGCCACATCCATCAACACAGAAAAACCTCTTCTCCTTCTAAAGTACACATTGTCAGCTCTCACATGTGAACTTGAACTGTTCCTTCTATCCCAGATCTTCAAAGTGTTTAATATGTCTTGTGGCTCTCAGCCAGGGAAGCTTTTAGGATGCAGCTTGTATGATCAGGAAGGGTGGTCAGTCTGCTTCTGGCAGAGCATTAACACCTGCTATCATCACTGAAGATTTTGTCTCCTATTTGATTAGCAGTACAACTGTGAAGTAGATTCCCACCATCACTGGTAATTCTACTTATATTATGCTATCTTATCTATCTGTTCTATTTCTCTGCCTCTTAAGGGATGAGAAGAAAGAAAAATCAATCTGCTGAAAATACAGAGGGGAAAACAGAAACCCTTTTCTCCAAATAATCACACATTCCTAGTAGTAGAATTGTGTGGCTTTTAATTTCACTGAAGTAGAGGCAGTAATTATTTATAGCTTAACACAATTGGGGAAAGGTTTCCTGAGGTACAAACTAATTGTATTTTTAAATAAACTGATTGTCCATGTAATAAACGATCACATTTTCTAATCATTCGGAGATTTATGTTATTTTATTCAATCATCTCTCTGTAGAACTGAAACCATAGTAAATCAACTGGAAAAAAATGTCTGGACTAAATTGAAAGCTCTGCCATTACGAGGCTTTATGAAATGAACCAGATGGGAGAGAAGCACAAAAGCTCCCCGATACACACAGTTTCATACATTAAAAGAATGCTGGTAACTGACAGCCAAACCAGAATTTATATTCATTTAAGGTCAAGTCTTGGCCTGTGCTCCATAGACATGACATGTATTAAAGGACAAAGGTAAAGTCTTGTTGGCTACAGGGTATCTCTGTCACAGTCGGTTGTGTAAGGACAGTAATTAGAACGAATTCAAGAATATAGAATAGATGACTGCATATGACATTTCATTTATGACAGGCAACAAGTGACATGATGTTATCATGAAATTAGTCATCATCGTAGACTTCTCGTGTTGATCTATAAAATGAAATGCCATGGAGAGCAGCATACTTTTCATTGTTATGCCAACATGTCTTTTTCATAATGTACATCATTAAAATAAGCCTGGGAACTGGAACATGCAATCATAGTAATAGCATCAATAATGTTTAATTTATGTGTTATGTGCGCAAAAACCTTTCGGCGCCTGAAAAAACAATGACCTGAAAACACAATTTATCCTTAGCAAGGCAGCATGCTGTGCTGCAAAGCATCTATAGAGTGAGAAAAAAATCAAGATATGGACTGCTGAACAGCACTGGAGTGAGGCAGGGAGGAGGTGCGCTGTGACTGCAATAGGGGCGGATCCTCAATGGCTGATGAACTCCTTTGCAGTCCTTAGTTAGGCACTGAAGAGCAGAAAGGGGCTGGTAACTTTTGCAGGAGGGCATGCCAGGTTTCATTCTCTTCCACATTCAAAATTAACCCCACTGGAAGAAAACCAGTGGGAACCTGAGAGATTTTGACAAAAACAACTTCTCATAGGTGACTAACCATAGAAAACACCAGTCTAATTTTCCTTAATCTGAATATTTGGGAGAAAAATATAAGCATGGAGTGAGAGCACATGCAGGAGTGCTGGGAGACCTGAGAAGGGCAGGCAGTCCCGTCAAGGACTCGGTGATGCTCTGGGTCAGGACACAGAACTGCAGTGCATGGGTGGCCATCCAGTATCTGTGAGCTTTGGACACAGCACCTGCCGCAGTGTGTTACAACAGAGAGGAAGAGGCTGAATTCACCACTAAACCTTCAGGTCTGTGAAGGTATATCCCTGTTCAACCCCACACCCAGACATCAGTCTTTGATTATATGAGTAGGACATTCTGGTCATGTACTGAGAGATTTTAATTGGACTTGCAGCACTGGCACACTTCCAGATTTCTCATGAAACTGGATTGCCAGACACTGGCAACAGCTATTTGAAAGTCTTGTTGAAGAGCTGATGGGCTGAACTTCCACCTTGCTCTGATTGAAAGTGAAGGACCAGTTGATAACCCTTTGATGAGCCAAAGCTAAACCACTATGTCCCCAACCATGGCAGGAAGCAGGACGGCACAGCTCATGAAAGATTTGGAGAGATTGAGTGAAAATGCAGGGCTGGTGCATTGCTTGTGAAGAAGTGAAACAACAGAGGAGGTAAAAAGAGCCCTGTGGGACTGAACCATGAGAGATTTCTCTGAGCAGAGCAGTTCTGTGTCGAAGCAGAGAAGATGCCAGTTCACTTCTTTGGAATTGTCTCTCCATTACCCTCCCTCACATCCTTGCTGTGACACAGAGCAGTGGGATGCTGTCAGACTGCTGCCACCTGCCAGCTCTCTGCTGCTCCTTAGTTCCCTGAGGAAGAGGCTGATAGGTAAGATGGGAGCAGGTGGGACTTTTTCTCACTCTAGGGTGAGCCCTGTGGCTCTTGGCTGTAAGCAGATTCTGCTCGTTGGGTAAGGATGGATTGAAAAAGGGTAGCTACTCACTGAGAAGTCTTGGCTCCTCTCTGATTTCAAGAGGCAGAGACAAAGTTCAGGTTTAAATATAAGCAGACTATTAAAAAACTGCTCTCCAAACCCAAGCCAGAAACCTGGGAAAGTGATGCTAAGCCTTATATTGCACTGAAGGAGTTACAAACATTATTTAAATGGCTAATAAGCAACAGTTTATTAAAGACAAGAAATTAATTAGACCAATGAGTAAGTCAACAGTAACTAATTCCCTGACTATTATCATAACAACAGCAGTTTTCTGTCTTTCTCTCCAGAGAGGTGCCTCCTATCTCTCACAGCTCTGTGCCAGCCCCATGTCAGGCTGCCACTTGTGCTGGCTGTCATGGCTCTGCTTCCCAAGCTGGGCTCTCAACAGTGTTACTGCTACTCTGGGTAGAGGACAAAAGCACTGCGAGCTTGAGGGGGAGAATGTGAGGACCAGCTTCCACATGAGGCCACCAGTCTTGTGCAGATGGACTGGGGGACCCAACCCTTCACAGCCCATCCTGACTCCAGACTGGTCCTGCCAAGGCTGAATTGACAAGCAAAGGGGCTCCAGAAGCTCAGGCAGAGCCCTGAGCACCAACTGCACTGCTTGGTTGATAATACTTTCCCTGACTGTATCCTCCATGCTCCCACCTGCTCTCCCTCTGAGAAATCTGCTATAGACAGGCCACCAGCTGGGTGCAGGATGCTCCCTGTCACTTGGCCCCCAAGTCCAGGGCTGGGCCTTGACTTTGTGTTTAGCTGAAGAGATGTAAGCAGAGAGGGAGAGAGTGACTTAAAAACTCACATGGATGGCCATGTGTCATTAGGAATCTGCTTAGATTCAGGCAAATCTGGGGGTTGTGAAACCTGAGTAAGTTTCCAGCTCAGACTACAGCTAAAGTAACATTTTTCAGGTAGAAGTGTTAACTACATCTGCCCTGGTTATACTAAATTTCCAGACATACTGAAATCGTCAAAAAGTGGAAGAATTTGCTCTTATGTGCATCACATTATTTCTCAAACACCTCATTTCCAAGGGGGGCACATTTCAGGAGAGTGAGAAAATTACAATAGTTTCAAAGCACACACTTAATTTGTGGGAATCAGGGAAAGGTCTTATATTAGTCAAAGTGTCAACTCTCCATCAGTGGAAACTTGTATTCCCCGCACAAGGATAATCTGAAGAGACAGAATGAAGTGTCTTTGGTCAATTATTTCCATTACAAGGAAATGCTTTTGGGTAAGGATAGTGAGAAGTTTTTAAATGAGCTTGCTTGATGGTCACTGGAGGTACAAACTCATCTTGCTATCTAAAAATTCAATGGTACTGTACTCTGTGATGCTATCATGCAAGACTGCAGTCTGACAGGCTTTTGTAGGTGTAGTCATATAAAAATTTCTTTCATCTCTTCCCTCCTCCCATCTGTGACCCAGTTTGTAGGTCTTGAGATGATGCTCCAGTAATTTAAGCTTCAAGAACTAGCTCTACTAAAACAGACTAGAAGGGCACACACTTGATTCAGCTGCAGGGGAGAGAGAAGGCAAGGAGGGAGGCAATAATGGATATCTGGAGGTTAGTACCTTCTTAAACCACTGCTGCACCCCGCTATGAATCCATGGTTCCATGCTATTCCAGTCCCTGAGGTAGGAACAGGTTCTCGAAGTTTTGCCTTCTAATTCTGACAGATGACTGTGATGTGTATTTAGCAATCATCTGTTGATCTGTAAATTATTTGATAGGTTGAATGCATACTTTACAATCTTCATTTAAAAATGTATTTTAGAAGAGACTGACACTAGTGCTACTGAAAAACCAAGCAACCATTTATGGGTAAGAATCAGGGGGAAGGGCAACAGGGCAGCTATCCAGGTGGGAGTCTGTTACAGACCACCCAAACATGATGAAGAAGCAGACCAAGTATTCTATAAGCAGCTGGGAGAAAACTTTGGATTGCTAGCCCTGGGATGAGGAATGTACATGGATGTTTTCTACCTGGACTTTAGTAAAGCCTTTGACACCATTTCCCACAGCATTTTCCTGGAGAAACTGGCTGCTCATGGCTTGGATGGGTATGCTCTTCAATGGGTATAAAACTGGGTGGATGGATGGATGGACGGATGGATGGATGGGCCCAGAGAGTGGTGGGGAATGAAGTTACATCCAGCTGGGGGTTGGTCTCCAGGGGTGTCCCCCAGGGCTCTGAGGTATTTGGGCCAGCCCTGATTAATATTTTTAACAAATATCTGGATGAAGGGATAGAGTGCATCCTCAGTCAGTTTGCAGGCAACACCAAGTTAAGCTAGCTGTTGACTCAGGTTGGTTCCTATGTTGTTTATTTTGCCATACACAAGACCTGATTACTGTTCTCTCCTTTAAACACAAATGCAGACTTGTACCCACGGGGAGCCAGGGAAGGAAAGATTGTATGTATGTATTTGAATGACTACAAATGTGTTCAGGTCTCTTCCCCAGGTGTATACTGCCAATGGTGCTCGGCAGATGTAAATCAGTAGCTCCGATTACTCCAGCAGAGCTGAACTCAACTTCTTTTCCATGGGGAATTTGGCCAGTTGAATGTATGGATAGAACAGTTCAGTGCTTGACTTCATATTTTGAAGAGGGTTGTTGTTAAGAAAGCTTTGCTAGGCAGGGAAAGAATTTTTCCCAGACCAGGACATTTCTGTAATATCTGTTATTTATTCAGAGCAGTCTGTTCTATTCCAAAAGCAATGGAGTTGCTCTTTTAAACTATTTATAATTTATTTTAGGCAGAAAAGAAGCAGAACTATTGCAGGCAGAAAGAAACTGCCCAGACTGCCTGAGTAGCAAGCTGGATGGCAAGCTCCTCTCAAATCCCCAGGGACCTCCCTCTGCCTCTGTACTGCACATCCTGAATTTACTCATCAACACATTCTTGCCAGTTGTGTAGGCTAAGGTGATCTGAGGAAGGTTGAACACAAGAAGATAACTATTAAAGACTGAGGCAGGCTGAGCAAAATTTTTCTTCTTTTTCCCTCAGAAACAGCATTTAGCAGTTTTGAGTGACAAGATGCTACAAATACCTACTCCAGGTCAATTTAGTGATCAAAGCAGTATCAACAAATGTCAAGTGCCCAGGGGAGAATATATGGCCCCAAACAAGCTTCTATTGTACCTAATGTCCATTAGCTGATCTCCCACCTTCTGATATTTCCTTGCATGCTAAAACAAGACTAGATATTTCTGCTAGCACAGCTCCTAATTACCAAGTGTTGGCCAGCTTTCTGGCAAAGCTGGGGGCTGTCATGGCTTGTATTTGTTAAACCTCCAAGCTTATTGAAATTACTTTATTTTTACAAAGCATTCAAGAGAACATGGATGAGGCTGTGTAGGGAAAGGAGAAGTAATAACCAGGAGTTATTCAGGAGATATGAATCAAATGGATTGATAAGCTCTAAAGGCCTTTCGTGTAATTTCAGAATTTAGGATAAGATTAATTCCCTTCCCAGGCACAGTGGAAATCTGCATTACAAGAATACAAAAAGAAATACATGTGGCAGTCTATTAGTATGAGACTGAGTCAGACAGATGCTACAGAAAGGGATGATACATGGTACTTGGAGCATGATGGAAAGACACCACAGTCTCTCTGCTAGGTATGGTGTGAGAATAGCCTCCCAAAAACTGTGAGAGTTTGAATGAATGTCTGGATTATTGCATTTTACAGAAAGTGGCTACAGCATGAAACAGGCACCATTAAACACCAAAAGAAACAAGCAGCAAAGCAGTGGAATATCTGAGACCATACCTCATAAATGTTTAAGAACGGAGTATTTCATACCAGTACAGTAGAGAAAATGATGCTGTTTGCAGTGGCATACTGATACCCTATCACAGACTTTTGCCTGATCATCATCTGGACAGCCCCTGTGAGATCCACCTTTGAAATTTATGTGATGATGCAGGCAAACTTGAAGTGGGAAGATAGTGACTGAACTATCACAGAAAAGCAACAGACTTCATTATCCACTAGCTCAATGCAAATGAGCAATGCCAGATTTCTGTCTGATAGATGTCTTCTGAAGGAAAAACTTTGGGGTAATACAACAAAAAAGTTTTGACTGGAATTAATCAGCCATCATTGAGGGTGAAAATTAATTTTGCTGAACTTCAGTTACCTAATGTTAGGTCAAAACTAGTTTTGCTGTGCTCTTCTGCAGTCAGTGAACAAAGGTGGGCACCCCTACAGGATAAGTCCTGCTTATTAAGGAATTTACTAGCACAGACTAAATTCAAAACACTGTGCAATATAAGCAGTCTGTTTTGGTTTATGGATTGTTGTTGTGAAGGGTTCATGCTGCCAGTGGAGCAGCTCACATGATCCCCTTTCCTCCCAGTTAGTATCTACAGAATTGTTAGCTGAGAGTCCCCACTGACAGCTCTGGTGGGCAGCTGGTGACCAGGCACACTGACTCAGCAGGGATTCTGTTTTTGTACTGTAGACACTTCTCTAAACAGTAGCAGGAGCAAGCCCTACTGTGAAAAGAACAACAAATACCTTGCTCCTCTGTCAGTGAGGGCACTCCTATAAGGAACAGTGTCTCCAAAACATTAGAGTAAGCAGGAAACGATTAAAATCAACATTCCTGAATAGCACAAGGTGCTTGGACTTCAATGAAGAAAACCTTTCTGAATTCAGTTTGTGCAGTGTTTTACCAGATCCAGACACTGCTTGGTTCTTCAGAGATGTTGGCTCCTCAGCCAAATTATATGCTACAGTGACTTCTTCCTGTACTCCTGCCTTCAGGTACTTTTCTCCAATCTTCTGTCAATTTAGGCATCTCAGTGCTTCACAAGAAACATTTCCACTTCAGAGTTATTATTTATCTCCACAAAGGGAAACTTGGAATCTGGAAAGAAAGGAGAATGCTAAGAAGTTCATCTAGATATAAATTTTGATGAGCTGACAGCAAGTCATTGTAAGGAAAGCAGATTAAAGCCTGCAGTGATTTGTCCCCTTGTTGGTGGTGACTGAAGAACTAGAATTTCACTCCTTTTAGAATTAGTCATGTTCTGCTAGGCCCTGAAAGCATTGCAGATGTCACTAAAAGGTGCAGAGGTCTCAGAACTCCCATTCAGATGTTGTTGTTATCCTGTGATCCATCTCTGTTGTTTGTATTGTCCTGTGAGAAATAGTCTGGACTTGTCTTTGAGAATGTGTACCTGGGCAAGAATGTGTAAGAAATACATATTCTGGGAAAAGTAAGTTTCCTAAAAGTAGAGCTGAAGACCAAGGGTGTCTGACATTTGCTTTTGGCAGCCCTGCATCTGCTGTTGGCTGATGTGCTGCTGTGTTCCAGAAATCATCACCATACACCAATCAAAGCTCATTTGCTCATTAAAAATCTCTCTGTAGCCTTCTATTTTCTGTGCAAGTTGTATTCAAGTTGTATTCAAGTCCGCTGGTTATGGCTGGGATAGAGTTAAATTTCTTCATAGTAGCTGGTATGGGGCTGTGTTTTGGTTTTATGCTGGAAAGAGTGTTGATAACACAGGGATGTTTTTGTTATTGCTGAGCAGGGCTTACACAGAGCCAAGGCCTTTTCTGTTCCTCACCCCACCCTACCAGCGAGTGGGCTGGGGGTGTGCAAGGCATTGAGACAGGGCACAGCCAGGACAACTGACTAAACTGACCAAAAGGATGTCCCAGACCATATGGTGTCATGCTCAGAAAAAAAATCAGGGGACAAAGTTGGCCAAGTGGCAGCGGCTTCTTGGGGACTGGCAGGGCATTGGTAGGTTGGTGGTTAAAAACTGTTTTCATTTGCATTGTCTTTTTTTGGATTTATTTCTCTTTGTTAGTTTCCTTTTCAATACATAGTAGTAGTAGTAGTAGTAGTAGTAGTAATAACAACAACAATTATTATTATTATTATTATTACTACTGCTGTTACATTTATGACAAGTATTAAACTGTTCTTATCTCAGCCCATGATTTTTCTCATTTTTACCCTTCCAGTTCTCTTCCTGCCATCCCACTGGGTGGACAATGAGCAAGGGACTGTGTGGTGCTTAGTTAACAGCTGGGGTTAAACCAGAACATTAAGTCATCTGCTTCACACATTTTCTTTTACACTTTCATATCATTAATACTCCTTAAAATGTAGAAGAATATTAGTAGCAGGTGAGAGCTTTTTTGTAATGGTACTGAGATCAAATCATCCTGTAAATTAAAATATGTATTTTCCTTCAAATAGCTTATTATTTAGCACTGACATTAATTATAGTTTTTCTAAACTATCTCAGTGTCTCTCTGTTGCTGTCTTTTAATTCCCTGTTTCTCATTTTCCCTGCTTTCCTCATCACCTGACACAAACAATGAATAGATAGGCAATTATTGGGATTTTTAAGGCAAATTTGGCAGCCTCTTTATTTACTTTGATTCAGATGACAGCCCTATCTGATAGTTTTTTCAGGAGCAGTGTTTGTTAGCTGAATAAATGTAGGTTGGCAGTGCTAACGGAGAATTTCCATTTTGTCTAAACCCCCTGAAAATCTACTTCGATTCAGTATTGAACATCATTTATCTTTACAAACCCACAGAGAATGAAAAACAACTGGAACCCAGAGCATTTCTCTGCAGGCTGTGTTTTTGCATGTGATCCACCTAGGCAGTGGATGCTACCCTGCAGCTCTCTGCCAGCTGTGGTCATTGACAGACACATCTCAGGTAACCAGTGTCTTCGTGACCTACATTTTTCTTTATTGAAAAAACCAAGCAGATAATGAAATCACTATTTCCAAAGACAATGCAATTGTTCAGTGTTCCATGTCCACAGGCAATTAATAAAGAGCGGACTAGGGGTGGATCAAATGGTCCCATCACAAAAAGCCTATCAGAAGTGATGATGTGGATGAGAACCACTGTATGTGTACATCCAGTTCCTTGCTGGCTGTTAGGCAAGAGCTGACACTGGGCTATGGCACAGAGGATGTTTGGTGTGAAATGGCCTGGCTAGTTGTGGCCCTGTGCTATGAGCCTGCAGGGATGGTCCTCTTTGTACTTCCTGAGTCATTAATAAGGACACCCCAGGAACAAGGTAGGACTGACAGGGTTAGCAGCACAGGTGTAAGGAAGGCACATGTACCAAGTCCCTTCTACACCTGCCTTCTCCCTGCCTGAGTGTGGGCAGAGCATGATGCTCTCTGGTCTTCCTCTGCACTTCCCACTCCCTTTCTTCCCCCACGGTGTGTGCACCCTGCTCCTGCACCCCTGGCACCAGCCAGCCTGGCTCAGGGTAGGGGCAGAACACATGTCCATTCATGTACAGGCTCAGATCACCCTCAGCCAGTGCTCTGCCACAAACCTGCTGGCAGGCTGGGGAAGGAGCAAGGGGACTCCCTACTGTTCCCATCCTTCCACATCCTCACTGCTTCCCCCAAACTTGTCCCAAGCAGCTGAAACAGTACATAGTGCGGCAGGAGAGGAAGATCACCATCTCTGGGGCTCCATTTCTTTTCTCCTCCTGTGCTCTTCACAGGGTAACAGGGCCAGGAGATGGACCTCAGCCCCAGCCCATGTCCCATATTCCCCACGGGGGTTTGAACATAAGCACAGCCTAGGGTTAGCAGGGGCCAGGGAGGGCTCTGGGTACAGAGTTTGGATGTGTCTATCATGGGTGGTGGTTTTAGAGGTCAGCTGCATGTACGTGAGTCATGCTGCCCCAGCTGGTCCCTGGGACACAGCTTGGTCCCTGGACATCTAGGTTGTTGGGAGAGGGAGAGCTGCCCAAGATTGGACACATTTTGTAATGCCATGGGCAGGGTCAGACCCTGGTAAGAAAGGGAGAGTGCAGGGTAAAATGTTGTTAGGGGCTGTGTCTGTCCTTTCACTGGCCTCTGTACATATGGCTCCGTGATTTTAGTGGGGAGCAATGAGGTAAAAAGGATGGACCCACTTTGCAATTATCTTCCATCATTTCTTAGAGATCTATCCTGGTGCAATCCACGGAAGTTTGAGAGAGGACCAAGCCTCGGCTCTGCACTTGAGACTTGTGGTGGATGTTTCACCCTTGAGGCTGCCCACACTGTTCTCACTGCACAAGGCATGGCCCTGTACTCCAGCAGGAGCATCTCTAGTGAATTCACTGCCCTGTGACAGGGGATGAAGCATCTTTATGTAGATTGGATTAGACTGAAATGTCAAATGCTCACATGTGTCCTCACTTTCCCCAGTGGCGAAGGGGACAGCTGAGGCTTTCTGATGTTTGTGCTCCAAAAGCAGAAAGATGTTCAACAAAATGGCCATGAGGTGCAGATGCTCCACAATTACAGCATGTCCAAATGTGAGCCTGGTTTCACAGAACGGACACAGTTCTTATCACAAAGCAGTCCTAAAGAATGACTGAATACACACACGAGACTGAAGGAAATATACGTGAGCTGCTCCTCCTAAATGCCATGTTCTGAAGATAAATTCCAGGTACCTTGAAGACAGTCATTTCCAGTGGCTGCATTATATGATCCTGCACCATAGCACTCCCTCAGAAACAGCTGGGGAGTTGAACTCCAAGAGTTCAGGATCATTTCAGTAGTCTTCAGCACAGCTTGTGTGGGAGAGATTGAATTTCCACCCAAACTGCTTGCTACAGTACCAGTGGGACACTTGATGACTGCACATCTGACCCAGGATGGGTAAAACATCACAGCAGGAAGGATGCTAAATTAGTGCAAAAGGACCTCATTCTATACTCACATTTGCTGGCATAAATCAGGAATCATCGGTGCAAATGAGGTTACTCCACAACAAATCTTGTAGGGACATGACCAGCGTTGCCCTTGATTACATTTTTTTAAAGTAGGATAAGAAGATGGTGTGCTGGGTGTCAATTGCATTGCACGTTTGCTTGTTGCAGGAGCAGACATCTGTGGAAGGGTTCTTGACACTTCTAAGCCTGTGCATGAATCACTGCACACATCACAGATCAGCATGAGAAAAAACCCAAACAGGGCCTATTTCCCTCTGCAAGGTGTCAAGTCACATTTTCATTTCTAAATATTTCTCAGGTTCTCTGAGGTGAGGGGGAAAAAAAAACAAACCCTAGGAGTATTCCCTAAGCATGATTAGTCTCATGTCTATAGGTGACATCCACCTGCAAACTGCCAGAAGCTGCCTCCTGGACTTAGAGGCTGTGCAAATGATGGACAGAGGTAGGGCAGAATTTCTAATTGCTGACTGCCATCCCCTCTAACTATACATTTAACTGTCAAGGCTTTTTGACAAATTACAGGCTAGGATGTGTCCTGTCCAATCAACAGCAGAATAGCAAATGCCATGATTCATCCCAATGAAGGGCTGC
This sequence comes from Drymodes brunneopygia, assembly GCA_013400955.1. Lineage (NCBI taxonomy): Eukaryota > Metazoa > Chordata > Aves > Passeriformes > Petroicidae > Drymodes > Drymodes brunneopygia. The sequence goes on along the minus strand of VZTZ01034068.1, from coordinate 113,839 downwards.
TCTCAGTCCTGAGACCAAGCTGTACCTTGGCCTGACATTGGGTTTGTGCTCTAAGTATTGAACAGAATTGTGTCTTTTAAATAGGGTCTTGGTATTAAGAAGTGCATGGGAAATCAAGGGAGAAAAGTCATACGCTTATTTTCATAACCCCTCCTTACCCAGATATGGAAGATCCCTCTCAGAAGGAAGATAAGAAAAAGAATAATTTTCTTCTACAAAGGGCATGATAATGACTAGATGGCTTTAACCACATAGAAGTCCCTTTAAAAGGATCACATTACAGTCATTTCTATGAAAAACCTAACAATACTTTTATCTCGCCTGATCCTCAGAAGCCTCCATCATGGATTCTCATGCTATAGTAACACATAAAACCTTGTAATACTTGAAAATATTATTTGACACAGCTGAACTCCCATTCAAACAGGTTGTAAAGCTGTGTATTAGAGACGCCATTGTCTTTTCTCAATCACATACATCAACGGCACAACAGTGGACTGAATTAACTTCTACTCTCCCACTACTTGATTAGGCCTTGTTTTGATGCAAACTCAGAAAAGTCCAAGGCATGAAGAGTGTAAGAATTAAGTGGGATCAGACTTCATATGGTTGTGTTTTCTGAGGCCATCTGGTTAGCAGCATATATTAAGAGAGCAAGACAGCTGCTCTAAGTATAACAGTAAAGTTGATAAATGTGGCTTAAACCCACCAAGAGTTTAGCAACTGAAGATATCAGCCCAGCGAGACACTACACATGCCCTGGTAAAAAACTTCATGTCATCACCTGAAATATCTTCCATGCACTGACTTCTAGAATTGGGTCTTTTATATAATATCTTATGATTTTGTCCAGGCCATCTGGAATACAAGCTGCCAAAAGCTGTGAGAAGTTTGCTGCTAGCTTGCTTCAGTACACAGAATTGTGGGGTTTTTTAAAAAATGAGAGAAACGCAAATAACAAGGTGTCAAAATATTGGAGGAGAATTTTGCTAAAACTTCACTCTGAAAACAGGTGGTCTTTTTTTCCCAAAATTTTAACAGATTGAAGTACACACATTGGAGCAAAAGATTGTCTTGCCATTTCTCTCCCTTGTAAGCAGAACTGTGTTTCTTTAACAGACATAATCATCCTTCTATACCATAAGCTTCTGGAGCACAACATTCTTAAATTTTTTCTCCTTAACATGAAAGTGCAATTCAGTGAAGGGAGCAAGCTCATGTTCCCCTGAACAGATGGGGTTAAATTGTGCTCTTCTATTCAGGTGTGCTCAGAAATGTTTCACTAAATTTTGGCCACAGTCCCCTCTTCCACAAAGCTGTTTTTTTTGCTTTTCTCGTCTGAGTTAGACCTCACAAAGGCAAGAGGCCAGATGGTAAGCACCTGACACAGAGTGAAAAGTCATTATTACCAGTTGTGTAACACAGCTTTGTAATAGCTTATCTGGAGCTGGCAACAGAACAGAGTTGGCTCAGATTGGGACCCTGTTGGTCCGGCTGCCTGACCACCTGGCTGAAGCTGCGGGTCTGCATTTGGCTCACCTGAAGCTTGAGGGAATTCAGGATATGGAACTTTGTGTCTGTAAGTGTTGACACAGCTAAGAGGTGTTAAAAGGCAAAGTGGATACTATACCCTGTTTTATCTGTGATGTGTGAAAAACCACAGAGGTTTTGTCTCTGTTTACTTTTTGTTGCTGTTGTTGGTTTTTTTGTTCTGTTTTATGCTCAGATCAAAATTTGTTTGCCTTTTGCTTTGTGGATGATTCTGATGACTGGAAACAAAACAAAACCAAAACAGAATTTATAGCAAATAATACTCCATGAAATAAAACCCAATTCAGACAGAATTAAATCTTTATTAGTTCATTTAAGACAGCTTTTTGTTTTACCCTTGTTGACACCCATTTAACTGTAATCATTAACTCTGTTGAGGGAGAAGTGTTTGCTTACAACTTGCATTTCCTCTGTTTCACCTGAGTTTGAAATGCCAGGTGCTTATGATTGGCATCATACAACAGATTGTTAAATTTTCAGATGCATTCACAGTTGCACCTTCAGTACCTTTTCTGACAGGAAATGCAAAATGACATATTATGAGATGCCAACATTACACATTTGGAGGACTTTTCTTTGCCATGGTGTCGTGAGGTTACTTTAGTCAAAAACTCCCGGCACAGAAAAAAAAAGAGGTGGAGCCAGAAATGTGGTATCCTAAAGGAGGTATTGCAGTTTCCGCCTCCAGAACTCATAAAACCAGGAGAACACCTAGAGAAGCCCTCTTTTAGACTTCTGGCGGACTGAGAGGATGTTGTTTTCTTCCCCTCCACGCCGTTCTGGTGAGGTCCCCTCAGACCATGTGGCCTGGGACTACCAGCCGGAATGGTGCGGAGGGGGAGGGGGAACCCGAGCCAGCCTTTTTGTCCATTACGGCAGCTGCAGACGAGGAAAGCCAGGTAAACTTCGCTCAGCTCCGCCTGAGCCAAGACGGGCTTTGTTCTCTTGCCATAGGCCGAAATGACTCAGCTGGGCTGGCCCGGAATGAAAGAAGGCTCGGGCGGGCCCCCCTGACGAAGAGCGGCACAGGCGGGCTCCTCCCCCTACAGCTCGGACACAGCTCCGCTGGTCCCCCTGGGCTGTGCTGGTCGGCTCCGCGGCGGGGCCCGGCGTGAGAGACCGAGTTTCGGCCAGCCCTGTAGAGCTCGGACATGACCCTACTGGCCAGCTCCACAGTGCAGCTCAGGGCGGGAGAGGGCTCGGGTGGCCCCCCCCTACAGTTCAGACACAGCCACGCCAGCCCCTGCAGCTGAGGCACAGCTTGGATGGAGAACGGCGCAGACGAACTCCTCTCTCTCAGCTCAAGGGCTGAACATACTACACTTGAGTAACGCGGGCTGAGGTCATGTCACCATTGCCTAATTGAAAGACAAATTAACTGTTTTTTTGTAATATCAGAATGGGACTCGAAGACATCCATTTTCCCCCACACAGAAAGAAAAGGAATGAAGACACCTACAAAAGGTACAACATAAAGACTCTTAATTAATGTAGCCAAGCCTATATTCAGAGAAGGAAGAGATGAGGAGTGCCTTGAGGCTGAAAATTCTCTTGTAAAAACATGTTGATAAACTTGTCTATAATATACCCTGTAATATATGAACAATGGTCCAAAAGGGGTGAAAAAGGGGGGATGTAATGTTCTAGGTACAAGCAGTGAACTAAGACTCTTGTATTAGGATTCCTTGCCCCAGGAATAATAGAAAAAGATATGTTGCCAATAGTCAAGAAAGGGGATTTTGTTGTCACTGTAATAGAAATGTTCTTCCTTAGGGGAGTACCTCAGTGACCATCATATGCCCATTTGTGGTAGCCCTGGGAAAGCTGCTGAAGCGGGAAGGGTTCCCACACAAGCAAATCTTTTCCTCCAGGCGGTTGCTTACTGGGAGGCTGAACAACCATAGGAGCTGCATTTCCTATGGTGAATCAACATGATAGAGCAAGAGAAAACTTCTCTCCCTACATGAACTGAGAAAAGACCTGTTCCAGAGGTGGTATTTTAACTGCAAGTCAAAGTGTTGCCTTTTGTATGGTCAGTGGGAAAGAAATGAAGAGGTGGGGGTAGGGGGGGAGGGGAAGGTGTTCTAAAGGCTTTGTTCTGATTCCTGATTATTGTTATTCCTGTTTTAAGTCTGTTAATAAATTCTTTTTATATTCCTTAAAGTATAAACCTGCTTTACCTACTATTAATCCTTATCTCACAACAAAATTCAAGCAATTTTGGTAAGTATGCTGGTGTTTAGCCAAAAACCCAAATAGGTGAACCAAAACCACTACAATTGGTGTTTCCACCCGGTTTTGATTCCCCAAACCTCTAAACCGCAACACATGGATTCTTTAGAAGCTTTTACTTACTCTTGCCAGAGCTAGTCCTGGAAACAGTTTTGTTGCTCTGGGTTTGATTCCTGCAAAAGCTGCTCATTTGAATGCCTTCTGTTACAGAACTGGTGAATATTTGTAGATAAGATACAGCAAACACGTTGGCAGTCACCATGTCATTGCTTTCTTTCTAGACGAGGGAACAGGAACACACCAAATCTTCTGGGACGTGATAGGAAGCAGACAACACTCAGGCTCTTTCCCCACCTGAATTGCTCACAGGCAGCTCACTGTGGGACTGGGACCACAGTCTGACTAAACATGAAAAAGACAAACCATGGGAGTTGCAAGATAGGCAAGCAGTGCTGATTCACCCCTGAGAACTTAAAAGAGTCCAAACAATCAAGGCCAGCCTCAGCTTGACATTTTTTCATATTACTAAGGTAAAAATAAGCAATGAGGAAAAAAAGAGGCTCTGTGTCTCATCTGAACAACGTAAGGAAGCACAGATGATACGTTTTTACCCATTTGTAGGTGACATAAATGAACTCTGTGCAACATCAAAAACGTTTGCTTCCCTGTTTGTGAGCAATGTCTCAATTTGCATTATTGTCACATACTGAGGAGAACAGAGACGTATGTTGACTTTCTCATGCGTAAAAACTGTAGTGCTTCCCACAAAAAGAAGAGCTAATGTGGGGGGTTCCTTTGACATCCATATGAATTCTTTGATTTTACAATTGTTAGCAAAGTCTGTATGAAGGTAGCAAGAACAAGAAAGAACTTTGAGTATGGATGCAAAAAGACTGTCAAGAGCTCAATGATCTGGGTAGAAAGCAAAAATAAAACTCCTCAAATCAGAGACACAATTTCTAACACAGTGCTTTCCAGCTTCCATATGGAAATTTCTCTATTCACCTCAGGAACACTGCTACAAACAAGTAAATCTGTATAAATACAGGATCTTATTCCATGCTGTGTATAATCTGAGTTAAATTGCCTAGTTTGATCATAATTGCTGTGCCAACAAGTACCAGAGTAAGCTGGACTGGATGTCATGGATGGCTCTTTGAGGCATTTAGTGCTTGTTTGGCAAGGCTTGCTTCTGCAATGGGTGCACTGGGGACCCATTCTAGAGCAGAGACAAAATCAATTTGCTTTCACAGAATTTTCAGCACTTTCCTAGGGTTAGAGCTGTGTTTATTCACAATATTTCTGATATTGAAGGAATTTACAATGCATTCCAACAATGTCAGCAGACACTTATGTTACTTATTAATTCAACAGACTGATATAATTTGGAATCTCACTGTATCTGTGAATACATGAGTGGGATTTTAAGATACAATATGTGATTGCTCCTGTCAAAAAATAAATTGCAACCTTGAAGGAAGGATTATGAAGCATCATCCAAAAAGCTATAGGTGTATTTTTATAGTAGTGACTGTTGGACAGATTTTTGACATATGGTCTGCTCTGTCATTCTTCTGATCTTGCTCACTGATTTGGCAAGATGTGCAAACCTGCCTTCAAGAGATTAAGGTGAGAAGGGAGGAAATCTGTGACAAAACCAGAGAAGTTACCCAGAACAGAAAAGAGGAACAGTTTCCCTTAGCAAAAAAGAATCTGGTCCAAAGATAAATGTTTTAGATCTTCTGAAAAATTCAAAGGACCTTCAACTCAAATTACCTTCAGCAAGACTTAAGCACTTGTAACACTCAGGAGAGAGCTACGCTGGTCCTTGAAGGGCTGCATATTTGCATTTTCAATCCTATTAACCTTACCGATATCTGTTGGTTGCACACCATATTTTATATGCTGCATATGTCTATCTGACCTGATGCCAACATCTGTTCTTCCTGTGGTACAAGTGTGCCGAACTACAAAATATCAAACTAGGAGTAAGTATCTTATTGCCACATTTTATTTTTGTCTTCTTTCTTAAAAGTATGTCTTCTTGGACATCAGGTACTGCAAAAAGAAAATAGATGGTTTCCTTTTAGTGTTAACAGCAGCTGAGGTCTGGGAAATTCGGGACAGAGAAGCAGCTTTTTCCACCTTGTCTTCTGTGTATGCTGCCTGGAGAAATATGGGGCTCCCTGCACTGGAAATCTTCATGATGCAACTGAGCTAAGTCTGGAAATGAGGACATACTAGTACATTGTGAAGGGAAAAGGCTGCAGTTCTACATTTGTCAAGTCCTTCTGTTTCTCTACTAAGGAAACAAATAAGAAACAATGTCATAAGAGAGGACAGGGAAGAAGAATACCAATGTAAGCATTATCTCACACTGATTTTCAATCTGATTCAAAGTTAAAAGTTCACATTGTCAGGCAGTCTAAGAGGGTCTGTAAATATAAGAACAGATTTAAAGAGCTTCAAGCTTCCCAGCTTGAAGGTTGTTCAGCAAATTGGAGATGGCGCCAAGCTGGTGATTAATGGAAATATTAAATGCATGAAAGGATAATGTATTTGTATTCTGAGCAGCATTACACTACCAATCAGTTTTTTTGTTAAAATGTACTCCAATTGTCCTGAGCTACTGATGCAAATACATTTTGATCAGTTGAATCAATAAGAGAATTTCATTATTGCAGCTTCTTGTTCAATTCTGGAGAGCCGGGGAACAATGAGCTCTTGATTATCCTCTGTGTAAATGTTGACAAACTTCACTCATACTGACTAATGTGCTCCTGAAAGACAGTGAGATTTTGCAGTGATGGTGATGGGCCACTGCAGAATAGACTAGAATAGAACAGACTAGACTAGACTAGACTAGCTCACTCCACATATCTGATTTCCAAACATTACAGTGTAGGTTGATTTCAGGGAGTACTCTGACACCTTTCTTTAGTCATAGGCTGTATCTGCAATGCCTTGGAATGGGTCTGTGCAGAAGCATTTGTGGTGAGCCATGGGAACTCATGTTTCTTGCATTTCAAGGCAGTTTCCCTCAGATTAGATCCAGTCTGGTCCCAAGGATGAACACCCATCAGAGACACTGGTGAATTCATGAGAAATATCTCCTGGTTCTGTTTCATCCAGAAGGAAGCTTGTTTGTGTACTTGAAAGTCTTTCCATAAGGTGACACAAACTCAGGGAAGGGGAACTACTGAGTCAAGTTTAAATAGCACTCCTGAGTTGATTTGATCTGAAATACCACTGCCAGTGCGATAGCATCACAATTCTCGTGGCTGAAAGTAACTATTGTTATGATTTTGAGGGGCTTCTTCCAAAGATAGCTACATTTAATACCATGAATATTTTTCCTCACTCTATCTCTCACTCCTTTTCTCACTGTAATTGCTCATGGCATCAGGCATTCTGATTTTTTTTTTTCTGTATTCATCTAACAGCACAAATCCTGCATCCTAATCAGTGAGCTCAGCTATGGTCAAAATCTGAAGAAAGGAAGACATGACAGCTCATTTTAAGACTTCATAACCACTGTTCTTTTAATGTCTCAGAGAGCACAATAGAACTGGTCAACATTTTTTACTTACAAATAGTTTTTCATGGAAAAATGAAAAGACACTGAGAGATGAATCAGTGCTGTAGGAAATTGTTGACTATCAGCTGGCTGTCTGCAACCATGGCTGATGATAAAAAGGATGAACTTTAAAAGAATACAGCTGCTTGAAAAAAAAGATTAAAAAGTAAAACATTTTTCTTTGGGCACAATGTCTGACAGTAACCAAACAACTCCAGTCTAGAGCTTGTGTTTTAAAGCAAGGTAGCAGGAAAACCACAAAGTGGAAAGCAGAGAGTTAGAGATGATGACAGTGTTACAGATCAGACTCAAAAGAACCTGGCTGTTATACTATTTTCTCATCACCACAGCCATAAAAGCTTGCAGGAGCTGATCAACAGCTTCTGCCTCAGAGATATTATCTGCAGGGGAAAAAACACCCACAATTTCTCCTAAATAGTATACTTTAACCTTTTTTTTAGAAGCCAACATATATTTTCCCATATTTAAATTCTTGTTTCTCTTCTCCAGCTTGAATTTTATATTAAAAACATAATTAATATTTTCCAGCAAGTTTTATGCAGAGTCTCAGGTATGTTTGGAAAATTTGTAGGTAATTCCGGCATGATTAACCCAGTGAATGCAGAGATCATTATCCAAAAAGAAGAATCATGTTTGCACTTTTTAAAGAAGTGATTTTCAGATGCTTATCCAGACAGGAAGAAAAATCAAATAATATATGGTAGATTTTACTTTCTTGTTCTGGGTTAGTCTTTCAACTTCTTTCAACTCCATAGGATCCAAGTTAAATCTGTGTGTGAGAACTGGCTTTTACATCTTGCTGTTTGTTTTTAATGAAACATATGCAATCACGTCAATTTTCTATTCACTTTTTATTATTCCCACTGCAGGACTGAACACATGTGCAGAAGTGCAAAGAACCCTCTAAAACATGTACCTTCAGAGTCTTCTCTTGTTTCCTGACTGCAGGACGACATCACAGTAAGGGAGAAGAGCAGAAAGACCATTGACAAGTCAGTGCAGCTCATTGTACGCTGAGAGCACACCACACAGTCACCACAAGGCAGAAATCATTGTGGTTTCTAGCAACTCTTCACTGAAGTGACATTTCTAGCTCTACTTGCTACAAACATGACTCTGGTCACCCTTCACCGTTTGGACTCTTTAGTACACACTGAAGATGGCTCCAATCAGAATTTGCCATCCTGAATCTGCTCTCAGCCGTGAGAGTCAGGCAGCCTGCAAAACATTTGGAAGTAGTAGGCTAGAAGTCTAGGGCACTATTTATGTCCTTAATTGGAAGACAGAGTGCCTGGTCCTTTCTTGTGTCATGATGAGATGGTTGTTGGCTCCCCTGCAGGTGATTGGCCCCAGCCTCCCAACCTGGCACTGTGGGCTTTCCCTGAGTCCCAAAGGGAGAAGGTGGGAGGTGGGAAGGTGGGACACAACGGATGAGTCCTTGTGAATGAGTCATTTACCCACCTCCCCACCTCCAAGAAGTGTGATGTCCTGGACCCAAAAAATACTAATTTAATCTGATAGCATAGAGCTGTTGTAATAATTTCTTCAGTGGTGGGATGGAGCGTGGTGTGGAGCCAGTGTCTGCAGAATTGAGTGGGTGAAGGAGGAGGGTCTCTGGACAGCTGCCCATTGGAGTGTGGCTGCCTCCAACCCCCCATCTGCCTGGATGTGCAGAAGGCCACCTCACCAGTCAGTCCCATGGGGTAGCACCAGCCTGGACAAAGCGCCTCCATGCCCTGACATGTGGATTCAAGCAGCAAAAGCAGAAGGACACCATTGCCATGCCAGTCCTCAGGCTTTAGCAGGGGTCAGGGGCAGTCACTGAGCCTAGAAAGGGTTCTGGACACACGGAGCACTCTGTGACACTGTAGGTTCAAAATGAGCAATGCATTGCTTGTGAAATTACACAAACCATTTTCCTCTGACAGCGAGGCTCACCCTCACAGACGCGGCCTTGTGTGCAGGTGTAACTGTGTCCTGCCCTAGTACAGCCTGTGAAAGCTAATGGCCAAAAGTGTAGCCCCTGGGACAGTGTGCACATCCTTCCAAAGCTGTTTCTTACAGTCCATGAAAGGGCAAGGGCTTTGAATTTTTCCCCTCATCTTGCAAGGCACCTATTTCAAAAGAAGTGTTGGTGAAATATGAAGGGAGCTGTTGTCAATGAGAGGCCACACAATGCTGAGCAGAGCCCTGAGCTGAGGATCAGAAGTTGAACATTCCAGTGAGAAGTGCTCAGCAGAGTGTTTCTGAGGAAACCAGTGTCTCCCACTGTGACAAGGTCTCTGAAGTATTTCTGAATTTATTCAGGAAGCATATATCTGCATGTGTATTCATCAGAGATGCTGCAACACAACAGAACCTCAGCTGCCCATATATTTTATCATATTATTTAAAAGCAGGAGTACATGCAAATGCTCTCTAAGTGTTAGACAGGAATAACTGCTAAAGACAACTAAATTCTACAGAGAAGAGGGATTTCCAGGAAGAGGTTGATGATGTCTGTATAATTAGGGAGGATTTTAACACCAGTTAAATTCTCACAGGTACAATTTACTTCCAAAGAGATGGACAGATCTGCTGTCCTATGTGCTGTGAAGTCCAACCTCTCTCCCCTTCTGCAGTAGGAGCCACTTAATCCCACCCTCTGTCTCCCAGGCATTAAATCCTGAAAAGTACAAATGAATTTAGTGACAAGAGGCCACCAGAAGCCTTGGTGTTTCCCAAGCACAGCAGCTGCTCCAGCTCCCCCCACTCCCACACTGGGCTTTCATGGTAAGTCTGGCTATCTAGTGCTGGACAGTGACTGTGAGAAATACATTACAGCCTGACCATACGTAGTCTGTTGGCTCAAAATATTCGTAAACAGCTTTCCTGGAAGCCTGGCAGGGATATCACGGGAATGTAAAGGAGGTATAAGATTTTTTACCCTGGAAGTATTACTCCATGTAGTGCTTGTGAGATACAATAACCTTATTAGAATTTGCAGCATCCTCCTCCAGCCCATCCTAGGGGTGGTGATCAAAAGGAAATAGGATTCAGGCTGATTGAAAGAGGCCAGGTAGAGGGACAGTTCTTGTGATGGTTGGTGAACAGTGTGTCTTGACTATCCCTCTATGATTTAATACGTGAAGCTTTTTTTTTTCCACATTTGTAAATGTGTAGTTTAGAAAATGTAACTTGGGATGATAGGAATGGGAAAAGCTGACTATAAAGTACATGGTTATTCCTGGCTGAATATTTCTCCACTGCTGATGCAGGTGGGAAATTGGAGCTGCTGTGACTCATCAGTTTTCCTGTTCATGGTGTCAGGTATGAGTGTCACTCTATATTCAGAGATATCCTTAGCAAGAACGATAAAAAAAACATGAAGTGCAAAAGCAAGTCAAGCAAGAAGAAAGTCCTAAACCACTGAAGTGCAGGAGAGGAGCTGCTAACAAAAATTAAAATTAACACTCAGCTTTCTAGAAGGAATCACCATAGAGTTGATTTAGTGATAGCAGTGTGGAAAGTGGGAATTCAAGCTGAGCTTTTCAAGAGACCACAGTCCGTTAGAAGTAGAAATGTTATTGAAATGTAATGGGATTTTGGAAAATAATATGTGTAGGCTCCTTTTAAATTCCAGCAATCATGCACAAACTAGATTCATTTCAAGGACATTTGTAGCAAGTATAAGCCAGAGAAAGTCTATTAGAAATTAATAGCTTCAAACCTAGGCAGTTGTCCACTATAGTATGTGGGTACCACCAGATTTGCACAGGTTACTTGAGCATGATTTCAGTCTGTGCACCAATTTCAAAGGTTAAAATTCTTTATTAAAGTGATACAAAAATGAAGAAACAAAATATATGTGGTGGCAAATACATCAATGAAGAACATCTGGGGGTTTTTTCTGCATTTGTGAGGTATCTAGTACATAAGGAACTGCACTAGCCCAAGATTAAGAATTTGAGAGTTGTCACAATGCATGAAATATAGATGAAGATTTTAGAAGCCTGTTTGTACATTCAATTTTGCCTGGAGTCCTGTTTCCAAAACTTTTACTAAGCCTTTTTCTCAAATATTCTGCAGGGCACAAAAAGCCATCAGACTTGTGGAGGTGCTGCAGGTGGTAATTATCAACAACTTCAATAAAAATCACTAGTGAGATATGATTCCTTCCTTATCACACCAGCAGTCCAAGGGCTTCAACCTTCTAAAAACTGTTATCAGCAGATGAAGAGGAAGAAAGTAGTGTGAGATCTGGGGAAAAAAAGAAAATGTGACCCATGACAGATACCTTTTACACTCCACAAGTAGGCTGTGCTTATGTCTCTGTTTTGCCCTGCTGAGACATCTGACATATGAAAACACGCCTGTACAGACAGTTCAAACAAGAGAGCAGCAAGAGCCTTGAGAAGTCTGCAGAGATGAGTTTCTTGCTTTCTTGGACTCAGCAATGCGACGGTGGGTGACTACACTGATTTGGTGTAAATGCTGTGTAACCCTGCAGTGCCTACCACAGCTAGGGATGCCAGACACATTCCCAGCACCTCAGGCATCCCTCCGTACTGGAGGTTGCTTTTGATCTGTGCAGCCACATCCCTACCTTCACACAACTGCTCCTTCACATCCCTCTGCTATGATCTGTTTACACTCAGCACCAAATGGCAGGTTTATGCTTGGGGAATTTGGGTGGAAATATAAAAATCATTCAGGTCAGAAGGTCATTAAGCACTGACAACAATGCAGTGCCATATGCTCTAGAGTATGTAGATCCACTACTGAAGCTGCAGGAAGTCTGTTAGCTAAGCTAGAGAAGGCATGAGTAGAATTTCTCTCTTTTAATACCTTTAGATAGTTTCATAAGGCACTTTTTATGAGGATTACAAATATAATCTGTTTTTCTGCCTGTTCCATATAATATTTTTTTATAAAAGAAAAAACTGTAAGTTTGCAAAATCTCAAACACCTCTGCAGCCCAAGGGTAACACAGTTAGCTGACTGCACTGTATAATTCAATTTCATTAGCAGCTTTTTCATCCACAGTGAAAACCAGGAGAGTGCATACTTCTGCCTGCCCATCACTCCACTGTGTATTGTGTTCTGTGAATTTCCACCTCTCAAGCTTGTCAAGGTCTCTCTGGATGGCATCCCCTCCCTCCAGCGTGTCAGTCAGACTACACAGCTTGGTGTCACTGGCAAACTTGCTGAGGGTGCACTCAATGCCACTGTCCATGTCTCTGACAAAGCTGTTAGACAGCACCAGTCCCAACACCAGCCCCTGAGGAATGCCATTCGTGCTGCTCAACACTTGGACATTGAGCTGTTGACTGCAGATATTTCAGTGTCCAGTTAATTCCTATCCACCCACTGGTCCATCTGTCAAATCCATGTCTCTGCAGATTAGAGACAAGAATGTTGTGCAGGACATTGTCAAATACCTAGCACTGGAATATGTCTGTTTCTCTTCCCTCATCCACCAATGCTGTAATCCCATTGTAGAAGGCCACCAAATTTGTCAGGCACAACTTGCCCTAAATGAAACCATGCGGACTGTCACCATTTTCTGTGTGCCTCAGTATATATCATATAGGCAACTGTTGTATAGCTATACCTCTTCTTTTCTGCTGCCTGTCTCCCTCTGTCATTGCTCTGCATGTTCTGGTAATAATGGAGATAAAACAGAGTGATTACAGGAACATAAATGCATTAGGACATGCCGTTGGCTGGAATTGTTTTTCCATTCTCTTTTATGAATAGCAGCTGAGCAGCCAACGGAAAGTGAATTTAAGCCCTTGCTACAATTCACTGCTCTCTGCATGAGTTGTGTGAAACTTACACTCTCAGTGCAGTTATGTGACTGAGGCTTTTTACACCTCCTGTCCCTTTTTCAAGTGATGGACTGGCAAGCAAAGGCAGTGACATATATTAGGGTGGCCATGAAATGGGTACATGCGTGATGTATTGCAGTGCTGTAGAGCAGCTAATGTTACCCTGCTCCTTGTACTACACAGCAGCTTTGCTATGACTTCCCTAGATCACAGAAGAGTGCAAGATGGCTCTCCTTTTCCAGTTATATAATTAGATCCATTGCTCATCTGTCACACCAGCAACAGACACTCGTCCATCTGTGACAATACTCTGCCTGCTTCTCCACCAGGAGCACTGACACGCCTGCATGTTGCCATGTGCCCTGGGAGCAGGAGCTCAGACCTCTGGCTTAGGGCTACATCACTTTGGCTCCTACCGACTCATCATCAGAGATGCTGTCCCTGATTCTGACAGCAACAAGGGGCAGAGAGAGCAAGTATAAAGCTGGATGGAAGCATCTTCTTCTCTGCATATCTTGTTCTTCTTCCTACGTCTTTTGTGCCTTGCCATCTCTTTTAGTCTGCTTTTTTTACACTGGATGCTCCCTGGGGGCATGAATCTGTCATTATTATTTAGCTTTCCTTGTGCCATCTAGAGCTGTAATAAATCCTGAAGAAAGTCACTATAATCAGCACATTGCAGTACAAGCATCACAGAGAAATGGAGTCTGCCCCAACAGGGAGGAAACATCCTGAGCCCCAGAGACAAGAACCCATGTTCTTGTCATGTGCCAAAAGCTGATTTATTTCTAGTAGCAATCCTGTCAACTCCTGAGTCCAATGCATTGCATTATCAGAAGTTATGTTTCACTTTAGTCTTTCACAGCAATCCTCTGCCATAACACAGGGCACTGCATCCTGTAGCAGGTATGTTTTATCTGAACTTATGGCTAGGTTCAAAAAATGAAAGCAAGGTATTTTTCAGTTTTTGTAAATATTCCTGCCCAAGTGGGATGAAAAGCTAAACTGTAGCCAATGTTCAAAGGCAGATAATCTTAAGAAACAAAAGTTAGATCCCCATACATCAGTTAAAGTGCTTCATTTCTGTCACAGATTGTTTATTTATGGGTTTTATTTAAGCTTTATAGCTGTACTGGAAACCTTTGTGACATTAGTGAAGGCACAGCAAGGCTCCAGATTGTGGTCATGACCTGCTGCCTGAAGCTGCCTGGTTAAAAACATATCTGAGGGTGGTGGGAGGCTGAGGACAGCAGTTTCCCCTACCTGCACGCAGAGCTGAAGAGCTGTGCCTCGCTTTGCTTGGTGTCAGCTGGAGCAGGCTGAGATGAGTGCCAGGGGGTGTTTCCCATAGAGTTCCATCGTGAAAGGGCCTTAAGATTTTGTAGGTGCTTCTAGCCTTTCCAGCAGCAGATGCTGCAGCTGTGACTGGCGGCAATCACTGCTTGCAAAAGGGGAGCTAGGGACATGTGACACCTCCATCCTTATATCTTCCATCAGCACCATTTCCCTTAGGTGACCTGAGCTACCCTCAGTGCTCACTTCAGAAACAGCAGACTCTGCTGCTCGTGATATTATTTCAGTCATCTCTATTCACACAAAACTAGCATCAAGCATTTTTCAGCTGCACTGTCTGGCAGTGCTCTAAAATCATTTGAGCAAGGTGTTTCCAGTAAAAGCAAGGAGGGAGATCCCAGGTTATCAGGCCTCTTTGCAGGCAGATGGAAGATGGATGTACTGTTGGACTCCTTTGGGTTGCATTCAGCCACATCAGCTGGAAAAGCTGAGCCACATCTGATTTAGATGAGGTTCTCCTGTCTGATGTGTGTCATAGAAATCATGTCTTCAGTTGACGCCTTGCCACCAGAGACAAAACAAATAGTATCAAATGATATCAAATGTCTCCAGAAAGGGTGGCTCTTAAGGAAGAAACTGCTTATTTTTGCCCCATGTGATATGATCAAAGACCTCATTTTCTCATAGCAAGATCTTCACATGCTGGACTTGTAACTTAAAAGGTTGTTAATGTTCTCAGCCCCCTGCCCCATCTCTTCTCTTGGCAAGGTGAGCACTGCTCTCCTGAGGGGAGAAGAACCAATAGAAAAGGGGTATGAGACAGTGAGGAGTCTTGGAAAAACTTTCCATGCTTATCCAGCCTCTTTAGCTGGATCTCCTCAGGGCTCTCCTGGCACCATCTCTCCTGCCTAGATCTCAGCTCTCCTGAGAGGTTTCTCTTCTTGTGTTTTATGTTGTACAGGGTTTCAGGAGGCAACATCCCATCCAAAAAAGGCCAGATTTGAAATGAGATGCACTTTCGAAGTTAGATCAGAGCACATATAGCCAAGTTGTGTATATCTTCAAGAGTGAAGACCACAATTTCTCTGAGAAGTGTGCTCCAGTGTTTGACCAGCCTGCTTGAGAATTTTTACCATTAATATGCAGTGTTATTGGTGTTACACTACCATAATTCAATAACTATATCAGGCTTTTTGTTGCACCTCTCCTTGCATATCTACAGGTTCAATGTAGGGGTGAAAGGTTGTCCTTACACAGGAGTTTCATTTGCTTCACCTCTCTTCTATTCACTTTGTATTTATTTGGGACTACTTTTACTGATTAGTTAAATTGCCATCACTGGAGGCCGTATCTAGTAAGAGTAGGGCAGTGTTATCCAGTGATGAGGTTAGTTTGCTAATAGGGAAGGCACAAAACTGCAGTGTCTAGATGTGGTCTAAGGAGTGCCAAATAGGGCACTGAAAACTCCCCCTGATCTCTGTCTCTGTTCTGTTCATTCAGCCATGGGCCATTGTTGCCATCAGGGCTTACTGCTGGCCCATGCTCCATTTGCTGCCCACCCAAACCATCCATCTTGCTGCACAGAGTCCTACCACCCCAGATGCAGGATTTCACATTTGTCCTTGTAAGACTTCAGTCTTACAGTCTCTGTCAGCCTGTTCCTCCAGCCAGACAAGGCCTCTGCACCTGAATGGCAACCCTTCCTGCAAGCATAACAGCTGTCTCCCCAGTCTGATGGCATCTGGAAAACTAATGGGCAAGCCTTCTGTCACCTCCTGCAGAGCATTGGTAAAGGTATTGCAGAAGAACAGTCCCAGGACAGGCCTGTGTAGTGCTCCAGAGCTGAGCCTGAGACAAGGTCCCGTTGTGCTGCTCCAGTTGGTATTGGGGCCCTTGTGTTGTGGTGTGTCTCCAACACTGCTGTGTTCTATTCCAGCCTCTTCCTGTGCACATTTCTGCAACAACTGCTTTGTCTCTGAATTGTTTCACTCCAATGTGCACTGAGCCTCCAGCTGTCTAAGACTCTAAACCTTGTCAAATATGTTGAATCTGCCTCATGAGCTGCCAGCTGGAGACAAGAGCACCTTAAGACGAGGAACAGCTGGAGTTTCCTGATAAAAAGTCTGTCTGGCCACCCTTACCCAACAGCAGCAGCCAGGACTCATTCACTCACTCACTCACTCGCTCACTCACTCACTCACTCACAGACTTCTCATGAGTCCTTAAAGAGCTCATAAGGTTGGGAAGGTCAGCTGTGGAAGTTCTTGCCACTGTTGGCTGATTACGTTTGCTGTGCTTTGTGGAGAACAGAGACCGTGCTGTTAGTTGTTCTGTGCATCTGATTCCAATGTTTGTGCATGTAGCTGTCATTAATAGAAGCTCATTACCTTATTTTATGGAGTGTCTATTTGAAACAAAACAGCAACCTTCAAACCTTTGCTGTGATGTAGGAGACAGACCATTGAAAAGGTTGAGGACATCCCCACCACTCCCAAGAGGTTTGCAACATACCACTGCTCAGTACCAGGATTACAACAAGCTTAGCCAAAACCACACACCTGTGATAACCACAACCACTCCTCTGCACTTTTCATCCCTGTCACCACCGCAAAACAGGAGCAATGGGCAAAATGGCAAGCTATGTCCTTTGCCCATGTCTGGAGATACAAAAACTGACTTGGAATATACTTTTTAAATACTTTTCTCAGTGTTTGCTGTGAAAGTGTTGTGAATAAGACTAATCTTTAATGATAATTCTGAGCTGTCACTACAGGAAAATACATAATCTCCAGTCAAATATGGAAAATAAAGTCAACATTTTATCTGCAGTCTCTGCAATTTTAGCTGAGGGAAGATAACATGCTATAATTTTGAATCATTGATTGAAAACTTGTTCACCACAAAGTATTATCACTGTGCTCAATTTTGCCACATTCACATTCGTGCTGACACAGTTCCCATGAAATGTTAATCTTGTCTAATCACTAGCACGGAGCAGTTAGGAAGCCTGTGCGGTTTTTTGAGGGTATATATTCAGTACACCAATATAGCTGCATCAGTGGAAAGCCCCAGTAAATGTATTTCTTGATTGGTGTAATTCAGCAGGCTCGTTAGAGGTCATAATTAACTATCACCCAGTGCACAGGCAAAAAAATCTTTGAGGCTGCTGCTGGAGATAAAACATTTGGGAAAAGTAGGACTATGGTGGAGAAAAGTAATACAGTATGTAACCAAAATATTACCATAAAAGTTGTTCTATGGCTCATATAATAGCTTACTTGATATAGTCCAGTAGACAGACAATGAAATGTATGTGCCAAAATCAATAAGACCTTATGAAAACTTAATCAAACCTCAATGCAAAGTGTTTATGGTAAATAATTCCACCCTAGATAAAGCTACTTCTAAAAACATTTTGATTGTTACTCTTTTAAATTGAGTGAATACTACACAGAGAAGAAACTTTGTTGTCACAAATTAATCTAAGCACATTCCAGGGATCAGTTTGGGGTAAACCTTTTGCTTGTTAGGATTTCTGTTCCTGAGCTAAGAAGTAGTTTATCACTTCAACAAATCCCTTCCAGTCTAATGTGTGTATTGCTCTCAGAGCAGGGACTAGACCTCAGTTCTCTCCCTGTACAAGCAAGTGCCAAGTCCTCAGCTAAAACATTGGATACTGGATTAGCAAATCCCTCATTTCTTTACAAAGCACAGAACAAGTTTAGCTGAAGGACTGGAGGGTTGCCTCCCACTGGCTAGACAGTAGCACAGGGACTTGGGTGCTCTCCATGCCAAGGATGGGGAAAGTTGCAGAGTACTTCACATAAGAGCTTTTTTTATGCATCAGTGACTCCTTTTTCTTCTTCAGACACCAGTATGAACACCTGAATTTATCCAGGTGTGTCCTCTGCATAAATACAGGAGACCTTGAAAGGGACTCAGGTTTCTAGATGGTAGAGTCCATACAAGTTCTTGGGCTTTTTTGAAACCAAGAAGTATTATCTCCATATGAGCAAGATAGTCATTGAAATGCTCATGTCTGTCCATTCCTGTGCTGGCTGTGAACTGACATGGCTAAATTTATGTCTACCTGGAAGACCTAAAATGCATGCAGGCAGCATTTGTGTCTTGTGTGTCTGAGTACAGCCTGGAGTATTTGCTTTGAGAATTGGTTTTAGCATCCAGATGGGGGTTGAAGGTTCTGGAAAGTAATTCTAGAAAGCATTCAGGGAAGTCAGAATGCATAAACTGCTCAGCATTTTATGATAGAGAGGGTTAAAAACGTTCTTGACAGTGTTAAAGAGGGAAGTAATGATTAGGGTGAAAAGATGGCTTTTACCTTTATGTACAAAATTGGCTAAAATAGGTCTAGGATAATGTCACGTTCTGGCATACCTATATAAAAAGAACAATGAAATGCTGCTGAGAGTGCAAAAATACCCTAAAAAATTGTGGAGACTAGAGCAAATACAATTCCATGGGAGATGTAAAGAGCACCATCACTTTATCTCAGGAAAGAAAAGTTTAAGGTGACCTTGACAGGAATATTAACTGGGAATAGAAGTGCTCTTTAATTCACTTTATAATTATGGACAATGGCATAACAAGAAATAATGATTCAAAGCAAGGCTAGACAAATTTACATGAGAAATTAGGTGCAAATATATTTTAGGGAGGTTATAAACTATTGAAGCAAAACACAGAAGAAAATCCAAATGCCTTTCTGAAGTTTGCCTAAGTCAAACAGAGATGATGAGACTCAGCACAGAGATAACTCAATGAAGCTAGGTGGTTGGTGTTCTGTTTATTTCTAATACCGAAAATCTGAATTTTATCTTTTCGTTAAATAAAGATGATGTAGTCTTGCTTTTTAAGTGAAAAGTTTATCAGTATTCTTGCAAGGCATTCACTGGGTCTGTAAACATAATCAATCAGTTGGGTATTGATATGGCAGGCAGCGGTTTGATTAGAAATGCAAAACACCAAACATCAGCGTGATTAATGAAGCAGCTGAGACATGAGCTATTCCACATTAGTGGGGCAGGTGTTTGGTCTAAGAGAGCAAGTGGGGTGTTGTTACAGAGAGAGTAGAATCAATGACATTGCTGGAGCTCCTCCCAGTGTGAACAGCTGCAGGAACATACTCCCACTGGTGAAGGTCAGATCAGTCCAGTGCCTGTCATAATTTCCTGCAGATAAAACACCTACTTACAAAAAATAAATAAATAAGTTCTAAATTTAATGCAGTATGAATTAATTAATACTCCAAACATATCAATGGCTCCATTGTACAGGCAGCTAAACTGTTATATTTATGTTTAGAAGATTAACTTCAAAAATCTGAGAAATCTTCACTTTTCACAGTGATCTCCCTCCTTCCACACTTGTCCTGTGCTTGGGACTTTTCAACCTGTACAGAGACATGTAGAACAACCCCACAGCAGATGTTCAGCACTAAGTGTCTAACCAGGGGACACACTTCTGCTTCCAGATGCTGTAGTTGGGGGGACATCCTCTCCTTGCCCATATCAAAGCAAGCCCTGAACATGTGACCACCAGAAAACACATTTGAATTTCACCAAAACCTGTTCTTTGTGTAACTCAAGCCACCCTACAAGAAGAACAGTACGTCAGTAAAATCATCCAAACCCAAGATCTGTCCTTTCACCCAGAGACCAAAAGAAACAAAAACCAAGGGAGGAGACATGCCACCTGCTGCACAGTCACCTCTGGGTGCCACAGTTCCACTGGAGCAGGAAATGAAGATCCGTGTTAATCTTAAACAGACAACCTGTCCTTAATGAGAGTTTTTGATCCACAGCTCCTTTGGGAGTGAACTAAATTGTATCATCAAAGGCAGCTATAATCCTATATGCAGGGGGTTATGCTACTCCATTCAGAAGTAAATTCAGATGAGCTTTCCTGGGAATTCAAACAGACAAACCCTCATTCATATCTGTGGGAGCCAAACGAGACTATTTCAAATCATCTTGAATGCACTGCAGGGTTATATACAGTAACCCTTAATTGCTTTCAGACATTGTCTTGCTGCTATTTATGGCACGTTGATATCATATTGCACCATGAGGATGCCATTGCCATATTTGCAACATAAAATATCAGGCAGGGGAATTATTATGCAGGAAGTCCAGACAATGGGCTGCCATTGGCATGTAGCATATATTTGTCCTTCTGCCTGTGAAACCTTTGCACAGGGATTTGACTTCCCCTGGGCTGTTGATGAATGGTTCTGTGGATTTGTTTTGGTCCCATCCCTTCCTCAGTGTTGATAAGGGTGAAGGGAAGCTAAGGAAGGAAATTAAAACCTTTCTGCTCAAGGGATTTGGTTAACCATATCCATCTGGTACATTTTTATTATCGGGGAGAATAACAAGAAAAACAGATGAACTGCACTGGAAGGGATTAGGAAATTCTTCACTCCCATTCCCACAGGAGAAGGCCCTTTCTGCACATCCATCTTATATTAATATTTCACCTCCCTTTTCCCCCTTCTTTTCTGAATTTCTCCAGATAACACAACATAGCTGTTCCTCTCCTGTTCCCCAAAGTTCTTAATGCTTGATGAATAATTGTCATTTCTGTCCCTCTAACTAACCTGAGAATCCCCTCCTTACCATGAATCCTCTCTAACAATCATCCACCTGACCTATAATTTTGGTTCGTTCTGGGCATGCCATGGGGCAGTTATTATCCCCAAATCCAACAGGAACATCTCTCAGTCTCTTTTCATTATTTTGCAAAAGGTCAGGCTGCCTCCCAGCACCTACTTCTTCAACAACATCTCAGCATCCAAGTGCTTCTCTGCATAGTGAACCAGGGGCTCTGGAGTTTGGGCATCTGACATACTTTTCTTGAGCCTTGAAGGCAAAGTCAGCACCTTAGTTATCTCAGTGGGCTGAAAGATGATGTTTTTCCTCAAAAAAGGTGATGTTTGTCCTGATTAAATCACCCTTTTTGGGGGTGAGGATTTACCATCACTCCTGATGAATTTCCTCTACAAGTACAAGTTTCCTGGACCCGTGTCATGGAAAATCTAGAAAGCACTGAAGGAAGAAATGTCCATGTTTATATTAGACCTGCATTCCCATGATACTCACTACAATTTTGTTGGGCTCCACCTTATTCTCTGCTATTCCAGTTCCTGAGTCCCTTCCCAACAGCCCAGCTCTGCACCTACATATTGGGAATGTGGTTTGAGTGGCTAGAGCAGCCAAATGGACATGCAGGAATGTGTTTCATATTCCTGCCTCCCTCTGCTGCATACCTACCTCTCACTGTCTATCTGCTGTTAGGCAGGGTAAGGCAATGCCCCTCAGAATTTCCCAGTATTTGCAGAATGCTCCTGCATCCTCAGGCACTTCAGGGACATGGTGAAGAAGGAAACCTGAAGGCTCAGAGATATGATACTGGCAAAAACCTTTTTTCTCTAGTTCTTCATTTTTTACTCTAGGTACAAACAGATGAAGGGGACTCTGATTGCAAGTAGGTACAAACTGTGGTTTGTGGATTTGTTTCCAATGGTGAAGTATCAGTTGGATGCAAAAGCTTCTGCAAACACTGCTGCAGTACTGTTGCATCATTAATTGCTCTTTTCATCTACACTAGGCCTGGAAAAACTTGTTTTCTGCTACAGTCACCATGTGGTATGCAAATATATTTATGTGCTTGTACTATCACAGGTTTAGTCCTTGGTCTTCTTTGTAGAAGGACACTGAAGACATGGACAGCTGATAGGCCAGTAAAGAACAAGGAAAATCTGATTAAGTGACTAAAATCAATGCACAGGAACTCTTCAAAGGAGCTCTGCTGGCACATTGGCCCCAGAGAGCCCTCTGGCACCTCCCAGGTTGACTCGGTTTGTCTGTTCAACAGTGGGGCCAAAAGGGAATGTGGTACTTGGCCTGCAGCTCTGGTCTCTTCTGCTCTGCAAACTTCAGACCTTGGTTCTCACAAAGTTGTCAGCCCCAAAGCAGTTTGCAGCTCAGCCACTGTCTGCTCTACTGCCTCACCACTCAACACAGGCTTGAGAGCCATGGCTGCACCGGTGGGAAGCAACCAGGTCAAGTCAGCCTTCCAAAAGGAATTTCACAGAATAATTTGCCTCAGCCTCTCAGTGCTCAGGGTGGCACTGGGTGCTTCATTGTGATTGCCAAGGTTCATGGGGAGCTGAGCTGCAGTGAAGCCTTTGCACTAGCCAGGCAAGAACCAGAGGACTGAGACAACTTAATCCAGCACTTGCTGGAGGAGGAGGAAGCAAAAATCACAGATCTAGTGAGATATGAGTATGAATCGTAGATTTCCTTCATCTTCTGGAATATGTGGATTTTTGTTTTAAACCACAGTTTAAAAATTCCCTAAGATGGACTCAACACACTTCAAAAGTCTGAAGTCACTATAACAGGGATCACTGAAGCTTTCCCAGGCTCTATCAGTATTAGCAATATGAGGATTCTGAGGGGATTTTTCTGGTAACATAAAAAATCTGGAAATTCATGCATGGTATTAATTGTCCAGAATAAATGTAGATTGGGATGGGTATGAGCTTCATAAGAGGTAGCCATTGCTAGATTTTAGAAAGAAAACTGTTTTACCTATTGTATCAAATTAATAATGTCAATCTTATTCTTCCTACATCTGCATTATGTAGATTATCCATCATTTGTGATGATGGTCTAGATCTCCAACTGAGTGGTCTTCACTGACTTTATTAGGAGGACTTAATGAGGAAGGTTACTTGTGCAAGGAGCTGGGAGATGGAGCAGATTGGGGTGGATGAAGTGGCAGCAAATGACCCTCAGCAGGAAGGGCCAGGATATGAGTTGGTAGCTTAGATGCTGGACTCAATAAAATATGAGAAGAGTGGAGCAATGTACAATGGTAAGGATCTGGAGTGGAAAATAAGTCAGTTCCTGAAGTCAGCAAATGGAAAAAGCATGTCTGCAAGTCAAGGTAGTAAAAAGAAGAATAAGTTTCTTTCAACAAAACTCGTTTTTTGAGAGGTGTGATGATGGGGCAGACGGGCAGCAGAAATACTTGAATTCCAATTAGTTTGAAAGTCAATTGAAAAAGAGTTGTGCAGCAGACTTTAGGCTGTTAATTGTTTTTAGTTTCAACAGAAAAACTAGAGAGGAGGTGGACAGTAATTAATGGAAATTGGAAGGAAGAGCCCAGGAAATCAAATGTTAACAGCCTCCACAATGAAAAAGCATGAGTAAATCATAATTATCATTATTACAATGAGTATCAATTAATAATTGTTAGTTAATTGTCAACAGCGCCAACCTAACCTTTTCCTAGCACATTTGCATGTTTTCCACCTCTTACTTTGTCTCATTAGTTTGAAGTGATGCTATCAACTTGAAATTCAAACCTTTAAAAAAATATTAAAAAGCCATTGCTCTTCCCCTTCTGCCAGTTACGACTTTGCAGCTTACTGCTATTTACAAAATGTTTTTCTTCCTTGTGTACAAAAGTTGCAAAAGGAAAACAAACTGCTGTGGAACAGTGACAGTCATCAAAAACTACGACACCAAAGATTAGAAGTAAACAAACTGGAAAATCTATTTATTTATGATCTCTTCCAGAACTCAAAATCTAGAGATCCCAAATGAATGCAGTACCTGATCAGGGCTGTTCTTTTTGATAAATGTCATGTGGAATTGCAGACAAGAATCAGAGTTTCAGCTATGTCTCTCTCATGTTTCTCAAGAGTTCTTGCACTTTACAGAAAAAATTATCTGAGTTTCTTATCAGTGGGGAATAGACCCTGAATAAATGCAGGGATTGCTGAAGGATATACGTGGTGTTGAATTTAAAGTAAAAATTGAACCTTCCTAAGATTATGTTATGATGTCACTGGTGATATTTGAACCACTATTATTTCTCATATTA
Organism: Drymodes brunneopygia; assembly: GCA_013400955.1. Lineage (NCBI taxonomy): Eukaryota > Metazoa > Chordata > Aves > Passeriformes > Petroicidae > Drymodes > Drymodes brunneopygia. Next base: position 89,443 of record VZTZ01034068.1, on the reverse strand, counting down.
GGGATGGACCCAACACGTACAACTCATACATAATTTGACTGATGCTCTACAATATGCTGTCTGTTGTGTCTGTCATCCTTTACATCTGGTCACAGTTTTCATTATTTATGTTGTTATAATATCTTCTGCATACTTCACTACCTTGTGAAGAACAAATAAACTGGTTTGAAGCTTTATTCAATTTTCTAAGACCACTGTAGAGTGGAGGAGTAGTTGTGGGTAAGTCCATACTCCGGGCTGTCCAAGGTTAAAGACCCCACAGGTTTTACTTGTGTACTGCATTAAATGTTTATAAGGCCTGTTGAAAGTATTGTAAGACTTAAGGCTAGAGGTTGCATCCTTTTATTAAATGAGCTACTTAGGCTTGGAAAAACTACATTGATCTGTCTAATAAAAGACATATGTTTTACCAACATAGCAGTTTTTATTACGAAGCTGTGGGAAGTTTCCAGTGTTGTTGGACCTGAAGTGAGCACTGACATGCTGATACCAGTGATCAGATACCAGATCTGTTTGTCCATTCCGTCTGTCCCCTTGCTGGTCAGAAAAAGCACCCAGCTGCTCCTGACCCTCCCAACACAGCTAGGACAGTGTCTTTGGGCAGCAAACACAGGGCTTCTGGACACATGCCTCAGACAGCAGAGTCTATGTATGTACAAACACGTTTATACTCTGCTCTCTGCAGAGGAGTACCCTGAAATTTGGTATGTGCCACACCTGTGGCTCTGTGAAACTCCTCTTTGTCATAGACTTTTATAATCCTGGGACTCTCTTGTAAGGCCCCCAGGCTGCCTCATCAGCCCAAACTGGCCCCATGGTGCGGTTGCAAAGGGACTGGAAAACCTGGAAGGAATTAGGTAAAGTATTAAGCGCAGGATCCAACCAAATGGTTTGCATGTGGCCTGCAGAAAGCATAGGGATGTCCCCTGGCTGTACCAGCTGGACTCTCTAACCCCAGTCTGAAACAGCTTAGAAGGTGCTCAGCCCTGTGCTGAGCCCAGCCCTTGGTCCTCTCTAAGATTAGCAGCCACTGTTTGTAGAGGAGCAGAGTTCCCATCTAAACCCCAATTCCCAGCTGAAGCCTCTGGGACTCTCATTCACTGGAGTCTTATAAATAACACCCTGAATCTCAAGGGCTTTTGCATTTCTGACACCCTTGTATTCAAGAAGGATGTTCTTTATTTTCTCTGTGACTGGGAGGGTGGCTGGCTGTCCTCTAGGTCATGACAGACTGTCACTTCCACTTAGATGCCACAGAAGACAGACTGCTGGATAGTGAGTACCAGGATGCAGAGGTGCCGAAAGCTCTGCTCCAGAGTCCCTTAGGATTGTAAAGCAGCTGCCATAACCCACTCTGGTTTTTGATGAATTAAACACTTACACAAGTTTGTTTTGTAAACTGAGAGTTTCAAAAGTGTCAGAGTTTGGTTCAGCTGTAAAAGCCCCAAGGGCTGTTTATCAGAGCTGCTGTCGGAGGTGTTGTGCCAACCCTGCTCCCAGGTGACAGCAGGTGGCTTGGGAGCCTGCTACACCCTGGCCACAGGAAACACTGACCTGAGTAAACCTGTCTGTCTGTCTGAGGAGCTACCACCCATTGTCAATATTCTATCCTGACTACTCATTCATTCATTCATTTCATTCATTGAAATGCACTTGCAGACTTCTTTGGAATTCCTATGGGAAAAGAGTATTGTGTTAGGAAAGCATAAAGCCTTTCGGAGAAAACAGGAATCCTCTTAGTTTTGAGAATATTTGCCCCGTTTGCAAAATATTTTCCAGCTTTATACAGGTTTTTGAGTCTTGGTCACCGTTATAAAATGAAAGGCCAAAAGACTTTAACAGTAGCATTTTCGTCTACTCTTTCTACCCATCCAGCAGTGGCAACCCACAGGAGTTAGGATCTAGGGGAGAGCTTGTTCCCACAGGTTTTCAAATGTTGTGAAGCCTGGGGTTTTGCAAACTGCACTAAGGATACTTAAAAGTTTTATGACTCCACATTTTCAACCTTTTAGCTTTGTCCATAGGCATCTTAAAAAATGGCTTCCTTGGTCTAAGGAAGTGTTTTGTTCACCAGCTTCCCAAAATGACTGTCTTCACTTCTATCTCCAGCTGAACACTGTTCACTGGAATTCGTAACTAATGGATTTAATCTCAGCATGTATCAGATTTTAAAAAACATGGATACTTGGAAGATCTGACTTTAACTGAAAAAAATAACTCCAGCTTTCCCAAGGACATCTTGCTCCTGGAGGACTCATCATCCCTGTTCTTTGCATCATGCACCCTGGCTTTATCTAAGAAGGATTATGAAAAGCACCTGTAACCTTTTTGCACTGTCAAACCAGCATCACAACGTGCTGGCTGCAGGAAATGTGGGATGAGAAGGGACTTTCAGATATATCAGGCTCCATCCCTTCATGCCACACACCAACACATTATATAATCCTTTTCTTAAAATATTGAATTGCATCTTAAAAGTAGCTTTGTTTTTTGCTCACATTGTTCCTGTTGAAAAACTGTTGCTAGGGCATAATTCTTATTGGTGCCAACAGTTTAGGTTTTTCTCTGAAATCTATTCATGGCTATTAACATTTATTCTTTTGCTGGAACTGCCCTGCAGCATCTTTCTTGGTAGACAACTACCCCCTCATGTTACATATAAAACAAAACTGTTTCTCTTCTCAGTCTTCACTTTCGTGTTTTAAACAAGCCAAATTTTTCCAGTCATCTCTTGTATGATCATCTCTACATTCCTCACTTCTCCTAGGTGCATAACCTGGACATGTGCCAGGCTAAATTTATCTTTCTGGGACATGAACAATATGCAAATAAGAAAAAATGTGCATATGGCTTTTACAATGCTACAACTATTTGTCATTTGCAATTATACTATATAGACCCTCTGGACAATGTTCTAGCACTACAAAGCTGATCTTCTTCTACAGGAATAGCATCTGTTATACTGACAGAGTTGTGAACGTGATGAGGAGTGGAAATGCCTGCCACAGGCCTGGGTTTACCTTTATTTCCTTACTGTCAGAGTTTACCGTGGAGATACAGTGTACTAGGTCCACATGGCCAAGTTTTCTAATTCCTCTTCAGAGGTGTTTAAAAGACATGTCGATGTGGCACTTGGGGACATGGTTTAGTGGTGAACTGGGCAGTGCCGGGGTAATTGTTGGACTTGAGGGATCTTAAAGGTGATTTCCAATCTAAAAGTCTCTGTGATTCCATTCAAAAACCAAAGGGGCTCAAGCATCTGAGGATCTTATCTAACCAGCCTGCAGGGAAAAGTACATTTACCTGGAGAAGGGGTGTTGAAGACATGCAGTATGATTTCTTCTGAGGAAGGAATTAGCTCAGGACAAAGCCTGGAGACTGGTGTAAATGATGTGCTTAACTTTAAAGGAGTTGGCCAGCTGTATTCCTCCTGTGGGGATGGAAAACAGAGCAATCTGAGCAGACAAGCTTGAACTTACTCTCTTCTGTGATCTACTTTTATATTTTTAAGACAGTGGTACATAACTCTATGTTTTAGCACGTAATTTTCTGGCCAACCTAAATCCATGAAGGAAGTTTTATTTCTGATGTGGGCAGAAGGGCTAAACACTGCCACTGCAGGCAACTATAAGATATTTTGGTTTTATACTTGCTGTATGCTTACAAAATATGGAAAGAGAATAGTAATATTTTACACATAACTGAGATACCTCCCTCCAATCACTGCTGCCTACATCAAATCAGTGCTGCCTATACTCTCCTGTTTCTCTGTTCCTGGTGGCCTTACGAGTTATAATTTGCCATGTTGATTAAGAGTCCATTAAAATCAATGGACCATTAAAGCCTGCCCAGTAAATCTGGCAGCAGTCAATAGATTAACTTCAAGGTCCAGCCAAACATATTAGAAACAGTTTCTTGCTGACCACAGCCACTCCAACTGAGACTTGTGCCTGAAAATGAAATACTGTAATCTCCCTGGCTGTCAGCTAGCCTGCTGTTATATGTGCTCAGACTTCCCCTGCTGTGAAGATAGCTATATTTACAGTGGTTGTTAATGCAGCGGCATATTATATTTAGCTATTAATCACATGGTGACATACTCTTTGCCATTTGGTTAGCTGGAAGATAGCATCTTGTGTATAAAACTTGAACTTGTGTTCATCTTTTCCAACTTGAATTGTCTGGTCTTGATACTATAAAATTAAGTTGTATACTTTTAAACAATTTCATCATACCAAGGTCTCTCTGATGCAAAAGGCAAATGCTAAAAAATTTCCTGCTGTTGAGTATGTGTACCTCAAATACCCTGGCATTCACTTCCACTCATTACTCTGCTCATGAGATTAGTTCTCCTGGCATGAGCAGAGCTGCTCCCAGGGATTAGGTTATGCACCTTCAGAAGCCTTTGTAAGATCTCAGCCACAGATAATATTTGTTACTGTTTCATTTTGGCATTTTATTAATGACACTTCACACTTCTTATGAATTAAACTTCCTGTTTGTAATTTCTTACATCCTCACAAATGCAATTCAAGGTGTCTATAAGCTAAGTATACAGTTCAAGTGAGCTGACCAGGGCTTCCATCAGAGAAGAGAGAGATGCCTGTTTAAGTGACAAACCATTCTGAGGTTTCAACCAAAAAGTCCTATAGGAAATGGTTGTATGGCTTAGTCTAGACAGCTAGCATTTTGAGGATGAAAACAAGCAGAAGAAATTCCCTCCTGTCTCACAAATGAATATTATTTCAGAAAATAACCGCCTGCTGAACAAGACAAAATAGTAGCAGCAGAGAAAACTTGGTTCATTTTTATAGGACAAACTAACTCTTCAGTAGATTTTGTAGATTTTTTTTTTTCATTTTACATGAGCCTTTCTTTGGTTCCCTCAGCACAGGAGAAAGCTGATTGGATAGTCATAATATCTTTTTGTTTTTAACCCAAAACTACTTATTCACCTAAAAAGAGTAAAATTATTGCACACTGATTCTTAAGCTTTTCACTGAAAAGTAATACATATAAAAGTATGAGATAGAGTAGAGATAAAGATGACTAAGTCGCAGCATAGTGGAGCCACAGAATAGCTTATGGAGTGACTAGAAGCAGTATTTGATCTTTTCTGAAAATCTATTTCTTAAATTAATCACACAGACTTTTGGGTACAAACTCTTGTTGCAGTTTGGCAAAGATGTAGGTATAGCCTTATTTTATTACTCATATCTTACCTACAAAAATTTAAATAGACTATAAAATCAACTGTCTAAATCCATGTTCAGTTAGATGGGGGGCAAACAGATTAAATTATTAGTATTTTTTTTTCCAAGCAGTTTGCAGGCTGGAACTAATGAATATTGAAAATTATTGCAAGAAATATACTGTAGTATCAACCTCTACCTTAGATTCTTTTTTTCAGGACACTAATAAGTTATTAGTAGCTTCAGATAAGTTAACTGCTACTGTAATTTTTATGGTGCCACAACTATAGCACTTTTTCTCAGTTTAATCATCCTAATTTCAACTTTTTATCCACCAGTGGGTCTCAATTGAGTAACATGTATTTTGCATCTAACAGTAGCTGTTTAATAAAGTATTTCCTTGCAGCTGCTGGCTGCTGTTCAGTCTGAATCCTGAGGTATAGGAAAGGCCTTAACCTCTCTTTGGTTTCCACAATATGTCTATAAATATTGCCTTATATGACTGATTGATGTGTAAAAGGGACGGTATTGCAGTGTTTATAACATTGTTTACAGTGTTTATAACATCCTGACCAGTCCTGTAATGCCAATGAAAGTTCTTTCATTTGGGTTTCTGAGGACTTGTGCATGGAGTCACAGGTATTTCAACATGCTCTCCAGGAATTCCAAGATAATCTGCTCCAGAATAAACTGCATGATTTTACTGGGTTTTTATTTTCTTTCTAGCTGGGTATGAGGAGCTGCACTTGACATTTGCATTTTTTTTCAGTGTGAAGTTGTAAATTAGTCCAAGATGCTTTGCAGTTTGGGCATGGAGACTCATGAACTTTTGTAAACCTTTTGATGTTCTCTGTCTGTGATTAAAGGACTATAATAATTCTACCCACAAAGAAGTTTAAAAACTGAAGCTGGCAGCTTCTTCAGAACACCTTATCATCTCTCTAAAAATATGGGCTTGCATCAAATAGACAGATATATTTTTGCTATAATTTCTCAGATTAACAGATTTTATATGGGGAACTGTACACAGTGGTGTACCAAACACCCTCACCTTCTCTCACAACACCTGATGGAGTTAGAAGGTAAAATGCTTTTTCACATAAACTGGAATTCATTTTGGTATCATAAAATTGTGATCAAAACTGAGCAAACTCTCCAGCATTGTTAAATGGGTATGAGACATCTCTGGGTATAATGATGAATAAAGATAATTTGTGGAATGTTTTTTTAACACTAGGTGTAGATTTAGAGGCCTAAATAAGGTCTTCCTTCTCATTTGTTGGGAAACTTCTTCAAAACACCTTCAGAAAAGGCCAGAGTACAAGCCAGTCAGATTCTCTTTGGTCCCTGGAAATGTGCAGTGAGTCCTCTCAGAGCACATTTCTGGGTGCAGGAAGGAGAAGAAAGTGACTGGTAGCAGTCAGCATGGATCTACCAGGGGTCAGTCATGCCCGGCCAGCCTGATTTCCACCTATGACTGTGTTGCAGGTCAATGGGAGAGCAGCAGAAGTTATTTTCATTGAGTTTAGCAAGGCATTCAAGGTTTTTTCCCATCATATTCTTTTATTCAAGATGGGAAAGTTGTACTCAAGGAATGGGAAAAAGTCAGGTGGTTTCTAGTCTGGGTAGATTTTTGGGTATAGAGGGTGATGAGTAATAACTCATCTTTACCTGGAGTTTGGCAACAAGGGAAATACCACAGCAATCTGCACTGTGACCTGTCCCAGGAATCTGTTTCGAATCTTTACCAGTGGGTGAGAGGAGTCAACAGAGACCTTTTCCACCTGGTGTGCAATGACTTCAAATTGAGCCACCACTGCCGTTCCAAGGGACTGGGAGGAACGGGCTGACAGGGACATCAATAAATTAAGCAATGGCAAATGCAAAGTCCTTTATGTGGATCCAAGGATCCTTTGCAACAACACAGACTCAAAACTAACCTAGGAGCAGCTCTGTGGGAGAGGCCCTGCAGGTCCTGGAAGGCAGTGAGAGGGGCATGGGCCAGCAGCAATCCCCAGTAACAACAATGGCCAGCAGTGGCCTGGCCTGTACAAACAGGAGCAGAAAGAGAGATCAAGGGCAGTCGTTACTTCCCACTACTCAGCACTCATTAGACCACATCCAGTCACCGCACCCAGTTTAGTGCTCCCCACTGTAGAAAAAGGACATTGAAAATTGAATGAGTTCAGGTGAGGGCCCCCGGGTGTTGGGGAGCCTGGGCTTGTTAAGCCTGGAGCAGCAACAGCTGTGGGGGTACCTAATAGCAGCCCCCAATGCCTATGGAGAGCTCCTTGAGGGGATGGAAATGGGCTTTTTACGCCTCCCATGCAGAGAGGGAAGGTAAGAAACAAAGAGAAGCTGAAACATCAGTTTCGGCTTGGCTATAAGGAGAAAAATCTTTCCTATGAGGACAGTCAGATATGCAGATTATGTAGTCTTTAGAGGTTCTCTAGACCCATCTGGAGGATTACAGATCACAGAGTTGATCAGCTGTGAGCAGAAGGCCAAACCAGTGGCCTCTTGAGGTCACTCCCAGTCTGAGCTGTCCCATGGTCCTGTGACTTCTGTAGGAATGAGACCTACAGTCAGGAGCTATGCCTGACATTTTAGTGAGGGATTTCCGTGAGCTGTGCCATGACATTCATGGCTGAGGGATTTCCATGGGCACGATGACATGCTGAGGGGGTGGATAGGTTATTTGGCAGAGGCTGGGTGACCCCTATCACTGCAATCAGCCAGGTGGGAGAGTGAGTTATGCTAAGGCATCAGGGTCCTGTTCCATCCCTGCACAAATCTCTGTAATCTCTCTCTTTCTTACTCTCTATATTTTTCATTTACATATAAATTGGCTGCCCCGCACACAGACCCCAGTTATGATGGCAGTAACAGAATATTTGACTACATTCTTACTTCCTCTTATAAATTGGAATTTGAAATCCTCCATGGTAGAGGATGAGAATATGATCACCTTGCAAACAAGTCAACAAGCTTGTTTCTCTCTTCTCCCCAAAGCAGAAACACCTCTGTTGGTAAGATTTGCACCTTTGACTGCATCGAAGTGTACCTGGGAACACATGTACACAGTGCTATATATTTTATATTTTGCAGGTCTAGTGAATTTATCACTGGCAATCTAAAAGAATCTATAACCTGTTGCTCCAATAAACCACACTATTTGTGAATCTCTGTTCGTGAAAGCTCCTGTTGAAATCAATCAGGCTTACTTAATGTTTTCATTCTTGATGTAAAATGCCTCATACATACTACATTTTCAAGGACCTTTTTTTTTGTTGCTATGAGGGCTCAAACCCTCACTAAAGTCAAAGTGCCCACAGCACACCCAGAGGCTTAGAAGGATAAAGGCAGATTACAACTATATTTTCTTTTTTACCCCACACACAGTGAGGGTGTGCTGTACAAGGCAGTTCACAGTGTGCTGCCTATCCTGGCCTCTGGTCCCTCTAATTTAAGTTACTGTATCTTCTTTCAGTTAGGCAGATTGGTGACTGTTTATGCTCCTTTTCCTTCATCATCCTCTCTTTTCTGTACATATGCCTCACTCCAGCCTTTCAGAAAAGATGTGATACGTGTGAATTTATCCCAGTTCTGCTGATCTGTGTGTTCGTGCTGACATTGGTATGGTGGTGCTGGAACAGGGCTGATTTTGCCAGCATGCTGGCAGTGAAGGGCAAAGTGGCTTTGTCACTCCTGAGAGGATTAATTGGGTCATTCATGTGCACAAACACTTTTGAACTGATTTTGAAACCTCATAAGCGTGAAGATACTTGTTTATGTAAGTTTTTACCAGTTATGGTCCTAGGTCAGGAAGCAAAGGCAGGAAGCCTCAGGACACAACTCAGGAAACTGAAGAGAGACAGATTCAGAAAATGTCCTCTCTCTTTGGTAGCTTTGTTCTGATTATCACGTTGTGCTTTGTACTTCATGTAAGAAATAATGGCTATTTTGCACATTTATTTGGTGAAGAATTCTGTTTCCTTATGACTTTTGACTTGTTTGCTACAATTTTTTCTTCTGTCATATAATTTCTCATCAGCTTTCTTTTCTGTTCATATCTGGTTATTTCCATCTTTCTGAAGAGGATTTGAACCCTACTCTTTTCATCAGAGACTTTTTTATGATTTCCTTTATTCGTAGTTTATCAATATTGTCATGTAGTCAAGTGCTTAGAAGTACATGCAGCTATCCAACTGCAATCTTTCCTAGAGACATATAAAGAAGAATAATTACTTTTCTGGCCTTATAAATGATACCCCATAGTATAATAATCTGAAGGACTTTGTCTTCTGCAGCAGAAATCACAGTACATACTCATACTTAGCATGTTTAATTTTTTATCTACTATCAACTCCAAAATTAATAAGTTATTAGTAATTTTGGAGCTCCCGGAACCCTCTGGGACTTTTTCCTTTAGATATAAGCATCAGCCTCATTAATGCCTTTATAATTTATTCATCACTCCTTAATGTTCTGTTAAATTCCTCTCTACTTTCAAAGTTAGAATTAAATATGTGTATGAACCATGTTCATTTCTGACTGAGTAGAGGCCCTCCAGGAACTGATGAATTCAACATTTAGCTGATGAATGGCAGCCAGTCCCTTGCAGCAAGTTCAGTTATCAGTTAGATTATGAATTTTGGAGGGGGGAAATTATCAGCTGTTTTTCTTTATCGGCCTCCTTAATCACTGATGTCAAAGGGTGTTGTACATCTGGTGTCAGTGAACTGATACCAGGAATGCATGTTATCTTTTAGCTTCAGTAATGAACCTTTTTCATGGTATAGCAGGAGAAGAAGTAGGGCACATGTTGTTTGGAATCATTGACTCTGCTTGAGGTGGTAATAGAATAGAGGTTATTGTTCAACCACAACTTCTCAGGCTGGATAGGAAATGTCCACTGACTCTCCAGCTCCTCTGCTAAGACAAAGGCAAGAGGACATCATAAATAATTAAAGGCTGAAATCTACCCAAGTAATAAAGTCTTAGATTGTTCTGATTTTGTTAGAAAGTTCTTCTGCACACAGGCTGGAAACAAACCCTCAGCTACTGCATGCTGAAGTCGGTGCTTCTGCCTGCCAAGGATGGGGGAACAGCAGCAGAAACACTGTAGAAACTGAAAGCTTTTGACTTCTGCATATCACAGAAGACTGGACTTCCTGGCCAAACTTCACAGGGACCAGTTAAGCCTCCTTTTGCCCTTGTGTCTAGAGACCACATTCAGTACTCACCTCCAGTGGTGAGAGGATATTGAGAAAGCTGAGATATGGGAAGAGCTTTGACAGCATCCCCCTATGATCCACCTGCAGCTGCTGCAGGAAGAGCTGACACGCCATCAGGGGCTGTCAGCACATGCTGCTGAGGAACAGTGGCAGGTTGCAGTTACCCTGAGGAACAAGTTTCCCCTCTGGAGACAAGGACATGCTGCCCTGCAGTGAGAGGGGACTGTAGAGATGAGAGGTCTGCCTTCTCCAGGGATGTAATTTCTGAAGTGCTGAAAGAAAGCAATTGCTAACAATTTTCTGGGAATAACAGCATGTGAGTTGCTGATTGATTCTTACTGTCAGGTAATCTGAGCACAAACTTTCTGTGAGGAAAGGCCAAAGTGTCAAATACACATTTCACCATTTTCAAGAACATCGACGTCAAACTGATGACAGGCAGAACTAGAGTCCCCTCACTTCATGTAATATATGCTTCCAAAGTTCAATAGCATTGTCATATAATTCAAGTGTTTGCTTCAATCACTATTCATAACTTCTGTTAGGACTGGAATTGGGAAAATAATGAAAATATTATTCATAGAATGTATTAGTCCCCAAATTCCATGAATCTCATTGAATAAATTATTCAACTATTATTATGTCTCTCTTCCCTCTCATTCCTCCTCCCTTTCCCCAGGGATTTTCAGATGATTGTCCATAAGGAGGAACAGGTGCAGATGCAGGTGCTGACCCAAGCTGGAGATGCTGCAGCTGTCCTGTATGACCCAGATGCATGAATGGTAACATCCAACACACAGTGTGCATGGCTCCTTCATTTAATTTTATGTGTGGGACCCAGAAAGATAATTCTGTACAAAAACCCAAAATGACACTAGATAGGCATAGACAACTCAATCACATCCTGAATAATATTTAAACAAATACACTTTCTTCAGAGGTAGATTGTGTCTGAGGTGGCCCTTCTTGTCACTCCCCAGGGATGGAGTGGCAGCAGCAGCTTCTGCTTGGTGTCTGCAGTTAAAATGTGCTCTTGTTGCTTCTCTGAAGGTGTTGTGCAGGAGAGGGGCACTGCTTTTCCAAATTTGTTGTGGCAGTACTGAAAGCTGTGCTCTCCTATAAATGGTATCTATTAAGATAATTTTATAAGCTCAAGGCTTAAAACTTAGACTATTAGCAGTTATTGATATTAAAGCTGAATTCTTCATCCCCTCTGATGAAGGCAGATTTAGGAGAAGGCTGCACTCTGTAGCCCTATGTGGAAGCATCTATGGCCTTCACATGTTTGCAACCAGGAAGGAACTTGCAACAGTGCCTGCCCTGTCTGTACCTGCTGAAGGGTGGGAAAAGACCTGAGAGCCATTTGCACCTTATGGGGTAGAGTATAGGGTCTGATCAAGAGAGACCTGACCTGAAAGTACAAGTACCAACCTACTACAGGGCAGCTCTGTGGTCAGGTCCCAGCACTGCCCCTCCTCTTCATCTAGACAGTCTAGGTGTCAGGGGATTTGGGTAGATGCTTCTTCACAGCATCTTGTGCAAGGTGACATACAGACAGTTGCACCAAGTTCTGCTACCTCTCATGGCTCAAAGGGAAGGAAAGACAGCAGGGAAAGCCTCGGGCTTATAAAATTATCTTAATAGATACCATTTATAGGTATAGTGCTCCCAGCCTGAGGACTCAGGAACCTACAGGAAGAAGGGGAAACCATGTTTCTTAACTCCTTTTTAAATGACTGCTCACTTCATGGTGATGCCTGCAGCTGCTTGTAGAAGGTGCACAGGATGGGCTGTGCCAGCTCACCGGTGAACTCTTCAGTCGTGTCCTGTCCGCACAGGGTAGAGGTTGGTGAAATGCATCTTTCAGGCATTGCATGGGCAGAATTGCTCATCACATTCACTAATTTCAGCCAAAGAAAGGAGACAACTTGTCTGTCAGTGCCTTCAGTGATGAATGTCAGCAAAGCAGGCTGTAAGCACAACCCCTGGAACAGCACCTATCTTTTTACCTCAGCATGCTCTGGTTTACTTCACGCTCTGACTAAAGCCTACCATGAAGCCAGTTTGAGCACCTTGTGGGTGCCTCTTCCTTCATGAGAAGGGAATTAGGCTCACCATGGTAGCAAAGGACTAGAGGGCTGCATATGGGTCAAACAAGGAGATTAAAAATCCATGGCTCACCTGAATGGACCACGTCTGATCATGGGTGTGAATGCAAAGCATCTTCTCAATCACATCTTCCATCACAGGAAGAGGAGCAAAGCCCACATGAACCAGTGGGGCTGCAAAAGTCAGTATTTTCTTGTAGAGCTCAGCAGAAGACACAGAGTGAAAGAAACATTTCCCCCAGCATGGCTGTCTATGCTGCTGTAGCACAAATTAAGACTGTTGCAAGCTGTGGGTTTGAGACATAAATTTCTGCATGCATGCAAGACCTGCAAGGCCCAGAGCACCGTCCTCCAGAGCAACTCTCAGAGAAGCTCCTGGGAGGGAACTGCAGGCTTGTGCTGGTTCCATCCATCCTTGGCAAGCCATGATGGCTCTCTCCCTCTTGCAGCCTCACCTCAAGTCGTGAAACATCCCCCCAGCCTGGGACCTGCCTTCACACTGCTTGAGGATTGCCTGTGCCTCGAGGAGCTCAGCTTTGCTGCTCCTGCCTGGTCCTGTGAGAGAGCTGAGGCAGCACCATGGCAGCTTGTACTCTTCCTGTAAGAGCTACTGTGTCCTCTGTCACAAGGGAAAAACTGCTCAGCTCAAGGGGTTTTAAGCAAATCAGGATCAAAGTAATTTTGAGATTATTTTTAATGACATATAATTAACTGGCAATCAGTGAACTGCACATGCAGGATCAATATCAGTAATGTGATAGAGAAACCACAGCACTAGATGGCTATGAAATATTAATAACCACCTACAAAATTCAAAATAGACTTTATAGCTAATCCCCCAAGGCTCTAATCCCACAGTGTGCACAGCTTCGTGCACACCACCTCCTCATGGGTCACATGGGCCACCAGCACTCTACCCCTCTACTAGAAATGGAGATTCCTCTGCTCTCACACCCCTCCTGTGAAAAGTGGGTGCTGTCCAAGCCCCCATCAGTGACAAAGACCCACCTTGAGCTCAGACATGGGCACTGCAGGTGTGCATCTCCACTACACTACAATCTTCACTACAGCATCCTGTGCTGTCACCTCACCAGAATGGGATAGGATAGACTGTTTCAGTTGGAAGAGACCTACAGTGATCACCCAGTCCCACTGCCTGACCAATCCAGGGCTGAGCAAAAGTTAAAGCATGTTATTAAGGGCATTATCCAAATGCCTTTGAAACACTGACAGGTTTGGAGCACACACCATCTCTCCAGGAAACCTGCTCCAGTGTTTGACCACTTACTTGGTAAAGATGCTTCCTAATGTTCAGTATGAAGCTCTTCTGCTGCAGCTTTGAACCATTCCCACACACCCTGCCACTGGATACCAGGGAGAAGATGTCAGCACCTCTCTCTCCAATTCCCCTCCTCAGGAAGCTGTGGAGAGAGGTGAGGTTGCCTCTCAGTCCCATTTTCTCCAACTAGACAAGCCCCAAGTCCTGAGCTGCCCCTCACAGGACATTCCTTGCAGCCCTTTCACTGCTTTGTTGCCCTTCTCTGGATGCATCCAAGAGCTTTCACATCCTTCCTGAGCTATGGGGATGGAACTGCACGTGGGCCTTGAGGCGAGGCTGCAGCAGTGCTGAGCACAGGGGACAATCCCGTTTTTGCCTGGCTGCACACGTTGTGCCTGATGCACCCCAGGGTGGCTCTGTCCCAGGATGGGCTTTGCCCTCCTGGCTGCCAGGACTCACTGCTGGCTCACCCTGAGCTGCGACTGACCAGCACCCCCAGACCCTCTCTGAAGAGAGTGCTCTCCAGCCACTCCTCTCCCTGTTTGCACTTGTGCCCAGTGTTACTCTCTCCTTGGTGCAGGGTCCAGCATTTCAACGTGTTAAATTTCAGTGCTGGCACAGCAGACACTAAACACCAAGGCTTCTCCAAATATCTGTTGCACTGAACACTCGAAGCCCTTAAGCAGTCATGGGCAAGGAGAGCTCGCCTTTTGGTTTTTAAGTCAGGTCACATTTTTATACGTATATATATGAGTGTGTGTGTGTGTGATTTTTACCCCCGCATATTTTTAATTTATTTATAACACATAATAAAATAATATCAAATATTAGCAGCAGTCTTAAAAGGCATAGATGAAACTAAGTAAGAAACACTTTGTGTTGAAAGAAAGAAGATAGGAAAACAACATATTCAGTGAGTGCATTATCATTTACAGGTGATTCTGATACATCAAACAGCAGAATTAGAGTAGCAGGTTGGTGTATCCAGAATACTCACTCAATGAGATAGGTTTCCTTACAATAAAAACATATTTTTGGGTTCAGTATTGATTTTAAAGGACATGATATTGCAAAAAGGCTGCATAGTATTTTGAAAATTGAGGGCTTTCTGTAGATGTACTTTGCAGACAGATGATTCTGCCAAAGACTGGATGTCTGGTTTCCAAGATGCAAAAGAAACTTTGAGTGACATGAAACTTTAACTTGCAGAGCAGGCATAGCCTATTACCACAGCACGCTTCTGAGCAAAGTGGGGGAAAAAGAAAGAAAATAAAATCTTTCAGATATCTCTACATGAATTTTAGGGAACTGAGACACAAAATTGTTTTTTCTTATGCAGAACATTGCTATTTAGGGGTCACTGAGAAGCAAGAAGGACTGGAGACTTCCATGTCTCTGACATTAATTGAGGAGGAAAATGGATTTGTAAAAGAAAAATTGCACTTCAGTGGCACTTGGGCAAACAAACCAACTACTAATTAGGCCCTGAAATTAGACTCCTGAAACAGGGTAACAGTTCTGTTTTCTTCATAAATAGCAATTAAAATTTCACTGCACTGCTTTCATGGATCTGCTCTAAATACAGAGGACTGCACTACTACACTGCCCATTTATATATAATTTATTTGAAAGGAAAACTACTAGATCGGGTACAGAAATACTCACAGCCTACTCTTACTGTGTGTCTACTGTAAGATGTAACTGAGAAAAAGAAACCAATCCAGAAAAAAAAAAACCTTAAAAAATTAAGAATATGTACTAGTAATGTCAAGCAAAAGACAGGCATCAAGAATACAGACATTTTCCTTAAACAGTCGTTATTTTTTAATGTAAAATATAACATAATAATGTGTATGAATTTTTAACCAAGGAATTTAAGTATATAGTCTGAAGTTATAGCAAGGAAAATTAATTGTAAATAATAATTACAATATTTGTCTTTAAAAAATAGTTCAGTCTATCATGGTATCACAAGCACTGAAGTCAAAACAAATTTTTGTTATACAGGTATCTCCAACATCACTGAAATCTGAATTAAGAATAAATTAAAGATAGCTTAATAGGTCCAAGCACTGCTTTCTCCACACTGCTGGATCATCTCTTGGATGTTGCTTGTAGAACCACACCCTTTGCTGTGCTCCTGACTTCTTCTTTAGAAATTGTAAATGCAATGGAATGATTTATTTGTGCTTCTTGCTTCTGACACCAGAAGCTGTTGTTCTAAATACCTTATCTCATTTCCTCTATATGTAATCTCTGTATGTATTTTTTTTTCCCAGAAGCCAAATTAAAGAATTCTGTGTTCTTTTCAAGACACCTAATCTCATTTTAAAGACTCCAATGCAATGGAAAATGTATTGCTTCTCTATGTGATCTCTATAATTGGAATTTTAGTGCTGGAAAGTTACAGTTAATTTCAAGGTTGGATGTGATGATCTCAGTTTTAAGATGCTGGCTCTTGCTATTCCTTTGCACATCAGGGAAAAGGAGAAGTTAGTACCACTATCAGTTAACTTTTTCCTTAATACTGGTACTACTGTACCACAATAAAATAATTTCTTACCCTTCTCATTTTGCAGTCATATTATGTGAAATCTTAATAGTGCCACTGTACCTTTCGAAATGCAAGCATTTACCACTTTGTGATCCATCCTACCCTCTTCAGAGCTGAGGGCAGCACTGCAGCAGGGATCTTCCCCGTGAAATGAATAAACCTGCTCACCATTAGGCAACATTTGATGGACCTGTGTCCTTCCTTGCCTGAGGGGAAAATGACTCCCTGCTACTCAGAGCATCTTCTGCTGCCTC
This sequence comes from Drymodes brunneopygia, assembly GCA_013400955.1. Classification (NCBI taxonomy): domain Eukaryota; kingdom Metazoa; phylum Chordata; class Aves; order Passeriformes; family Petroicidae; genus Drymodes; species Drymodes brunneopygia. The sequence continues at coordinate 72,819 of VZTZ01034068.1, read as the reverse complement.
GACTTTTTGACCTTGAGCTGCATTAGAATGCAAATGAAGAACCTTGGTTATCAAGCAGGGAAAAGAAGCAGTGACTAAGCCCTATCACTGAATACCTAAGTGGCAAAAGGGAGCAAGGGGTTGTGAGGGTTCCAGTCTTACACACACAGTCTTTCACATAATGAAATTAAATAGCTAGGTGCTGTAGCAAATGTATTTAGAGTAGAAATGAGATACAGAAATTTAACAGAGAGGATTACTAAGGACTGGAGCCACTACCAAGAAGTGCAGTGGATTGTCCAGTGGACATTAATTACTTGAAGTCATTTCAAAAAATAATGACTCCATCTTTCTCAATAATTACCTGTCTTAATACTTAATACTTAAAATGCTTGGAACGCCTTTATAGAAAGGTTCCAAAATCAAGCTACTCTTTCTGACATTCAAAACCATAAATAGGAGGAAAAGATGACTGATAAACCCTATCCACTACTGGATAAGTATTAATTTACTGATGAGTTAGCAAATAACAAGGTGAAGTTTATCTAATGCTCAGCTTGTGGGAAACACTAAAGTAAAAATGGACAAGATACTTTCAAATATTACTCATAAAGTATTTTTACATGTATATAAACTCCCCCTGTCTGTAACAGGCAGTCGACATAAATTCAGATTTAAAAACTCTGTGCTGGAAAGATGTGGGACTGAGAAATTCCTGTCACTATTAAGGGATCACAGATCACAATCACTGCTGCCATTCGTCATGAGACACAAGAAGAAAACAGACTCTACAAATCACATGGGAAAGGTTCATGGGGCCATGGAGAAATATCAAGTGGCTTTATCCATGCAATGTGCTACTCGTGGCTTCCTGTTGAACACGTTGCCAGCAGTGAGTGACAGCTTCATAAGCAGGAGGGACTGAAGCATGGAGGCTTGGACAGCTTTCAGGTGTGAAGAGAAGCTCCGCTAAAGTATCCTGCTTAATGGGACAGAGCAGCTCCCAAAAGCCTCTCTGGGTATAACTGGTGGGTTTTAGCTCTGAATTTCACTGCAGCTCAGAGACCACTAAGCTGCATAATATCTTGGCTGTAAAACTGAAGGAATGAAGTAAAGCAAGATGGGGTTTATTCTGCTTCTTTCTTCTTGCTGAGTGAAGTAAGTGTATGCCTGCTTTCTGGAAGTTCATGCTAATAATATTAAATAGTAACATTAACAACACAAACAAAAGAAGGTGTGAATTTACTAAGGAGGTGAAATGGGTTAGAATTTCTTACCTTTCGAGTGAGAAGGAAAATTGCTTTAGGAGTCTAAAACCAGAACCTTAAAAAAACATGGCTTTTGAAACTCCCTCATAGTTTGAAGCTTTTTTTTTGTTTCTTGGCACTCAGATTTTCATCTGTTCAGGGTTAGGATTTTTTTTCTCTAAAAACTGATGCAAACACACATAGGTTTCATTCCCTTTCTGAAAAATCACCAGGTGCTTGATGAATCCTCTAGGCATGAAATATGGTAGCTCAGTAGGTGGCTAGAACCGATGCATTTTTGCCTTTAAAAAGACATAAACTTGATTTCAGTATGGATAACATCCAGCTAAAGTAGCAATTCAATTTTGTAAAGAGCAAGTTAGAATGAGATGATTCTTATCCCACTAATGAGGACATTTGGAAGATGAACCAGAAACAGAAGTACACTCTGTACACAGAGTTAAGCCTACCGTGGACTCGGGGAGGAAGCAGCAGAGGTTTGAAAGCTGCATGTGGAGAGTGCAGATGGCAACGCCTGGCTGAGCTTCCTCTGTGGCTCTGGGAGAGGGATCCTCGAGTGCTGAAGGTGAGGGTATTTCTGAGTTGTTTCCCCCACCTCTTCCAGCTTTCCTGTGCCCAAGAAGGTGACAGAGAAGTCCTGCTTGCCCGTGTACTATGTACACAGGCCACTGTCACCAGTGACACTGTCCAAGTAGTTCTCAACTGCTCCCTTTCTCCTCTACCCTCCAGCATGGAGACATCAGCAGGAGTGAAAATAGGGCTTTGTTTACAGGTGGTGGGTCACTGCAGCTGCCAAACTGAGGTTGCTGAGTGAGGAGTAATCTTGATTTGACACACAGAAGGCTCACTGGAGGGGAGATGCAAATCTCCTCACAAGCCACTCTGGGAAAGAAAGTGGGCAAAGACAGGAGTAATCCCTTGTCCTGTGAAGGCTTTGCCACATCAACTCTTCTTTCTCACCTCCTGTGGTTTTGATTGTTGTATCACCTGTTCCCTCTTCTGTTGAACTGGATTTTTTAGTTTTCAACTCCCTCAAGCATATTTTAATAGTGCATTAAGCCACACTCTTTATTAAAGACAGAGGTTTGTCCCTGGTTCCCAGGCTGGCAGCTGTCACAACAAATTATTTTGGAGGCATATGCCACAGAATATGCACCAAAGCATGCAAGGCTTTGAAAGGCCTTCAGACCTCTAAATATACACAGTTGTGATACAGAGGAAAAGGCATTTACTTTGAGTTTTTATATTTTTGAGTAACAGAACACTGGTAATGGAAAGTAATTGGAATTTTGGTCTGGAATTTAAAATATGAAAATATAAAGTGAAATCCCTAACTCCTAATTTAGAGCAAATAAACATTTTCATCTTCACACTCTGGAGGACTTTTTTGTAAACACTAGTAAAAATGCCTTGTTATCCTTCTCCAAGTCTCCTCTTAAAACATTTCTTGCCCTAATTCCAGGAACAAACTTATAGTGGTAAAACTGCTGCAGCAATGATCTTAATGACACACATGTTGACTGATGTGCCACTGATTCCTTTTTGTTTCCATCTGCCTCTTTCCATCTGTCCCTTGTCTTGGATGGTAATGTCTTGAAAAACAGAACTTTTATTTTTATTCTTTGAATAGCATTCTGCATCTCCTTTTATGCCCATTCTAGGAAGAAGAAAAGAAGAAAATGTAAATACATTAGGACGTTTATATTGGCCCAAACCAAAGATATATCTCAGCAATCTCCTGCTCCAACAACAGCTATCAGCATAGGGATAGCAAAAGTAGAATTAGACATGTCATCCAGATTTGAGCAATCTGAGGCTTCGGGACTTTCTAAACTAGATGTATTATTTTTGTTTTTAATAATCCTGGATTATGATATTCCTCAATTAAATTTACAATGTTCATATTATCCTGTGAAAAATGTGTCTCACATATTAATTAGGCTTTCTTTTGTTCATCTTTGAACCCTGGTGAGCAATTTCATTTATTGTCTCCTTTGAAAAGCTGTGGTAGCATGAGCAAGATTCATGGTAATACTGTCTAAGCAGGATGCTGAGTCTGCAGCGTGTGCTGCTGGCCCACAGCACTGCACTAACCAGAAACCCACTGATTTTGGTGAAATGCCTTGCATCTGTATAACCTTCATTGCTTGTCTTTCATGTCTTCTGAAGTATACAGTGAAGTTCATACTGCTGCTCTTGACTTCTGTTCTTAAAGAAATATCTGCCCATTTTTCATTCCTCTGCGCAGGAACAGGAACAGGGGATGTGAGGCAGTGTTTGAGGAGCCACAGCTCAGTTCTTCCACCGATGTGCAGATTGTCTCACAGCAGAGAGCATCAGCCAGAGTCTGTGCCACTCAACTCAGATCCATCACCCTCATGGATGCTTGGGCACTGATAAGCTCTCACACATGGGCACATAACCAGTCTGGCACATCTGGGAAGGCACAGAATTCAAAAAAATCTTGAATAATCTCTTGATTTGCTGAGCTTTGGAGCTCTCAAAGCATTACAGTTGTTCAGGGATGTGAGGAAAAGCACCTTCCAGCCAAGATAAAATACATCTGGATGTGTTGATGGTGTTCAAATATTCCATATCTGAGCACATATTGGAATGACTGCATCAGGAGTAGTGGCTAAGTGTTTTAAATATGCACCATCTGCCTTTGCATGCATTCTTGTTTCTGTTATTGGGATACTGAGATCTCCTCTTTCTGTTATTGAGATCAGCTACTGAGAGCAGCCAGTGTAGGAGAGAAACATTATACTCTCAAATATTGTACTAAGAAGTATCTAGGGTCTTGTGTTCCTTTCCTTGATGAGCACATTCAAAAGCATTTTTGGTGGTGAGAATACCTAAAACTGTATTCTTCTGAAAAAACACCCCAGAACCAAAGTCAGAATCACCAGCCTGCCCTTTGCAATACCAGAGGCAGCTTCACTGTTTAGATCCTGAGTAGCAGAAACTGATAAAGGAGTGTGGTTTTATGTGACTCTTCTGCCCAGGACAGTAGAAATTTCAGATGGATCAGCATTATCATTGAGTCATGGAATAGCTTGGGTTGGAAGGGACCTTTAAAGATCATCCAGCCCAACCCCCTTGCAATGAGGGCACCCAAAACCACCTCAACACAATGCTCTGTTAAAAGTTATGCACTGAGAGCTGGGACTATAGTCAGCTTCTGGACCAGTCAATATTGAATCATTTATGCATTATGGAACACTTCCAGTGTAAGTGAGAGAGCATAGCTAAGGGGATGTTAATTTACTTACAGAAGACATAGGTGAATTAATTCTGCTGAAGCTCTGAGACAGCAAATCGTGAGCAAACTGGTCCAAAAATTTTCTGCCCATCCTCCTCTTACCTGCTCAAAAATAAGAGAAAGAACTGACTAGGGAGAATGAAAAAAATAGAATTAAGTGATGATGGGTTTCATTGGGAAAAATAATTTCAATGTATCTGTGTAGAAGAAACCAGAGACTGCAGAAGAACAAGAAAAATTTGCAGAAGGCCTTTGAGAAACCAAAGTCTAAATGCATACAGTCAAATTGAAAGTTGTGGGAAACATTGTTTGACAAAGTTGCTTGTAAGAATACTTTGAAAGGTACCTAGATGTGATAGAAAAAATGGTGGAATTAAACAAAGTGGCTTTCAGGAAATTAATACTTGACTACAGGATGGTGTCAAAAAGTAAAAAATACCCAATCACCCTTGGCACACTCAGTTTTATGTTAAAGTTGAACGAGTAATACAAATTTTTATTATTATATTAATCAAAGTATAACAAGTTTAAGTTCAAATCTGATGAAAACAAAAGAATTTCTGTTTCCTCATTTAAAATTTCACATGATTTTAATGAAAAGTTTGCATTTTCCCATCAGTTAAGTTTAGGTGACTATATAAATGAAATATAACTTACTTGACAAAAAATAAAAATAATATATTTAAAATCCTTTTTTTTAAGTAAGTCTTAAAAAGTTCTAGAGTGCAAAATATGTAACATTCCTCTTTCTGCACACAAATGTGATTTTGTATTTATGCTTTCTATTTATCCTTTTGCTGAAAACTATTTCAACCCCTAATTTTCTGCCAGATTGTCCTTAGACATCCAGGCAAAGCCCTAGAATTGCTCTACTAGAGACAATTTCCAGAGACAGGAAAATTGATAGTTGGCCCTTACTGCTCTTTTTACCTCATTTTGTGAGATGAATAGCGAGAGAAAATAGTGACTTTTATAGGCTAAAACCACAATATTCCAGCAGTGGCTGTGGCAGAATGGGCCTCACCTGATCCTTACCCCCTGTTGCACCCCCTGTTGCACCTTGCTGGTGTCTGTGTCAGAGCCTTGTCCTGGAGTCCTCCCAGCATTTTGCCCCAGTCTCCACCCAGAGGTTCTGTGTGGTGATTTCTGTCCTCAGAAAAGGCACAACCACTGCAGACAGTAATGTTGTTACCTCTTTCCTCAGCTTTCCTCAAAGGTTTCAGAGTATGTTCACTTATATTGACCATTTCTATGGCCAAAATGTCAAACTTGATTGTCTCATTTCATATTCCTGGTACCCTGTCATGGAGATTAGACATTTATTCACTGCCACCCTTTCCTGAGTTGGTTAATCCATACCAAGGGTGGTTTTGCTTCTCATTCCCTGCGTGGGTCCCAGTGCTGCTCACATTCTCTGAGAAATGATTCCTGGTAGAGACCATACTGCTCATTTCATCTTCTGGAGTAAACTGCCCTTGGTACCATTGCTTTCAGATGTCTTAATTTGCTGTTGTTACTGTGCTATGAAGTTACTTTTTCTGGAATAATTATTAGTAAGGAGTTGTTTAGTCACACGAGATCTCTGGGAGTTGACTAACCTGCTTAGCTTCTCCATTATGCCAGTTTTATGGAGATATGAGCCACTTCTGTTTGGTTTTTTTTTTCAGCAGGGAAGGAACAACACAGCCCTGTACAAGCCCATGATGATATGGGAATCACTTGTCACAGCAGTGGATGCAGAGCACTCCCTGGTGCCCAGGGCAGCCAGACCTCAACACAACCTTCTTGAAGAACTGAGGGCAGAGCCACATCTTGGTGGTTGATGAGTCCTCATGACCAGGGGAATGGAGGTGAGGAGGAGAAACAAGCACTTCCATATGATCCTACTGAGCACAGAGAGGGCTTTGTTGTTGCCAGTGAACACCAGACTTCTGGGGAAAACACACTTTTTTACTGCTTAGAGAAGAACTGTCTTCTCTGAGACAGACTGACAAAGCCCAGGCAAGTAAGCAGCATAAAACACCCTTTATCCTCATGTAAAAGCAGTCCAAGGGCTGTCTCTAACACCCAGAGGAAGGCTATTCAGCTGTAAATCTGGATTTCAAACAGTCTACCCAAAATATGACAGACACAAATATCCAATATGCCAGTCATAATCTTCCCAATGCATTTATGACTGAACAGAGCACCTAGGAATGAAAACATTCTGTACTCTTTCTTGCTGAGTTTAGGTAGGTTTGGCCTTATAGTTGTTTATATAAACATGAAATAGTAATCTATGTAGAAATATAAACTATGATGTTTGTTTTTGGGATGCCCCTTAGTACTCGGGTCCTCCTATACCCTGGGACACATTCAGGAATAATCCTGATCAGAGACTGACTGTGGGATGGAGTGAAAATCACTACAAGGTACATCAATGAAGAATAAATAGCTCCCTAAAGATAATTTGTGAGTTTTCGTGGGTCTGTTATACCAAGTGAAGGGCTACAAATTTTTACTGGCAAAGAAACAAGAAGGCTCATTCTCTGCTTTAAGGTACCTAGTAAAAACACATAAAAATCTACTTTCCAAGAAAAATCCTTTGGCAAAACTACGGATTCTTAACAGAAGGTCCATTGATTTGTTCATGGACTTGAAGTTTTTTAGACAGAGTTATAAATTCATAACAGTTTTCCTGAGTGCCGAGATTTCGCATTTGGGAACACAAGTGAAATGCAAGATGTTCACAGTCACAATTACCATTGTATATTTATAAGAAGGGCTCAGAGTTGTGACAGCATTTGCATATAAAAATCCAAGATATTTGTGTATTCCTTAAGAACATAATTGATTGCGTGTCTCTATTCTGCATTCAAATGCCTTTTAATCTTGGCTGACAATTTCTACCACAAATTATCCCCTATGCAATTTGCTATTTCTGATCAGATTTTGAAAACAAAATTACTGACTTTGTGCTGTGTATTAATAATAGATATGATGCAATTTAGCTGCAATCAAACATTTAAACTAATATTGAAAGAAAACAAGCGAAAAACTGGACACAACATCTGGAATGTATATCAATACATTTAAGATCATGGGGAGGGTAAAGGGCTAGGAGAACAGTGGATTAAAGACACTATTCAGCTTTTCAGGGAAGTAATTGTTCTTTTTAACTGGTATTCTATGGTGTTTTACAACAACCTCAGTTCTTTCCAGTCAGTCAGGGATGGGATAGGCAATGTACTATCTGCCTAGAAGAGATTTGTCAACGATAACTGCCTGACACTGCTCCTATATGCTCTGCAGCCAGAGGACCACAGGCAGTGGAAAAGGTCATATAGCAGTGAAAGAGAGAGAATGACTCAGGCCATTTCCTCTCAGTGAGTCCCACAGCCTGCCCCTTGCCTGGACCTTCCATAACCCTAACCCAGGATGAATAAATTCCTGGTGTGAGTGCCATGGCACAGTGAACACTGTTAGAAAGCTGAAGAAGTGGATAATTAATGCAACTGAAAATCCAGCAATTGTCCAGATATGACTATTGAAGGATAAAGCAACAACGTTATTGAAATTACTTATTAGTAGTTTGTTTGGTTTATTAATATCAATGAATGCAGTTAAAAATACAGGATTTTTTATGATCTAATCCAAAGTTCCGATGTCAATAATATACCTGCTATATATTTCATGTCCCAAAACAGTAAAGATAATTTTAAAACCTCAAGCTGCAGATCAATGCTTTGTTATATTTCTAAATATTTTCTTTATATTCAGTAAATTGCATTATTTTCTAAATCTGTGAATTTATCAAGTGTGAGAGCCAGCGAGCAGTATCTAATACATACATACCCTGCTGAATAATTCTCTGGCATCTTCTTTCTAAAAATGTAATGAAGTAATTTATTACAAAGTTCCATTTGTTTCAGTAAACAGAAATAGTTTTATATAAGTCTGTCACTGGAAATGAAGAAATAGCCTATTGGAATGAACACAGCTTTGAAAACAGGTGAAACGGAATTAGAGGCAATTACATTTCAGCTAATCTGGATAGATAGCACATCTACACAACAAACTCAGAGTTAATAACTTCTGTTCATCTTATGACTGGTGTTTCCTTTCTTCACTGTCAGTCGAGCATGCTAAAGCAAAGTTTTGAAAAATTATTAGTAGAACAGATTGTTTGAATAATCCAAATTTCATCCTGCAAAAACAGTCCAAGTCAGGTTGACAAAGTAAGTGTCATTGCAGTCTGGGATGACCTTAAGGCTGTGTTTACACACAGCCCCAGCCATGCTGTCTCTAAACCTGGACATCTGGGGGTCTGCAGGGCAGACACCCCAGTACCAGACCTGAGTCAGCTCAGAGCAAGACAAAAAGTTCCTTGGTTTGTGCGTGGGCAGGACCACCTAAACACAACCCAAGCCCAAAAGTGAGTTAGCTGCAAGACTACACTTCCCCATGGTAACTGAGGAATAGAGAGCTCTTCTAATTTATTGCTCCCTCAACAAAACTCTGTTTCTCACCTGGAGCCATAAACAAATGCAAAAATGCACAATTTCTAGGAAAGAGCCCTACTCTTTTATAACCATCTCCTAAAGGAAAATTGCCATGGTATGTATTTGTTTCTAATTATAAGCTTGTTGCTTACAAGTAGCTATTTTTAACAGAAAAATCCCCGCCTTTCACACTCATTTCCAGAAACAGGAAGTTATACAGAAATTAAAGAAGCTTATTCTACCTTCTACAAACTTGTGGGTAACTAAGGAAAGATTTTTTTTTCCTTTTTATAACCTTCTGTTTCATCAGATTAACTTTTTTATTATTATTTTTACTACCTTGTCTGTCTGTTAAGTTCCTTTGAATTAGGTGTCTCTCCCACTTATTATATAATTTTTCCATTTATTGCTATTCAAGTAGTTGTTACTTACCAATGCTTTTGCATTGGTCATCATAAAAAATAAAACAGGAGAATCCCTAATATTAACACATCTATTAATCTATCTGTGTTCATACTGGCTTCTCCCTTGTTCTCTGCTTTGACTAATTTTCATTTTTGTTTGTTAAAGTTATTGTAAGTTTAAATTGTGTGTGTGCAAATAGATTGAGTGGTTTAGTACATTTGTGCTGTACTCTAGCATTCTATAGTTTCTGTCAGAATTAAAAGAAAAGGTCAGATCCATAAAAAATATTGTAAGTATTCAAAAATCATGATCCTGGTTCAAAAAATCAACCAGCTTCTATTAAAATTGAAGAGATTAATAAAAAAATATGTTTTAAGATCTATTTGCCTTGTGGTTTTTAAGTCTTTAAGAATTACAATCCAATGATTTTTCTCCCCAGCCGTATGGAAAATGTGAAATATTCATAAATGCCAAAAAGAAAAAGAGGGAGAGATAAAGCAGTGGAGCTGCTACAGAATAGAATGACTACCAAAGCTAAAGCTTTGAATTTCTTGTTTCGTGTTAAAACACTGGGTGATGGCAACAGTGCTTGAGAATATTGTTACTGAGTTTTCTTTACCTCTTTCTGTGGATGATAATGTTGTCAGATAATCCTCTATATATTTCTGTGAGTTCTTAAAATCTCCACTAATCTCATTTTGATTGGTTTAAGGCATACTATATTTCAGAGCACCTTAGTCCAGCTGCTAGATATTTCCCCACACATAAGCTTGTTTTCAGGCTTTTTGTTTTATCCCAAAGTAGATCTATTCTGCTGAGCTCCAGGTCCACTTGTCTGTTAGAGAGTTTGACACATTGACATCCCCTCTGAAAAATCCCATTGAAGTTTAGGGCTTCATGAAATTTTCATACATGCCTCAATCCCTTAAACCTTTTCAGAATGCTGGAAGCTTGAGTGTACCCAGGCTGGGTAATGAAGCAAGCCTTACTCAATTCCCTTTAAGTGTTTGTCTTAATCCAGGTGATTTCTAAGGAAAGAACAGCAAATAATTGTTTGAAAAATGAGATACAATCATGGATTCTCTAAGAATGCAAGAGAAAGATAACCTGACAGGTAGGTTAAGAGGCATGCCTCTGTTCACACAGGCACACCTGGGTGGGTGAGCCTGGTATCCTCCCTATGCCTCCAAAGAGATCTCTCATTAGACATGTTGTTATTAATACCTACTTGTGCTGCATAGCACCAGGAGCCTCCTGCTGAGGCTTCAGCAAGAGAACGCTGGTGGCCTCAACACATTTCCAGCCTCGGTGGTCAGAGGAGTGCAAATAATTTTATTATTTATGGGCAGGCACCCTAACATGGAACAACTTTCTCTGCAGTTTTTCCATGTGCTTCAGGGAGGAGTCCTGCTAAGGCAGCGGTATGGTTTCTGACCAGTTTAGCTATTCTCTCACAACATTGCAGTTGTGTTGTGTTCTTATTGTGTTTTAGCTGTGTTGTTGGATTCTCAAAGACTCTCCAATAAGAGAGAGAATTTCCATGACTTTTCTTTAAATTCTGAGCTGAGTATATGTGGTGTACACAGCAACGGTAGCCAGAATAGATAGATCAGATTTTCAGCTGATGAAAAGACCCAACTGTCTTTCTTACTGGCATTTTCACTTATATTTGTGTCTCCTTTTAGCCTGCTGTTAGAGACTTGTGGAGAAAAGGAATGTTTCCCAAGGAAAGACAAATGAGATAAGCTATCAAATTAGTTCATTTCAGCTGCTTTTGTTCAAGTGACAGCTCAAAAGGACATCAGGCTGAATGACTCAGAAGCGTGAGAAGAATTTGAGTACAATTTATTATCTTGACACCCATTATATAATCTTTGTTTTGTGCTGTACATCAGAAACTGTCTCATTAAATAAATTTCCAAGCATTTTATTATTTTCTTTACTTAAATCTATTTTTAAGCAATTCCTTTTTCAACACACAAAGATTCATTTTTTGATGCATGTCTGGGGACAGCTCACAGGATTTTTATATACCTCTACATCACATGCTGCATACAGAGCACAGGCACATGTTTTAGAATTGCTGTCTTAATGATTTTTGTCAACTTTTGGCCCCTACCCTTTTTTTAGATTCAAACTCTGCTGGCAAGCCCATATGCATTGTATTCTCTCACATCTTTTTCTTTTGACTCAATTTATCTCGGTATTGATGACAGGGATATTTTGGTGCAATTTTTAGTTTTCCTTTTCTCTCCCTGTCAAGGTCAGATTTTAGGAGCCAGAGTGGCAGAGCTGAACAGCAGCATGCTACTTCCCTGTGCCTCTGAAGGTTGCAGGGGTACAGGCAGAAAAAAACCACATGAGATCTGCTTATGAATGGCAGACCTGGATCTGAGACTCCTGACAACTTTTATCTGTGCTGTTTGAACTGAATCAGACTGGGCATCAACTTTATCCACAATTAAGCAGGAAGCTGAGTTTAATAAGAGCACAAATGAAGCCTGAGGTGGTGGCCTGGCATAAGAAGCTGTAGAACAAGGCATTGCAAATCTTGACAAGAGGCATAGAGATCAAAAACTTAAATATCCCAATGGTCTGCACCATATATTCTATAAATGTTGTATAAATGTTTCCTTCCCAGTCTAATTCATTACACCGTTGTTAAAAAGTTCATGGGAAAGAAAAGTATATGTAAGTATATGATTCACCATTCATTGATATCTATTATCCTGTATGACATCTTTTTGTCTTCATCTGACAAGCTCAAGTGTTATTTATAATTAATAATTTCCATTCTAATTCTTCTGTATGTACCATTCAAAAATGTGAAAAAAAAAACCAACCCTGAAGACCTAAAATAGGGAAAGCTTTGTCATACTCATGTTTTTCATTGCAGCTCTGGAGGCTTTACAGAACTACCTGTACCTCCTTTGGCAAAGGAGTTTAACCCTGACAGGCTGGATAGCAGGGCAGTTTCTCCTGGGTTATATCCCATCCCCTGCATTGCAGAACTGCAGAATGTGAACTGGCCATGGGGAGGTTCTCCATGTACAGTCTGCAACACACTCCAGTTCTGGCATCTTAAACTGCATATAAGATGCAACTGTTGTTCCAACAAGCAGAATGAAAGATTTAGTGCTTAAATTTGGCTTTGATGGTCAAAAAAAATCAGGAGCACTAGGTATTAGGCTTTGACAAGATTTTTATACCAGCAAAATGTAGCCACAAATCTCAAACTCAGTTCCTCAAACATCTACTTAAAAGAGTATCTGTCCAAATTCTTGAGTATCATCTTTATTAATTTTATGCAGTGTCTTCTGACAAACTCGGTTTTTAGTGGTCATTTCAATGCACTGCAATTCATGAGGCACTGATGCTCATGAGTCATGCTCACTTACTGTGTTGTGAGGGAACTAGTTTTTCTTTCTCCCTCTCTTTCTAAACTTCACGTTTTTTGTTTCAGGGAGATTAGCAGCATGAAAGAAAATCTAATGGTGGGCCAATGGGTGGAAGGAATTCAGTTCTTAATGTACCGCATCAGAGATTGATGGCAAGGATACAGACGCCTTTGGGGATCATTGGAAGGCAAGCCATTAGTCTAGTCCTGCAGGCTTACATGATTTGCTATGCATAATTGAAGACAGATTGATTTTTCTAAAAGTTAAGAACAATACTAGTGTGTAAACAGCAAATTGAAACAGCTCATTCCTTATTGGCCACTATTAAATTGCAGCAGTGTTTCACTTCCCTCAATAACGTATTTTATGGAAGAGTTCTTCAAAGGTAGTGATTTAAGAGAAGGAAAAGAAAGTCAAAAGCTAAACTGAAAGTTTCTCTGGTAGTTCAGTTTTTTACCAGATAGCAATATTGGACGAAGAAGTACTTCTTAGTACTGCACACTTATGAACTGCATGGCACTTAAACGCTGAGAAATTAAGAGGTGACTGAGGATTTGGGACAGTCATTTTACAAAAAATAAATTACTGAGATTAATATGGAAAAATATTTAAAAACCTCTGAGGGATATTCAAAAACCTCTGCCACAGGGTTGATTGTCCAGGTGGCAACTCAGACTGTTTGTGATTGGCAACAGAAGGAAATAGTGAAAAGAAGACCTGAGGGAGGCATTACTAATAATCTCTCCTGAGAATGTTGGAAAACAGAAACTGAAGTTCTAGCTAATAAAAGGATGGATTCTTTAGGACAGAGACCTGCTCTGAATTTGCTTCACAGCTTCTCAACAGACTATTATGTCAGTGATGGAGACTGCACCAGGCATATTGAGGAGCTGCCTGGCTGGTGGCTACCCTCCCTCTGGAAAATAGAACTTTATTTATAGCCTGAATTTATCTAATTTCAGTTTCTAATCATCTCAGTTTGTAGTGCTTCATTCATAAGATTCAAGAGCTCTTGTCACAAGTCAAGTTAAAATAGAAACAACAATCTATTCCATCTAAAGCTTTCTGAAGCCACTCAATACAAGTGCTGCTCCTCCATCTCTGACCCCTCTGGGAAGGATCCTCTGCCCTTCTCCTCATCCCAGCCACTTTTGTTTCCTCCTGTCCATTACTGTGATCCCCCAGGAGGTATGGTATTGGTGCTGGTCCTCTGTCTCACAGAGCTGGTGAACCAGACACCTAAGGAAAGAACACGTATTTTGGACAAAAACTTTCAATGCAAAGAATAAACATTTCTGTTCTGTTAATTCTCAGTTTTGGGGCTATTTACCATCCCTGAAAGCAGGCTGGTCCCTCACTGCTGCCCTCAGGGTTTTGACAGGAAATTTTCATCAGGCCATCCAAACTAGCCAAGGCAAACATGGAACCGTGGTTCCTTCCAGGAATTTTTTTTTCTGGCTACCTTTTTACATTTCCTCTAAGTTAGTTTATTTCAAGCAGAAAAATTCTTCAGCTCTGGCGAGGCACTCTGTTCCATTCTGCAATCAGTATCAGGGTACTAAGAGACAGGACATTGCATTTATGAAAGTTTCCTAATGAAAGTCTGGTATCTCTTGTTCTGTTGTCATTCGTTTTACTGGTCCAGGAGGAGAATTTCTGCACGTTGTTCTCTTTATACGATACTCCTAATTCAGGGTGGCATTGAGCTGTGTTTCAGTATTTTATTCAACAGTTTGAATGCAAAAACATGCCGAAGCTGAGTCCTGTGTTGGGACCTTTTTGGCATTAAGTTAAATTGAAAATCTGCACTATGGAAATGTACATTGCATCAAAAAATAAGAGAGTATATTTTCCTTTTGCATTTTTCTTCTACAAAGTGCTTTCAAAATATTAATTAATTAATCCCTCAGTGATTCTGGCATTCAAACTTTGATTAAAATTTTCTGTAAATGTTAATGTGCCACTGAACTTTGAAAATGTAGACTGTACTGGAAAATATATTCCTTTAAAAATGCTCTGTCTGAAGCACAAAAGGTAAAGAATGACAGATTATTCTTAATAATATTGTTCAAAGATATTTAAAGGTCAGGTGTGTATATTAAAACTTTCCCCTCCTGAGGGGAAACTCCTACCCCTTTGAAGTGCTGTTATCAAGCCCTTCTTTGGACTTTCTGTGACCCAGCCCTTCCATTTCATCTCATCCAATTCTAAACATGAGTGTTCATTATATTGATGCAGTGCTAGTGAAATCCTTCTGTAGCAACCAAACACAAAACAAATAACCACTTCTTCATTTGCAGATCAGCTTTTGCATAATGAAAATGCTGATCTGCTCAGAGCAAACAACGAGAAGTTGTACCAAGCAACCAGCCAAAAATAAAACCAATGTAAAACAAGGACCCTTGTCCAAGGAAACTGAGCACCCTGGGAAGCAGGAGGGGCTTCAGAAATTCCTCAAGGACTTTGTTTATGGAAGGTACTTAACACCCTGTATCTTGGGCCTGTGTCAGTCCCTGCAAACAAAGGTTTCAGAGCATTAAGTAACATTAAAAAATTACAAATAAAGTACATGATAATAAGCAGTTAGTGAGCTTGCTCTGACATCCTCTGGTGTAAATCAGGAGTAATCCTAATCAGTTCCTGATTTCATCCTGTAATATACCCAGGGGAATTATAAATAGAGTGATACCATAAATGGTGTAAAACTAGAGTTAGGCTCTGAAAAAAGACCTTGTAGAATGGGTGCTGTGGTGGCTTCTTGTTCCTTGAGATTTCCTTCTGTCTTACATAGACAAAACAAACAAATATAGGTAAAAAACAGCCAAAAAAGACCTCTGTCAGGCTCAGGCCAACCTGAAATAGTTCCATTTAAATATCACTTTTTGTTGAGCATACTTAATGACCATTGCAATTGTTTACAACTTACTAAATTTCATGACTTTGTGCTGTCTTGGGATCATTAGCGCTAATGAAGAGAGAAACAGGCAGTAAGGTAAAAAGTCAGATCTGCAAAGAGATTTGGAGACTAAATTTATTTTTCCCATCCAGTATAGAGGCATCTACTCCAAATTCAGGCATATTCTTGCAAATTCAAAGATGATATGATGCTTCTAGGGCTATTCAGTTTTGCAAAGAAGATGAGTAGGAGCAGCAATTGCTTGGGATTATTCTGTCCTGGTGGGCCCAGGGGGAGTCCTGCAGTGTCTCAGGGGGAGTCTGAGCACAACTGAGAGAGGTCAACTCTTAAAACTGACTCAAGTTGTTACAGAAACAAAACTGCCCCCATATGCCCAGACAAGGGAAGAAGAGTCCATTTGCCCTGAGTAACACCAGTCTCAGTCTGACCAAACCACATCCTCAGCTGGTAAATTTGCCCTACAGAAGGCTCTGAGTGTTTTTCAACTGATGAGAAGTGAACTGATAGCTGGTGTATGGTCCCTGTCCCTGAGGGTTGGCTTTCTCAGAAGAAAAGCTAGGCAACTTTCAGTATTAAGGTAATTTAAAAGAAAAAAGTCCCTTCCCCGCCACAAGTTAAAAAGCATAACCAGGACACCAGGGTGCATTTCATATGCAGATCAGAAATAATCTCTTTCTGCTGTTGACATAGCTTAATGAGGGGAATTTTGCAGCTGGTGAACAACAGAAGATATTTTATTAGGGATAAAAAAGGATCTTCTCTTAATAATCTGACTGAAATCCTGCTGTGGCAAATTCCTAGAGACACTGGGACAAGGCAGCACAGCTCACTCTAGATGACAGACTGAATTTGGTTCTGAGGTTTACATCTCACCTGCTCCCTCTTGTTTTTCTTGCTTTCTTTCCTTGTAATTGTGTGTTTTGATGACTTATGCTTTTAGAGAAGCAAGGTGCTTCTGGGAATGTCAGTTGCTATTCAGACACCTGAAGCAAAAACTTTTGAAGGAAGCTGCTGAAGTTACTACCAAAATCATGTAAATTTTATGTTCTTCTTCTACTTTCTAACTTTCATCATCTCTGATACACTTACGGGCATTATCCTGATCAAGAAGGCTTGTCTATTGCTTGGCCTACATTTCAGTTGAATATGCACTGAGCTCTTTTTCCTTTTAGGAGAGTCAGGGGCTTGAGAGATGTGGGAACAGCAATTGCCAGTGAAAACTGAGGCCTGAAAGTTGTTGACAACATCAGTCTTCTCCATGACAATTGTTACCAGATCCCCTATCTTACTCAGCACGAGGGGTGATGCAAAGTCAGCAGAGCCGTGCAAAAGTCCTTGGAAGTCTGCCACACGGTGCTACCAGAAGATACAGCACAGAGCAGTCTCATTTTCTGGCACACACATATGTCCTGATGCAGAGAGGAAAACAGTGTGGAGCTGGAGGCAGTGCCATGATTGCTTTTGAAATTAGGATCTACAGAAACTTAATGTAAAATTTCCCTAAGTCATGATCAAAATGCTTACATTATTCAATACATGGAGGAAGGAGATTTCCTTGTGTTATTGTTTGGGAAAGATACCCTTAAATCTCATTATGCTCAGCTTATTCAGTGCAGAATCCCATCCCTATTATGTGGCTCCCAGAGAGGATGCTCCTAACATAACGTGAAATACATTGAGTTACAAATCCAAATGGCAGTAACTGTGGACTGTATGATTTGATCTTCTCAAGTCAGACCTCCTCAGACTTTCAGAGACCTGCAAGCCTCTACAACAAGGTTTTAAACTACACACTGTGCAGTTGGCAGAATAGCTTTCACCATGCTTCTCCCAGGGGAAGCCAAGGGGTCTGTGCAAGCACAAGACAGTGACTACCCCATGGCCATGTCAGAAAAGCACATACATTGCAGCTGACTCTGGCAGGTCAGAACAGCCTCTCAAACTGTGCCAGATTAGAGCAGACATTATCCCAATTTACCTCAGGAGGCCATGTTTGCAATCCAGCACTCTGTGCTGAGCTCTTTGCTTATGGGGAATCTGGCTTTGATTAGTGCTTTGATATAACTATTTGTTAAAACTGGAGGTTTAACGTTTAGACTTCCAAAAAAGTAATTCAGGGCTGTAGTTCCTTATGTTCTTCATTAATCTTGCAATACTTGTTGTTTTTAAGACTGCACAGAAGTAGGAACATGATTATCCCATGTGCTTTTGGCTTGATCTGTAACCAGAGCTGGGTGGGTGCAGGTGCCATGGGGCTCCCTTTGCCCATCAGTGCCAAGAGACTGTGTGTGTGTTTGTACCTCAGCCCCTTACCTTCTGGCATGGAGCAGAGCAAGTCCAAGGCCTTTGATGTTTTCACTGATTGTGTCAGCTATCCTTGTTGTGGTCACCAGAAATTAGGGAAGTATTTGTTCCCAACCAAAAACAGGCAAAGGAGGGAATTTGGCACAAATAAGAATTCATGCAATCACCTGACTGATCTCCTGAAACTACCCAGAGACTGATTTGATAGTGTTGAATTTTTTCCCCATCATTTGATTTTTGTGGCCATGCATTACCTCACTGGCATGCTCAGTGGAGTTGAAAAACAACAGTCCCAGCCATGAGCTCTGACAATGTTATGTGACATGCTGCTATTAAGCTTCTGCAGGAGTGAGAAGTGATTTTTTATTATAAGGATTGCCTCTTGGTGCTACAAGTCTTCACAGGCTCCCCTGAAGCATTATTTGTAAGCAACTATCTTTTCTGCATAGGAAAAATTCTTACAGTACAGCCTAGAGGGTTTTTTTGTTCTCTGGAAGGAAACATACAGATGCTTCTTGCAGAATATAGTCATAGTACTTCTGATCTTGAGTTTATTCTAAATAAGAAATCCTTTCCTATAATGAAAAATCCTGATCAAATTTAATTCTGAGAGCTGAAAATCAACAGTGATTAAAACTTCAGTGTCTAGACCAAAGCAATATATGGTTTAATGATAAACAAATTCAAATGGTAGAATTAAGCAGCTGTATCTGTCTGCTCCTCTTTGATCTTCAAACTGGTTCTCTAGCTCCTTTTCTAGTACAGTACACAAATACATTAGTGGACTCTGATTTGCCAGTTAAGAGCATAGCAATGTAAAATGGCTTGAATTTGAAGTAAATCAAATTCAGACTGGAATACAGTGAATAGTTTTAATAGTGAATGTTGTACCTTTTGATCAGATTGTTATTCGTAAACTATATAAAATTATTGAATTATAGAGACAAAATGATCCAAATTAATTTTTAGAATGTGAATTCCCTGACAGCCTTTGCTGTCCAGAACATACCACATTCCTAAAAAATATTTTAAATGTGTTAAATCAGCGGCCACCTGAGAAAATAGTAAATGCATCACTACTATGTAGCGGTGAACTTATTGCTATGCACTACACAGTACATCTGGGCAAACATGTCCCTGTTACCAAGTTGCCCCTAAAATGAAGTTGCCATTGCCAGAGGAGTTCCAGTCCAACTGCATTAAGGGCATTGTCCAAATGCCTCTTAAACACTGATAGGCTTGGGGCATTGGCCACCTTTCCAGGAAGCCTGCTCCAGTGTTTGACCACTGGTAAAGAAAAATTCCATCTAGGTACAGAAATATTTCCTAATGTCCAGTGTGAACCTCCCCTGCTGCGGAGCTGAACCATTCCCACACACCCTGCCACTGGATAACAGGGAGAAGAGCTCAGCACCTCCCTCTTTATTTCCCCGCCTCAGGAAGCAGTGGAGTGAGATGAGGCTGCCACTCAGCCTCCCTTTCCCCAAACTAGAAAATCCCCAAAGTCAGCTCATGTGTATTAACTTCAAAAAATGTTCAGGCTTCAGAAGTCTGGAACTTTTCTAAGTAGAAGTGTTTACCAACAAGTAGTCCTTGGGGGTGGACATACAATTAAGTCCTGATCTCATTAGGATCCATCCAAGGCAGAAGACATGTTAGTAACCCTCGTGTGACGGTCACACAGGTAATGATGGGGCAGAATTGCCCATCATTGGGGCTACTTCAGAAGTTTTGCAGGAATGAACAGTTACAGACAAAGGATTGCACAATTCTGTCTTCTAGGGAGCCTGGCCATTCAACAAACACATTCCTCTTGTCAAGTCCATCAGCAGCTCCTGTGTGCTTAGTCATGCTGAGGAATGCCACCACTCCTAAGAGTAGGCTGCTTTCTGTCTTCTTTGTTCACAGATCTTTATTTATTTCTGCAAGATACAGTAACCACCCCGTGAGGATGGGTTGTAAGCTGATTGCAAACTGGCCAGTTTGTAACCTGTTCAGCTGGTGCCATTAAAGAGCCTTCATCCTAGATGGTGGGACTGCTGAATCTTTCTCTTGTTCCTGATGAGGAACATATTACACATCAAACTGACTCCAGACTATCTGTGCTCAGTCTTACACCACAGGGATTCTATCAAAGACTGCAAACAGCAGACAAATGGTAGTCTGGAACACCCTTAGTAGTTAATGCATCCCTGTGATGAACACATATGCTTAACACCAGCAACTGTTAAGACAGAAACATTTTCATGTGTTAAACAGAATGAAACATAACCACACACCTATCAGCTTTCTGTGGCAAATAACATGAGATGAACAGAGTTCTGAGGTTGAGTTGCAGATTGGAGAAGTATATGAACATGTGCAACCAGGCTGAGTCAGCTGGTTAGAACAAAAGTGCATTACAAGGGTTATTTTTGACATACATTCCTAAAAGTCTAACACTTGAGCTAGCTTCATACCAAAGAAGACTAGATGCAACTCACACTGGTATTTAAATGTTTGCATCCACTACAAGCAGAAAGTTATTGATAGACATTTTTTTGTACTCAATAGACTAGAACCTGTTTTCTGCAGTATTCAACCATCGTTTTCCTGTCAGAATTGAAAGTAGACCATGCTGGTAGACTAAGGCATCTGTTTACTGTTCTGATGATCTAAGAGTAAAAAGGCAATGGCTAATCAAGGTGCAAAAGGTTAATGTGAATGGAAGCACAGAGTGACCTAAGATGTTGTTGACTTTCCATCTTTTTGCAGGTACTTGTTGGCTTATTCAAACTGCTTGCTTTGAATAAACAGCTCTGCAGCACCTTTTTTTGTTCCTGTAAAATTCTACTTTTATTTCTCCAAAACACCGGAGAGAAAAATCTGTGGGTTCTGTACAGCTGAGATAGCTTTTAGATTTGCTAAATAGCACATTATAACTTGTTTATAGTTATTATTTCTTCACTGAAACCTGGATGGACTGGTTATCCAAATGTTCTCCACTTCTGGAGGATGACTTGCTCCAGTAGAATATTCCAATGTTCAAAACCTACCAACAGAGGGGTACCAGAAAATAATTTGACTCACTGCATTTGCTTGATAGTGCAGTGACCACAGGCTGGCAAGGATCACTGAAACTTTCCAGGTCTCTGAAAGTTTGTAAGTGCTGTTGGTCCAGGTCTTCCACTGTGTGACCCAAAGGTGAGCAGTGTCAGGGCTCCGACTGCACTGAGAGGCTCTGTAGGTCCTTCCCCTCCTCTGACTGCACTGAGAGGCTCTGTAGGTCCTTCCCCTCCTCTGACTGCACTGAGAGGCTCTATAGGTCCTTCCCCTCTCCCACGGATTTGGCTGCCTGTGTTCCAAGCCTGTCCTGACAGAGTGGGACTGGGGAACCTTGTCTCAGACATGCAGCTCAAGAGCTGTAAGACTTTGGGGCCTCATTTCTTCACTGAGGACCTGTGTCAATGACCCCAGTCCTTGCCTGAGCTTCATAGCAGGGGTGCCTGCACCCAGCATTGTACCACACTTCTCCTCACCCCAGCCCAGTGGCCTGAATTCCTGGCTTGTCCATGGACCTGCCTTGCCACTGCAGACCTGTCTGGCAATCCCTGGGCTGTGGTTATGGACACAGCCCCTGCTCTGTCCTTGTCTGAGTGCCATGTGGCACTGCACCTTGGCGGAACAGACACAGCCATGCTACGGTAGCTGCCACCCTCAGCTCCCAAATCACCTTCTTCCATGAAGCAGCCCACAGCTGCTGCTCTCTGACAAGCAGATGCTCCAAACAATTTCAAAGTCTGCAGAGGATTTCTAATTTCAAGTACATAAAGCAATCAGAAATTAATATTTCTATTGTTCCCGCATTTTCCATTCTAAAACTGAAAAATGAGCATTACTCCATGTGCTGCCAGCTGCATATTTGCCTTTCAAGACTGTTTATCAGTTTGATGCAAAGATTTGTATCGAATCCATTTTTATCTGAATTAGGTCTAATAGGCAGACACACATTTTCCTCATGAGTGTTCTAAATGCCAAAACTGCTCAAGTTTAAAATCAATATTGCATTATTGTGCACCTGTGACAATATGGCTAGTAGCTTGTTTCCCAGCTTTTTTACCTGTTGGCTGCACATGAAATCCTTTTCAATCCAACAGCTCTCCTGTTGGAATTTAAGCTTGTTATTTTGGGACCTGTCAATTTAAAACATACCCATATCACACTGTCCAAAGGTTGCCTGGCACCCAAATGACACTATGCCACCCAAGGCTGCTCGTGTGTGGGAGGATGTTCCTCAGAGGAATGGCAATTCTGAGCAGTTTTGACAAACCGGAACCAAGCATTGAAATCCAGCTGCTGAAGAGCAAAATTCAACATCAGGAGGTCATCTTTTTTAGCATTTCCAAAACTTACTGTTAGTAATGTTAGACATTTTGTGGCACTCTTCTGAACTGGAGCTGGTGTAAATGTCTACTGACACTTTGTGGATGTGTTTCATCCATATTTAGGAAGTCTTGGGTAGAACAGGTTAAAAGACCTCTTGTTTTCTAAATTACAAACAAGCCCAGTTTTTTTTTCTGTTATTACTAGTTTTACATGCCTATAGTAGGATGGTAACTCTATTATAAATGCCAGTTACAAAAAGTTTTTGATCAGTGCTGGGAAATAGCTATTGCCCCAGATGTAATGTTTCTGAATAGCATGATTTCAGAACTTCAGAGTACAAATTAATAATAAACATCTATGTCAAAAAATATGTCTTTATATAAAGGTTGAAAAACACCTTGAACTGCCAGAGCAAAAAGAATGTACATTGCTTTTCCAAGACAGCATCATAATGAAATTTGAAAACACAAAAAAAATTTATGTTTGACTGAAAGAATATGATGAACAACAAGGTCACCCAAACTGCTTGTGGTATATAAACATGTCTATTAGATGTCACAGAGATCAGAACAAAGCCCATCAATATTCAATGTTTTTAATCCATAATCTCAAAGTAGATATCAGATATCCAGTAGGGAAAACATGCAGATGAGGAATGGTGAAGCCTGATGTGAGCAATGGTGTGAGCAATAATTAAATCGTACATACCATGAAAAGATGAGATATGAACAACAATGGTGATTAATGGTGATTCCATCATTTGGTGTCCTCAGCTGAAGATTTCTATTACCTCCAGGCAAAGATATTGATGTCTTTTGGGGAAATATGCCATAGCCAAACAAATAATGTTGTACTCAAATATACTCTTATATGATGAAAACAAGTACATTTTTTCTGTGATTTTTATCCAAACCAGAGAAAACCAGACACTCAATTAGATTTTAATTGGAAAATGGATGGCTATCTGTCAAATCCCTCTGAAAAAACCCTTTCTAAATCTGTCTTACTGCTGTTGTCATACTCAATTTTTTCCTATAAGGAAAACAGATTGCTTGCTTCTTTATGGTAAATTACTGTACCAATGTACTCAGAACATCCCTTAATGGTGGTATAACCTAGTTAGATGCACTTTATTATCAAAATTTTCTTTTCTGCATAAATTTATTGGGTGATTGGACTACTGTAGTTTTAGAGTATCTGACCACCTTATGTCTACTTACTACATTACAGATGCTGCTCCTTTAATTTTCTTATGAGCTTCTCTGGAGTTCATAGTGCTCTGACGAATTTGTAGTTAATATTGTAAGAGTGCAGTTTGTGTTAGCTGAGCAGAATGGTCGCGCATCACTCCCATTTTTCACTTTTCAATGAAAAATACACTTCTGTGCATCCAAACACTGCTTCCCAGAGAAGTCAGCACTGACTGTACAGATGTGTAATGGTGCTATACTTACAGAAGTTTCCTATTCCAACCACTGGAGTTAAAGCTGAAATGTACAGAAGAAAATCTGAAGCGTATCATGCTGGAATTAGGCTTTACATTATTACAATGGTTTTTCCTTAAAATTAAGGGCCAAATTTTGAAAATTCGTGTTATATAATATTTTTAAATGATCACTGATTGTGTTTCATGTCTGATTTAGTTATGTGCACAACTCTGAGACAACAAATTGGAAGCCAGAAAGCACTATAAAAATAATTCAGAAGTGGTAAAGCAAAGAATCACTGAAGAAATGTTTTATTTGCCACCTTCAAAACCAACAGGTATTTTTTTCAAAGTAAAACCAAAGCTTGTTTCAAAGCTGAATTGTGTCACAACTGACTACACATTTTAGTCCCATTGAGGCAGCCCTTTCCAACAGGGAACTGTTTCACCAGAAAACCCTTGAGAGTCTCTGGTCCTGGGGCAGAGTGGAGTGACCTGCCCAGAGATGCTGACCTCCCTGGGCAGGACAGCAGGATGTTTGTGGCTGGGGTATGTCAGGACCCTCACGCCTCACTGTGGCATGTCTGCAGAACCTCTGCTCAGCTTTGTGTCAGCTGTGCCTTTAATGCAACGCTCTCCCTTATTTTTGTGGTCTGCTTCTCCTAACTCGACGTTCCCACAGTCCCTTAACGCATAATTGTGTTGAAGGAGCTGAGGCAACCTGCTCTTTCTGAAGCTATTTTCCGTGATAAACAAAATAACAACATGTAAAAGCTGCTAATAAATGGCACATCCCTCAGGAGAGAAGGTATTACCTCAGTATTATCCCATTTTCTGCTCATTCAAAGACTCTCAAGGTCAAAGAGACCGAGGCCTCCCCTGAGGCAATGCTAATGCCAGACTGGCTGTGCATGCCAAGCTGCCGGCCCAAAGGTTACACGTTACAGGCTCTGACTGTCAATATTGCTATACTGCTGCTTTTCCTTCCTATTTACCATTCCCCTGCACTGCACCGATTTTATGGCAGGCTTTTAAAAAGTCTCTTTTTCTCCTATCACCTGAAATTTTTGAAACAGTAGCTGCTATTTGTAGGTGAAGAGGTAGGCTATATATAGATGCTTATATACACTATGCACAGAAAAGAAATAGGTTGAAGGAAATATCTCAGGAGGATAAAGCACTTGAATTCAAGAATTAAAAAGAGTAGGACTATCTGTGTAGTTTTAATTTATTCTCCTGCCCTCCTTATATAAAACTGAATTGCTGAAGTATCTCAAGAGACTTGTAATTTATTCTTTTTCTTTTTTAAGCTCTGACTGAACCACATTTCTGATAACCTAATGCAAACAAATACTTTGTGCTGCAGTGCTCCTTCCAAGAATGGGTGTGATAATACACTGCTACAGAAACTGATAAGCAAGAAAAAAACATTACAAAGTTTTTCATGAGGAACTGAAAAACAAAGCTTCAACTAAAACATTGTCTTTAAAGAAACCTGTCATCCAGGCTGCTACGCAACACACTGACAAAAGCAAATCCAGGTTGGCAGTTCCATTCCAAACTTCTTTTTCAATTTTTAATCTATTCCACTTAAAAGAACCTGTGAATGTATTTGCATTAGGAAAGGCACACACAGAGGTCTAAGAGCTGTCTGTGTTCATAAGAAGGGAGAGAACACTTGGGACTGGGATTTTCTTTCTCATCTGTCCATCCTGTGTGTAAGAACAGCATCAGGTTGCTAAGGGCAGAGAAAGAAAGTGTACTACATTTCCTGGCTGCCTGCTGGGTCCTAAGAGAGGGGGAACTGGGAGTGAAATGGAAGGAGAATTCCTGTAAGCACCTCATGACTGGCACACGAATTCTGCTGTTCCTGAAATCAGAAAGTGCAACATTTTGCAGTGTTGCCATTGGGCTTCCTTATGGGCAGTGCCACAGCAGACAGACCTGAGGGTGAAAACTTCTTCTAGGGTGGAATGAAAGTGACAATTCAGACCAAACATGGGGTTTTTTTAACACCCATGGTAGGCAGTAATGGCCTCCAACCCAGTTCAAAAGAAAAAATTGAGTTTCAGAGAAAATATTCTTGGGAGAAGGGACTGGATGATCATTCTTCCTTTGTGAGACAAAACTACAATGCTTTGCATGAGGCTGTTGAACTGAGACACCCCCATCAAACCTGTACCAAGTGCTGGAGAGGTTTTGCTCCTGAGGCTGGTACAAACACTCTTCATTGCTATATCCCAAATGGAATATTCTAGTCACAGTGTCAGATCACCTTAAAAATCATGATCTTCAATCAGTGCCCAGTTCACTCAAAGAACTTCAGATCCAGAGTTTGAACAGCTGCTTTTGCTCTAATTCTCTGAGCAAATGTTGCAGGCTGCAAACATCTGTGTTTGTGTCAGAGGTGTTTACAACTCTGTACATGGAGAGAACCTGTGCCAACAGGGAAGCAATGACTGCTTTCAAGGCTCAGAAAGATCTATTTCCTGTCTTTCTTGAAAATCCACAACAAAATCTGCCCAAGTTCTTCTGTTTTGAAAGCTGAAAACTAAACATTGTGGAAGACTTAAGGAGAATGTTGAGATGTGCACAGAACGTTGACTATAGTTCATTATGATTTCATAAAGTAAATTTTGAAATATTTAAAATAGATTTGCTAAAGTGGATTTCTTCAAATTCAGGGTTTTATCCCTTCTGTTAATTTTGATTGAAAATCAGCTATTTCTATAATTATATTTTATAGTGACATTTCAAATATTGTTTAATTAATGTTCACCGCAGCCTTGAGAGTAAATGGAAGTTAGAATGAAACAGCAGATTTAAAAATCTTTAATACAAATACTCACTATTTGTTCAGATTTTAATCTTCAGAAAATAGTAATTAAGGATAAGGTGATGAGACAGCCCATCACATCCAACAAAGGGGACTGAAAAGCAAATTCTGCAGATACAGATCTCCTCAGCAGACAAAAATTGCCTTTCACAAAGGATACACGGGTGGAATGTTGACCACACAGCTGGGTGATTGTCACTAGTGTGACCTTAGTACAAACCAGAGACATTCCAAAAAGGAGAAACTCCTTGCATGGTCCCCACACCTGCGACTGCTTTTAAAACTTTTATCTGCAAACTGTTGCTGGAGGGAATTGTTTGCTTGCATATAGTTTCTGGAAGGTTTAATTCCTACTTTAACCAGATGGATTTCCTTGGAAATATTAATTGTGAGAAGAACTCATGAGAGAATTTATAGACAGTTGAATTAAAGGTAATTCACAAAAAAATCCACAATAAAACACAGAGGTCATATCATCTATGCTATTTACTGTTATTCTAAGATACACAATTATTTCCTCAGTGTCTTGGGAGAAAAAAAAGATTTAGATTATTTCCTAATGGCACTAATGTCAGAATAAAAACTGTACCTGAATGTCTTAGGCACAGTGTATTTGATAAAGGGCCATACTTTTCAGTAGCATATGGGCAAAAAACAATGAATGCTAATCCTTTGTTCAGGATTAAAGTCTTTGGGATTTGCTGCAGTTGCCACTAATTAGAAATCACATATTCTACTGTTGGAAAGAAGAACAAAAATAAAAAGGATGCAAAGGTTTTAGTTTGCTGCCTATGTGACTGCAACCCTCCTCACCTCAGTGGCAGCTTGTGCCAAGGTATCACAGGAGCAAACCTTGCCTGAAGGGCTGAGATTCCTCACACATTGCCCAGTGGAGCTTTTTCCCTCAGATCCCACTGTCACTGGAGACAAGCGGCACTTTTAGTCAGCAGCTCATCTCAGTATGCCCAAACACCTTGATTAAGCTGGTAAGAACTGTGCCCTAGAAGAGCCTGTTCCTCCAGATAAAGCACAAAACTCAGTCTGCTGCAAATAGCACTGCAGATATGCATCCCTTGTCACCTGTCCCTTCAGTTAAGAGTGTAAATCAGTCAAAAAAAGAGCAAAGGATGCACACCCCTTCAAAAGAGGTCAAAAGAACTATGTGGAGATTTGCAGGTCACTCAGCCTCACTTGAAAACTTCCTCCCCAAGAGAGGCCTCTTACAGAGCATTTCTGAGGACAAGAAACAGCTGGCTGAGAACAGCTGGTACAAATTTACAGAGGATAAACTCTGCCTGAGCAGCTTGATGGCCTTTGGTTATAAAATGACCAGATTTTTCAAGAGGAGAGCAGTACAGAACCGTTCAAGGGGAGCACCACACAAGGGTCTCCATCCAGGACCTGTCTGCTTAAAATCTTTAGCAGAAGCTGGAGAGGGTGACTGGGTGCGCTCTGGTTGGGCTTGCATGCATCAGCATGGATTCATGAAGGTGAAATCCTGCCTGACCAACCTGATAACTATCTACACTGAAAAGACAGGCTCAGTGGCTGTGGAGAGAGCAGTGGAGTGTTTTTTCAAACTCTGAAAAGAAGAGTATTCAAACATTATATCATCTTATAGCTGATTACCTGATGGCAAATTAAAATTATATGGCACCTGTTTCCCTCAGACAAATGTAAATTTTGTTCTCAATATCAAATTTTGTCTCATTCTCTGCCATGGTGCAACTTGGAATCAAATACTGTTAGGAGGATGATCTTGGCAAAGAAGCAGTCAAAAACCCCCAACAAACCAAACAACTGAAAAGGAGAGACAAGTCACTGTTAAAGACAGTGAGTGTTACAAAGAAATTTGCCATTCTCGCCTCTCTATAACTGCACTGGGGTATTCTGGAGAGGGGAAGAGGTGAAGTGAGATGTTTCTCAGGTTTTATTGACAGTGAAAGTGAAAGGGAGCTTGATGAAGTGAGAAAGAATTTATAGTCTGGATCTCTGAGCACAACGTTGCCATCAAAATAATCTTTCTGCATAGCTCATTTAAACAAACAGAAACATGTCAGTGGCTGTTCACACTATCCTGCTTAAGTAGGCAGCTCCATAAGGAAAATCCAAGCCTTTGTCCCTGCTTTTCTACCCAATGATTCCCAACTTATTCAACCTTTTATACTTATTTCACTTCTGCAGTGCTTATCCCAGGCAGTGACTGGAGCTCCGCTCAGCAGCCAAGGGATGAGCTGGTCAGCACCATGAAGCAGGAGCCTGGACACCAGCCCTGGGTGTAGGGCCATCAATACAAAAGGGTTCATCTTTCCTCATTTTTCCTCTTGGAAACTTCATAGTGAGACCATGCATTTGCTGTGCTGGTGTTCCTATCAGAAACGGATTAATTAATTAGGAAAAAATCTTCATTTCCATCCCTTTTCCCTTTTCCACTTCCTGTGTTTGGCTCAGTGGTTGGATCGTAAGTGTTTCTGCAGAGAGGTGGTCTTTTTCTTCTATGCTTTTATGGCATTTATTTTAATAATTATATTAATTAGTACAAACAGCCTTTTTCACGGAAAGTTGCCAAAACTTTGTAACCTGGATGCTGCCCTTA
Source organism: Drymodes brunneopygia (assembly GCA_013400955.1). Classification (NCBI taxonomy): domain Eukaryota; kingdom Metazoa; phylum Chordata; class Aves; order Passeriformes; family Petroicidae; genus Drymodes; species Drymodes brunneopygia. The sequence goes on along the minus strand of VZTZ01034068.1, from coordinate 43,582 downwards.
GGTCACTTGTTCACTTTCAGATGGCTACTGAACTCAAAGCCACAGCCAGACTGCATCCTCTGGCTTGTCTTTTAAGCATCATCTCATTGTTGACAGTCATTCTTCTCACATTTGAGTGCACAACTTTTTTATATTGGGGATTTATTTTGGATAGGTAATTTAATTTCTTTTCTACAGTTTTGAATTGCTGCAGAGATAACTAGCAGTCTGCCCCATTTCAGATCTGGCATGAAGTGCTGCAGAATTTCCATGCTGATTCAAGTGGCACAGACATTCATTTGTCATACGGCCAGCTGGAGAAGTTGTTTATAACTCAGCAAATTCAGTTAGTTTCCAGCTTATACTATTTTCCAAAAGATTTCACACCTGATTTTGATCTCTTTTTAAAATTCCCCTTTTGCAATATCTCATACCTTTTGAAGTGACCTTTGCTTGCAAAGAGGAGAGTAATTATTTCTGAGAAACATGTAAATCTCTGGACTGCCTTCATGCTTCTCTTTTGGCTTCTATTGCTGACACTCTCAATTATTTTTATTACCACTTTTTAGAAGTTGTCAATAATGTTCAAGAAATGGGAAACTCATGCTGCAAACATTAACTGTTACGTTTTTGATGGTTCAGGTTGTAGCTAATAGCATCCAAATAACTCCCAAGAAACAGTTTTTTCAGAAGCTCTATCCTAACAGCACATATTAACCTCTGCAATTTCACCTAAAAATGCTGATTGAAGTGGTTTACTAAAAAATTCCTCCATTTCTATCAGAAAGGAAAAATCATCCCTTATCTAGTTTGTACATTCTTAGATGGTTTTATTCTAACAGGTTTTGCCGTATAAGGATTGAACAGTGAAAAGCAATGAGTTTCAGAACTCTCTCTGTACATTGCAGCTTGAAAATCAAAGTAATCACGGGTGATTGTTTAAAATGAATGGAAAACAGCTCTGCAAGATTTTTAAGAAATGCTCTTTCCTGAGCAGCACTTGGTCATTGGGCTTAATAGTGATTTCCAAAGCTTCAGCTATTTAGTCAAGCAGTTTTCCAGGAAAGGTTAGTAATTATCAGTCTCCTATTTCTCTTCTCCTGGAGAGTGCTAGTCTAAGACAAGTCTGGTTACTGTTCTGCTTTCTACCATTTTTAGATATTCTTCTGAAATACTCTTAGATTGGAGAAATAAAGGCAAAAATTACTATATATTCTCTGAGGAAGACACCTCAGGCCAGCATTCCTGCCTCCTGCAAGGTACCTGCACTGGGGACAGATGGCAAAATAAACACCTGCTCCCTACACCAGCACCAGTGCTGACTCCATGTTAGGCTGGATGTAAGTTACCATTCTCACTGAAGTCAGTACACACTCTCCAAAGCAATTGTCACTGACACAAATGAAATTGCATTCTTGAAGCCATTCTCTGAGCTGGCACCAATGCAGCATTGTGCAAAGCACAAAGCATAATAGTTCTTCTTAAAATACCAAAGATGATATAGTAACCTTACATCTGTTGCTGTTTCTTAGGAGGGGTTTTGATCACGTATAATACCACATGATAGATTTTAATGTACTGCAAGTCACTTAAATACTTCCATTTAGAATTAATTTTGAAGTTACTGTTTTCCCAATTTGTTGCTGATGTTAAGGCTTTTACATGCTCCACATCTTGTGCAAGCTCTTAATCACTAATTGCTCAGAAGGCACCACCTTTTTTAAGTAAGTCACTATTGACTTTTTTAACAAGGAGGGTGGATGAAGACTCCCAAAGCCAAGAAAACCAGTGTTCACCTTTCACTCAGAGTAAAACTAAAAAGCAGCTAAGTGCCTCCAAGAAATGAGAGGAACCTTTGCCCAAAAAGCACACTGAGTGTTAATGTGGTTAGAAACTGAGCTGCATGAAAGGCTGAGTAACCTGGGTTGTGGCGCTGCTGCTCTGAGGCTGCTCGACAACTGAATGCCAAGAGTGTGTGATTTTGGGGTGGGGACTGGTAGATGGGGAATGGGAAATACTCAGAAGGAACTCCCAGAAATTTCTTGTCCCCTGAGGAAACATAACTTGGAGCATCTCTTTGGAAAACTAATCCAGTTGTATGATAAAACTCATTGAGCCCCAAATACCAATAAATCTGGCCAGTTAGCCTTCTTTCACTATCTATGAGGAAAGCAAGCAGCAAACTACAGCCACTCTTCTCACGTTGGACACCAAAAATGGGCCTTTTTTTCTTATGGAAGCCTGCGCATGATAAATGAAGAAGTAGTTAAAGGCTGTGATTGAGGCTGTTCCACATGCCCTGTCCTCTACCACTCAACTTTCCCCACCGGGTACCAGTGCTGGAGCTGGGATGGGCAGGTCAATGAAGGGAGCTGAGCTAGCCGAAAACTGAGCCCTCAGAAGTCCACAGGCTTCTCCAGAGGACACCTACACAACACATGCTTTGTGTTTGACTTCATCTTGTGTTGTCAAGCAGTAACTCTTAGAGGTAGCATCTCATTGCACTTCTGTTCTTCAGCATGATGACAAATACAACCTTTTGCTTGATGAATTGCAGTAGTGGAAAGGGGACAGTACCGGAAGCATATGAATCATGAATAGGACAAAGGTCTTTTGCAGCAAAGAGAGGCAAACTGGATGAACATGTATTGATTCAGCTTTATTTATTATTTTGCCATATACCAAGGTACAGGACCTGTTCTAAAAAGCTAATACAGAAAACATTTATTGAAAACTTCAGCAGGTTTTTTAAACAAAGGGTTTTAATTTAAAAAAACTCCACATCTGTTTCTCACACAGATTGAAGTTTTATTTTAGAAAGTTGTAAGCATTATTTTCAGAAAGTTTATCAAAGCTCTTTTCCTGAAAAACTAAGTGAAATAAAATGACAAAGATGGACATGAACAGCAATGTTCTCATTTGCATTTAGATAAAAATTATAAACACAGCTTAAGTAGTAGTGATTCTGAGAATACTTAAATGGCTTCTAGTTGTAAATGCTACGCTCCACTTAACTTCAATAGTTACTTTCTATGCATCATTAGATTTGCATTAGAGACCCTGTACTTCTACACTCAAATCAAGGCCAGCCTTGAAAACATCAGGCAGGGTGTGGATTTTGAATGGGATCGTTATTTCCAGAATATTAAGCCAAACTGTAATCTGGTGGAAATAGGCTGGACGATTTTGAAACAATTGTACAAAAGATCTGACTTGAAAATAAATTTGAAACAAAAACTTAAATACAGCACACATCTATCCAGAGGTCCCAAGAGTGAGTGGATACAGCCCCTGCTCTTCTTAGGCACAGCTCCAGATCCTTTGGAAATTTGAGCCCAGGTATTCCCACTGGGAGCCTCTGAGCCTGACACATCTCAGTGACAGAGAGTCTGCCTATACATCTGTCTTTGTTGATCCAGGGTAAATCCATCCTCATTTACATCAACCAAAATCTGCAAGCTGACTGGCAATAGCACCAGAAATGTGTTCTCCTGCAATAATTTAAAAAATAACTACATTATAGAAATAATTTAAAGGTAAGTTTATATTGGCCATTCAGCCAAAGCTAATTTATACTAATAGTTCTTCTTATTCCTTTATCATATGCTGTAAGTTGTTTCAAATTCAAGAATAAAACATGTGATATTGAAGCAAGGAAAGTTAGAGAAGAGACTTGATCTGTTCAAACTTACAGGACACATTTTTTATAACCAAAAATCATGGATAAAAAATAAATTAAAAAGTAATCAGAAGTCTATATGGAATAGAGAAGAGAAACTGGGAAAGGCTTTTCTCCAGAAACATTCCCAAACACTATTTGAACTTCTTTACATTTTTATGATTATATCTGACATGAGGGAGAGGATAAGCCTTTGAGTTCAAACCAAAAACTAGAGCAGAAGCCTAAGTACAATTTAAAAATTGTTCCTTCTTTTTGCAGCTGCTGAGACAAGTCACAGAGAGGATAACAAAAGAAGCTGATGAGCAAACTCTGCTTTCTGATTCTTTCTGGAGATTTCCTGTGGCTGGACTCAAAGAGGAGAATCATTTGATCCATATGGCACTGCAGCTCACACACAAGGGTCTGACTCTCTCTTGGCCCATCTGTCAGTCAGTGCCTACAGGACAATTACCTGCAGGCACCAGTTGCAAACACTTCTTGTTTCACGTTGCTCTGCTGGCTCTAATACTCTCCTCTGCTGCATCCAGGTAGGACTAACTATAGGCTAGGCTGGATGCTGATCCTGTATATGTGGGACAGTATGGCATTTGCAGAAAAGGTCCAGCATGAATAGCCAACAGAAGCTTTTGATCCCTTGTGCATATCAAGTTTTCCTGGCTGCAGCACTGCTTAGCAATCACACAAAACCCAGCTGCCTCCAGGCACAGGCAGGTAATTCAGCTGTCATTGCTAACAAGGAGGCAGGGGATACCATCAAGAGACACCACTTTTGTGTGACTCCATCTAAGGACCTCCCCAGTCCCAGTGACAGCTGGGGCACCCTGCTGCATATCCAGCTCAGCCCTTGCCCAGTGACTGCCCCTGAAATAGAGGGAAAAGGTCAGAACAGAGGAATGTCTTACATTAGACATAAAGCAGAATAAAGGGAGGGAAGCACAGGGTAACCACATTCCCTTCATCTCACCTTCTCTGCATGGCAATGATATATTTTCTAGCACAGCCCGTGCATTCTCATTGTTTTGTTTTCATCCTCTTTGTGGCAAAATTCAGTTTTTCCTCCATTGCTGTATAGGGCTGTTTCTCATGAGCTACCACTGCATGGCCTGGTCTGTGCATAAGACACTGCCCAGCTCTTACCAGAGTTCAGTAAGGCAGAGCTTATTACATCTTCCTTCCCTAGTCAGATATAACATTAGGAGCTAAAAAAAATTAACATAATATTAAATTAATATCATACAGAATTTCAAACCCATCATCCTTTAGGCTATAACAGTTTATGAGATTTAGTTGGTGCCCAGAGGGGCATGGGATGTTCTTTCTTGCCTCTACTGCTCTTATTTCTCAAATGATTGTAGGCATAAAGGGTCTAGGGTCTCTGCCTCTTGGGCTTTGTCACCTACAATGATGGAATTCCAGCTCATACATTGCCCTGTTGTCCATCCTCCACAAATGAGAAGATTCTGCTTCTTCTTTCACAGCTTATGTCCATCTGGGCCCAAAATCTCTTCTATTGAGAATGCTATTTAAGGGCTTCTGGGTTGTAGATCCCTTTCATAGGCTCATACATCCACCTTTTGGACATGGTTGCTCCTGAGATCTTTTTGAAGCTGCCCCAAGATGTTTAAAACCTATCAAAATGGCTGGTACTTTAAAACTTCAAAGGTGTTTTTTCCAAATTGCTTCATGCTATTCCCACAATGACAATCTTCTTCATTTCTTATGACTTCCATGCAGAACTTACACAGCCAGTGGAAGAGAAGCAGCACACTGGTTATATGTCAGGTTTAAATGCTGCTTTGATTATAGCTTTCTTCACTGTCCAATACGACTCAGCAGCCAGAAGGTAAATGTCCAGATACACAATTCTCTATCAGAGATGACATGATGAGTAATTTGGACCTCATAATTCCGTTGGATAAAGATTGAAGAGAAGCAAAGGCTCAGTTTATATTTATTGGATAATATATTCAAATACACTGAAATATTTATATTTCTCTCCTGGGGAAATAATAGAAAACTTATTACGTACTGCAGAAAATAATAAACTCATAAGCATTTTACTTTTTATGCATAATTAAGCTAGTCACTGTTTCTGTTCCTGTGGTGTGCAACATAAATCATTGATAAGCAATTAAAATATAAAACAAGCTATTGAAAGCATTAAGCTAACACAAAATTATTCACTTGTCACGTTAAACGAACATTTATCCAATCCCTACAGCTTAGCAGTGTGGCCTCTAGCTATTTACTACATTTTGATACCTCTGAGAAATAACTTTATCCTTATAAACTCCTAAATACCTTAAGACTAAAAATGAAACTTTATATGCCCCTTATGCAAATGATCTCATCAAAAGCTCCAGTTGCACTCAGACTGTTCACACAAATCTTGGGAAACCAGTGCTCTTTTTTGGCTTGTCACACTGTTGGGGTACCTCTATTTTGATGTCCTTTGGTGGGGTTACCATCAAACTGGTAATTTTAACATTTTTGTGTTAATTGACTCTAAGCCAGACTGGACCAGCCTGGAAGGTCCAAAGAAGCAGCAGAGGCTCAGTCCATCCCAGAGGGCTCACAGTGGCTGTGTAGTTGGCTTTTTGGCTCTACTTGCACTGCTAGAAGTAAAGAAAGCAGTAGGCTGCCACCTAAATCCATGCAGGCATAGTCTATAGCTAAACTCTGTTCTGCTGGTGGTGTGTGTAGATGCACTCAGGAACCTTCACAGTGGATTATGCTGATTTCTGCTTGAACACTAAGCTACTAAAGCCTCCAAAATCCATTGATGTCTTTCCAAAACCCATAGACCCAACTGGAATAACAATTTTTCAGTTCATTTTCGTGTCTTTAAAAGCTTGAATCCAAGGGCTCTGAGGCACTAAACAAATCAAACCAATGGATAATAGAATGTATCAGCCCATTTTACATGTGAGGATGAAAATGCATTGATAACTTGATGCAGGTCCCACGTAAAGAGGAAAACAATGCCAGTGAAACCCATGTGGCACAAACCCATATACCTTCCTTGCCTCATATAAATTCAGCTCCTGCCCCAAAAAGATAAAATAAAAAATGTTTATTAAATCAACATAACCCTAGTCTGACTGCTGTTCAGAAAGACTGAACAGCCATTGCATCATCTATGCCAGTACCTGGAAGACTGTACTCCTGCCTGAAAACAGTATCACAGGGCAGCTTGAGCCAGTCTAACAGGATGCACCTTCCCCACCTCTGCAGCCAGCACACAGCAGTGTGAGATCTTTGGGCTGTGAAGAAGAAAACAGGGAGAGGGAGCAAACTGGGAAGCAAAATGTGGATTTGTTTTATGAGAAAAAATAGAAGAGGCTTTAGATTGAAGAAGAAGAAAACATATCAAGAGAAAAAAGGGAACTGAGAAAGAAAAAAGGGAAATTATAAAAGTGGGAGGGAAAATATCCAGACTCACACTGCAGGTATCCATTACACTTGTACAAAATGGGAGTCTATTGCTCAGAATACCTTTGCAGAGAAGGGAAGGACAATGTCCACTGCAAGAAGGACTCAGACTCAGTCCCCCATAGAGGCATTAATCTGAAATGGGTAAAAGAATGTGAACAGGAGGAAAAGAGGGCTGGAAATGTGCTGTGATTACAAAATGTTTGTGAATTGGCTTGGGATGTAATCAGCATCACAAAAGAAACCTTGGCCGGCAGAAGACAAAAATATCCTGTCCAAGAAGTTGTAGGTTAAGCAGGAAGGCCTGACAAGCAGAGGCCATATACCCTAAGCACAACTGAATTATCTTTCCGTTCATACATACACTCACATTTAATTAAGTTATGATATTGTCAAGCCTTTGGCATACTGCCTGCTGTATAAACATTACTGGCACAGACATTCTGTAATTCCATTACAGACTTACTAATTCAAATGGAGGAGCAGGCAGGCATGAAACCAGCTGGAAATTTCTTCTGAAACCCACCTCTGGTTCAGACAGAGAAATGCAATGCCAGGGTGGCAGCGATGTTTTCACTCACAGGAGCCACCCAAGGTCTCTGCTCATCTCTTTAATGTATTAGCAAACAAAAATCCAAGTCATTTTTGTATCAGCACAGCAGCTCAGGATGATCCCCATGCACAACAACATCATCTGAGCTCGAAGGAGCTGCTGTTGGATTATTAGGTTTGCCATTGGTGGGATTCAATTATTCCTGCACTATTTACGTAAGGGTAATGCCAAGGGGCTCCAGCTGGGACCAAGCCTCCGATTTACTGGGAGACAATTTCTTTCTCAAAAGGGGCTTGCAGTTTCAGCTGATGATACAGAGGCATCAAGAAGAGATTTTATCATGCTTGCACAGAAAGACAGCCAGCAGGCAGATGCTAATTCTAAAATGACACTTTTATATTACCAGGTATCCAGTTAAAACATAACCACATGCCCACCCACTGTTAAAATGTAAGAAAGGCAATTTTAGACCAATAAAATAAACAAAAAGTCATATATAAAAATGATACGAAAATGTATGTTAGACATACAGAAATATAACACTCTGGAAACTAAAAGAATGGAGAAAAATATTTTACCACCAGAACTGGAAACTCCTTAATTCTTATCTCCCCACTGTGCCATTGTCCTGTACTATTCGTAATTGGAAGTACATGCTTTGACGTACATAAATGAAAAACAGACAGACTGGGGCTCTTATCTTAGATTCTACAAATCCTAGAACTGTAGTTTTCACCACAAATAGCACACTAGAGAATCCAATTTTAGCTGCTCTTGTACTTACCTTAAGAATTAAAGCTTCTTCTTCCAAAGAGTTGTTTGATGTCAGCTCAGGTGCTAGACTGGTTTGCAGTGCTTGGCCTGATTCACTTTTCTTACCAAATTTCCCCAACTTATTGGGGAAATAAGCGAGTTCTCAGAGACCCCCTTGGGTCCAGGAGGGAAACCCTGCATGCTGGAATGGACAAACATCTGGCAGAGTGTCCTGTGGTAGAAATGGGATACCTTAGAGCTGGGGAATCATCATGCATAGAATAGAACAGCTAACCACTCTCAGAAGCTCAGGATGGAAGAATTCACAAGAGTTGAGATTCAGACTTTCATTAACACTTATGCTCTTCATTATTGTTTTACCAATAATGTTATTTTACAGGCACCAAGAGCAGGTTTGTCTAAGTCCTACAGGGCCTGTACCGCACACAGAAGATGTAGGCAGCCTCTCTTCTTTTCAATAATATTTCAAGCATGTACTGTAAAAATACCATAGATTTTCCCATGTCCCACTGAATGTTGAACTAGAAAAGCCCTTAAGACCAATGGGCTAAAGCAAAATAAATTCAATGCAGCCTTGCTTCTTCAGTTTCTGTTGACTTCCCTCATACAAAGTACCAATCACCCAATGACAAAAAAATAGGTATTTACCTGTACTCATTCCTTTTCACAGTAACTCATGCATTTTTAATAAAAGCTTCCAAAAAATACAAATATTTTATCTTAACTGCTCCTTCTCCTATTTGTTTAAAGCATTGTTTTATTTCTCAGCTGCTGGAATTATCACTCTTGAAGTGATTCTCTGACACTTCGTGGTTACAGAGTTAATAAAGATGGGGTTGGTTTCCAGTTCTTTTAAGGCTGATTATGTGTGTATAAATATATATAATGTACATATATGTGTATGTATATGTGTGTATTTTACATATCTGTATCAATGTAGCAAACAGATACTTACATTAACACATTTGAATTGTAATGCAATTGAACATTCATTTGCCTTTTAAAAGCCTGTTTATACAAACTCACAACTTAATCCAATCAATGCTGCACTCAAACCGCTGTAACTCTTAAAAAACCAAGCCCAAACCTAAAATCATAATCATTCTATTACATGGCTTCTGAAGTCCCCAAATTGACTTCTATAAAAAAATCCGACGTGTTTTAGAATTTCTAGCACATTCAGGGGGTCTTCACTCTTTCAGCAATCCTTTAAGAGAAATTATTGCTTTCATCTGACATTCTTTCTCCTTTTAACTGAAGGCTTGCCTCAGAGAATAAACTTCTTTTCTGATTTCTTAAAGGCATTTATACAACCAATGCTACATAGCCCTATGGCCAGCATATGTCTGACTTTATCCAATCCTACTGAAACCAATGTGCTTCCACTGCAATGAGAAATTTGCTGTTTTCTGGTTTCATCCCAAAAAGTGACCAAGAGATAACAATGACTTCTGCAAGCAGGAGTTGCCAGACTGCTCCTGTTGAAATGCAAATATATATCCCACTGCACTCTAGGGAAAACATTCTAAATTAACAAAGCAAATAATCTAAAGATCCTAACAAGCAATTAGGCAGAATCAATATCAGAAAGATCAGTCTCTTTGTAATACACTGTTCTCACTCACATGAGAATAGTAATTGTGGTATGTGGAAGTACAAAACTGGAGTATAACCTCTACCCACACAGTTTTACTATACAAAATTAATCTAATACATTTTCCTAATGTTGTACAGGCAGCTAATTAATTGTAGACCACGTAACCATCACAAGATTAACAAAATGCTTTTATGCAGGTAGTAAACACTGCTTGCTGAGATTATTATTCTATTCAGTAAACAGTTTTTGAACTTAATAACTGCAGGAAAATTCCATTTCTCTTACAAAGAGACCAGCGACCTCACTGAAAAAGGAATTCACCGTGCCTTTCACAAAAGCTCTCAATTAGGATGAGGAGCATATTGTACAATCAACAGATACAAGGACTGAGAATCCCCTCACCCGATGGCAGCTGTGATAAATTACTGAAAACTTTGCTGCTGAAGCTGAGAAAAAATAGGATATTCATTTTAAAGAGAAAATATTTTCAAGGCAGTATTTTTTGATTTTTGCCTGAGTGCTGTTTTAAATGCAAACCCCTAGTAATTTTAATAGGGAATAATTTAAATATATCAAAACCCCCCTATGGTGAAAAATAACAAATGAATATTTCAACTATGTATAGGTAATTGTGTACTGACTTAATTGCAGAGAAAAAATACAGACCTATGCTTAATTGAAAGATCAGATACTGTAAAGCAGTGCATGCATGTATATAGATGTCCACATTTATAAATATATAATACATTTATTAAATTATTAAATATTGATGAAATATTACACATACAGCTCACTATATATAACATGCAATGTGTGATGGGTTGACACACCAGCACACAATGGCACATATAAAATCTGTAATCATGTTTATAAAGATATTTTTGCTAGTCTTACTGCATTTCCCTTCTGCACTAGTTATTAAGATTGCTATCTATGATGTCTTAAAGTCAAAACCAGCAGCATATTGAAATAAAGGCAAAAACTGCAAACATTGGTGAAAACAGCTGGTACCAAATTCACAGGGCAGAATGTGTAGCTCCAACATCGGGAAAGAAAAAATCAAAACAGTCATGCAGTTGAGAGTTTGATATTCAGTGACATCAAGTAGCAATATCACTCAGCTGAGTGTGATAATTCCAGAAATGAGGAGGCAGCTTTAGAGCCACTGCAGTAGGAGTACGTCCTCCCCTCCTCTGAGCAAACCTGCGTCACACCGAACAGCTGAGAAACTGCTGCCTGCTCAAGCAGCACCAGGCTGGGGAAGCAGGGCATGCCAAGCTCCTGATTCCTGTCTCTGGTCAAAGATTCCCATGGATTAAGTGGATGTGACTGGCTGCTTGGGTGAACCTCAGCCTATTTCATGATTAAAGGAAAGCAATTTCTCAGAACACTGAACCAAGGCTGGAAACATTAAGCTACAGGGACAACAGAAACTCAAAATTGGGAAATCTTAACTGGGATTTTGAAGTTGTAATACAATGCTACTATTTAACCTTGAGGGGAAAAAAACCCCAGAAGCCTAAATAATAGGATTGAAGTAAGTTCAGCTGCTTTGAGATCTTAGAATAAAACAAAACTAAGACCTTCTGGGAGTTAAAAGCTAGCATTAGTGTATTTTTTCTTTTACATTTACTTCTCATTATTTGCATTACAGCATTAAAGTCTTTACATGCAATTTCTTTACTAATCTTTTCCATTAATTTACTAGCATTTGGTAATGGTACTGATACATTTTCTTCTCAGCTCAAAGACAACCTGCCAGCAGGAACTGCCAGCTTGCTGGGACTGGCCCCACTGAAAGTCATTGCAGCAGAAGTACCTCAGGTGGAGATGTCAGAGGTCCTGTGGTACCAAGGCACAGCACAAGGCACATCAACATACACAGAAACAGATGTCAAAAGGCATCACTAAGTCCCTAGGACATACCTGACAAGCATCCTGGCAAACCTTTGAAGTACTCTAGGTGCTGGAAAACAGAAGGTGCATTTCAACTGAAATAGCCGTTTTCTTACTGTTTAAATCACTTATAAATACAAAATAGGTTTTCACAGGTTTTAAAGAAAAGTCTTGTGCAAGTAAAAGAGTTTTTTCTGAGTGACGAAGATTCTACTGCAACCTAAAGAACCTTGGTGTTCTATGTCCCAATTAAAAACCAAATCTTCAGAAATTTCTTTGAATGTGTAAGCAACACTGGGCAGCACTCTAGTCTTGTATTTGAAAATGCGCATCTTCCTAAGAGCATTAAACTTCACATTATGCCAATTTTGACCACAAGATGAGACACACTCCAGCATAGAACACACCAGCATTATGCGTATTTTTCAGAAACTGGGTTGCACATTATAAAATTAAAATTGTGGAAGAAACTATGTAGTGGAGAGCTGGTCCAGACCTCTGCTTCACGATTCATCCAAAGTATGTCACTAAGAGTATACCATTTCATGGTCCCATAAATTGTTTCCAAAATAGTAAAGGAGTGCTAGACAAGTGTTTCAGTAATCTCACCTATGTCTGGTTCTAAATAATAGCAAGATAAAATAATAATCACAAATAGACAACACAAACACAAAATAGTCCACATTTTATTGTAGTAAAGAAATTATACCCAATCTTAGAAGAAACAGGATTCATATATAGTGTCTGGTCATAAAAAACTACATGTACAGCACAAGAAAATAACATATTACAGAAAGTGACTTTTTAAAAAAACACACTTTTCAAGTGTTGTCTCTCTTGAAAACTCAGAATTTATTTTCATGTTTGTGTTTTCTACAAAGAGTGAAGTAATCAAAACCAACTGTATTCTGGAGGATATGAAGCACATATTAGGAAGATCAGACACCTGCAGAATTAGGCAGCAGTTAAGGCTGACAGTCTCAATTGCTGTTTTAGACAGGGTTGTATCAAATCTGCCTAGAACCACTTATCTTCTTTGTAGAATGCAGCACTATAATCCTGTGAAGCTCTAACAAAGGGCACTCTATGCTGACTTGCATAAACATCTTTTCAGCTTTTTCACAAACCATTGCCTTATTGCAGTGTCTTGGGTAAAGATGGCTGTTTAAAGTTGAGGTGTTGCCTGGATGTTTCCAAGAGTACACACATAGCAACCATATACATACTACTTCTGTTGATACATCTCTGATTTCTTGTCTAAGTTGAGCACACTTGACTAACATCAGTGGACCTGATCTCATAAGATAATAAGATAAACAATCTACACCTTGTGTAAGTTACAGACTCTGTAAAAGGCTGAGTGAACTCACATGATTCCCTTCTCAAAGCTACAGATTTTCACATCAAATGACACTCGTCTCTTGTCACGCGGTTGCAAATTGCCTTGAACACAGTTTTACCCCCTGAAGTTTCTTAATCCACTCCAGCGTTTTTGATGTAAGATACAAAAAGTTCTGAACAAGTTCAAACTAAAACACATCTATTCATTTTTGACACTTTTCACTGAAGACCAAAACTTTTAAAATTTATTTTTTCATCAGAGACTGTTAATAAATACTTCTCAGAAACATTGTGTTGATATGCCGTCTAGGACACCAGATCTGACCTAAGACCTAAATCTGAGCGCTGGTCAATGCTGTTCCACAGGGAAAAGGTCTACCCAGCTGCAGCCACTGCTGGGAAAGGCTCATGTGCAGCACAGTTTGTGTTTTTGCAGCTTCTTACCTTCTCAGGTATGTGGTACAGTTATGCCAAGAACAGTATCTAGAAAACAAAACAGATGAGTGGAGCTCTGGAGAAGGAAACTAAAGGCGCCGAAGCTTCTAGAAGTAACTGGGATATTTCCTGCAGACAGAGGAATGATGGGAGACAGCAAAGGTCAGCTCACCTGCCCTAGACTGGGCTGACAACTTCACCTAGTGAGGGAAGCTGGAGCTGTTCTAAAATGGCAGAAGGGCTCTGTGGCCATTAGGACTGTATTAGGAAATGCAAGTAAGTCAGAGTTATGGCTATGTGTGGATACAGGGCTCAATTATCTTTTTATCAGCAAAAAAGTGTGATAGTGAATTAAAAAAAATTAATCTTGGAACTGCAAAATTACATTAATTTATTTATACACACTAGCAGCACTTACTTCAGTATGTGCCTCCACACCACAAATACCCAGAGAAACTTTCTTCTGACTTTTAGAAGGATCATTCACATTCATAAGGAGTCAGAATGTCCTGCTGGCCTTTTAACAGCATGCTTTTAGCTGGAAATTCCATAACCATCCAGCTGCTCTTTCCCACTGAGGTAAAAGCAAGTGTAACAACTGTGTCCATTTGCACTGATATGAAACAACCTGACTCAAGTGTCTCTTCACAAGGCATTACCATCATCTAACTTTATTGCTATTAAGATTAAAAAGGAGATTAGTCTTATTTTTCAAACAGTTAACTATAAATTAAAAGACATGGAAAAAATAACAACGTGAGAAACTGCAGTCTTCTAGACAATTCTGTATGAAAAACTCTAAACTATGATTTTACTTCATGGAAAACTAACCAAGACAAACTCTTTTGGGTCTTTCTAATTAGATACAGCCTTGAAAACTATCATATTGCTTGCAAGAAAACCAAGTACAATTTTCTAATTTAACAAAATTGGCTTGTCCTCTACTTACATGCAAGCACAATATCATAAATAATTTCATTAATACTTTTAAAACTCTTTCCAGTGAAAGAAAATTTCTGGTTTGAGACCCTGTTTCCATGCAAAAATAACTAATCTTGAATATGAAATTAATTCTCTTACCCTCAGAAATGTACATCTGAAATTTATCTATTCAGCTCACCCCACATTTGCAGTTTGATTCATTGTCCTAGCAAAAAAGCTGGTGATTTCAAATTGTCTGGCAAAGCTGCAACTGATGGGTCCAGTGACTGACTGGCATCAGTCATACTGGACCTCAGTGGATTGCAAATTATTTATTGCAAATTGAATTTCATTTTTATAAAAGATAAACAATCTGGAACACATGACTTAGAATTTGTATATAAAATATTCTGTATTTTTAAACTTCAGATTTGAAATTACTGAACATCTAATTTAGCCCCTGTGGAGTCTGGAGGGAAGAGTCATTGCTTCACTGATTTGTAGTTTTGGAGGGAAAAAAAAGCAAAATACCAAAACTGTGATTAGCATGCAGAATGAGAGTCATGGAAATGGAAACAAAAATATTAATCAGCACAGGAAGCAGGAGAGTTTAACAGCATATTTGAATTAAGAATTATCTACAGCAGAACTCAAAAACCTTGTATAATAATTGTACAATTCATCCTCTCTGAAACTTTTCTTCATCTTTGTAATAAGGCATAGATTCAGTGGTTACACTACAAGTAGATTCTCCTTTTCGTGTTGTACACCAGAATACAGGGTGCAGCCTGGTTGTACACAACCCCAAATTCAGTGAAGATCTATGTTTAACTGTAGGACAGAAGGTAATTCTTTTTGTGCAAAATCATTTTGTTCAGTGTGTTTTCTTAAATTTAGAGGGACCACATTGAATCTATGATTTCTAGAAAGAAGAGTGAGAAGTAATGGCACAAAACAGGGTTTGTTTTGAAAAAGAAGATGAAATATTCTAGATGTACACTCAAGATCTACAGATCTCCAGAAACCTTCACTTGCTGTTAGGACAGCAAAATATTTGGTCACCAGACGTTACAAGACTATTTGGAAAAAAGTAAATAGCTTTCTTTTTTTCTTTGGGTTTCCCCCCATGACTGATGCAAATGCAAGCCTAGGAAAATTGAACTGCTGCTTGGCTTGCATCTGTTGCTGAGGGAAAAAATACAAAAAAGAACTGTTAACAGACAAACACTAAGTTGTGTACAGGAAGCTTTAATTAACAAAGACAAGAAGTAAAAAGACTATGAAATACTTGTAAGTTAATTCCCTGTCTCAAACTATTTTTGCACAGATGTATCTCCAAGACTACTAAGACTCAGACCTTTTCAGCCTGGCATTACACAAACACCAAGTGTTGTACAAACACATGCACCACACAGTAACAGCGTAAGAATTTGTACCAATTTTCCTGGCTTTATTCATCCATCTGAGAATAAATGAATAATTTTTGTAAGAGAAAAAGCAGTACCATAATTAAAGATTCAGCATAACTAAGGATGGAAACACATTTTTATACACAAACACTTGTTGAATAACAAACAACATTATTGTACAATTCCTTTTTGTTCCCAGCATGGATAATGACTGATGTGTAAGAACCACAGGCAGGGAGATGCAAAAATCCATATTGGTTTATGCTTTTCATTCAGAATTCCTTACTAAGGAAATGTGTCTTCCTTATCATTCCAAAGAAGCGTCATGAAAATCAGGTTGTTACCTTAAATAAGGAAAGATTTACATATGTGCACTTATTCCCATACTTCAAATTAAACAGAATAACAACATAAGAAACACAAGTTTCTTTTTCTTACAGACAGTCTTATCTTGAATGTGAACTCTGTTTCACTGGACTCTCCTGCTTTGAACAAAAATTGTCCCAATATGCAGAATCCTCAGGTGTGACGGGGATACCAGATGCAACTAAATCTTCAAAAGTCAATAATGTAAATTGTGGTTGATTAGGCTCCATGGAATGTACCTAAAGAGAACAGATATTAGTATAACATGAATCAATAAATACCAATTTTCTTCCTGTAAAAATCTCTGTCCTGTCTAAACTACATTGCTTACTGAAGAAGAAAGAAAACATTCTACACTTGACACTAATGTCACTTCTCCTCATTTAGGCTATGCAGGAACTATTAGAAGCACGTAACAGGCCACACAGAAAAAACGAGTTTTTCATTGAAACACAGTTCACAAAAGTGATGGAACAAGGCCTACAGAATGCTGCAAGTATGACAAAATGACTGTTTAAGTCCAGTAAAAAAGAAAAAGACCACCATCAAACAAACTGTATTTCATTCTCCAGGAGGTATGTCTATTTGAGACAATTGTGTGAGGGTTTATTCCACCAGAGGTGTGTCTATTTGTACTCTTTTTAATACCAGTAGTCACTGAGGTTTTGCATGCTTCTCTCAGACTGAAATGCTACTTAAAAACTAAAGCGGTCACAATCAACCTGCAATTCCTCATATTAAATCCAATTAAATGCAGACCGAGATATCAGAGGTGTCAGTGGCAGGATCTCCATGTCAGTTTCATCGCTCCAAGAAAAAATAAAAAATCACAAGCTATGCTGGCTTGTCCTGATGATTTCTTTGTCCTTGCCATGGCTAGAAATGGTGTTCAGAATCAGTGGTTCTGCCACCTTTTCCAGCAATCAAGGTGAAGCTGTCAGGCCTGTAATTGCCTGGGCCCTTCTTCTTCCATCTGTCTTCTTCTAGTCTTTGAGCACTTCTCCCACCCCCCGTGATGAAGGAAGGATTACTGAGAGGGGCCTTGCAATGTCAGCTGTATCCCATAAATATTCATTGACTTACACCCATCCAGTTTGCTTAAAAACTCCCTGACCTCATCCTCTTCCTCTAAGGACACATTTTCCTTGCTCCTTCCTCTTTCATCCCTGCAACCTGGGATTCCTGAGGGCCAGTCTTGCTAATAAAGACTGACGCAAAGGTGGCATTCAGCACCTCAGCCTCTTTCAACATTTGTCTTGTTGAGCAAAACCCTTCCCTCCTGGCTTCTTTGCACTTGCAGAAGTGTTTCTTGTTGCTTCGGACATCCCTGGTCAGATTAAATTCTATTTGGGCTTTAGCTTTTCTAACTTCATCCCTGGATGCTCAGGTAGTATTTCTGTATTTTTCTCATGTTACCCATTCTTGCCCCCACCCTCTGTCCACTTCCCTTTCTATGTCCAAGTTTGGCTGCGAGCTCCCTGTTCAGCCATGCAGACCTTCTGGCCTTTTTGCCTGACCTCATATGCTGTGAGATGGAACTCTCTTGACAGTGGAGGAGATGATCCTTGAATATTAAGCAACTTCCTTGGGCTCAGCTTTCCTCTGAGGCCTTATCCCACAGGACCTGTCTTTGTCTTTTGAGGAGCAGAAAGTCTGCTCTCCTCATGTTAAGGGTTGTCAGCCATCCTCGCTGCCCCAGGATCCTGAACTCCACCATCTCTTGCTCTTAGAGCCCTGCAGTCACAGATAGATCTCTGACTCATCATGTTTATCCCTCATCTTGAGTGCACTGGTGTACAGGCACTTCAGAGGCACTCTTCCTGGAGAAGACTTGGGGAATTTGTTTGTAATTGTGCGTTATAGACCCTTCCTTCCTCACATCCAGCTACCAGAAGTGACTCAATCGAAGGTCAGTTTTGGGGATTGTGTTATCCCTTCCTGTCACATTGATGATGGTAGGTCAGTAAATAGGCAAAAAGCAAAAATGTCTGTTCTCCACTTCAGTATTTGAGCAGTAAGCTACTGTTAGGAGTAAATGCAGAGACAACAAAATGGTTTGTGCTTGTTGTAACAACATAGAAATTCTCTTAGCTGTCAATGTAGACTGAAAGCAAAAAAGATTGAGCTGCCTCTCACTTTGTGTCCTTACACCACTGACACGGTGTTGAGACATTCCTGTTCATTTGACATTTTGCATATGTGCAGGAATGGTGCCTAGGCCATGCAAGTGACATCACAGATGTGTACCAAATATGAACTAAGCCTCCAAGCCGAGTAGTTGTTAACAGACGTAGTTTGAACTTCAGCACGTGCTTGTCTGAAGGAAGCGTGTCCTGACTGAATTTATTACAACTCATGAAATTTAGCAACTGATAGACAGAAGATACTTTATAGCCTACACAGGATTCATAAAGAATTTTAAACTCAGCCATTTTTTATTGAGACTTGCCTCAGATAAATGTCTAGATCTAGGTTAAGAGCACAGATAAATGTTCTGTTTCTTCGAGCATATAGCAGTCACTAGCATTTTGATAAGACTCTTGACACTAGAGATTTTTAATTACTGTTCATTGACATAACAATTGATCTTTCCTGGGAATTGTAGGTACATGCTATCATTTTGTGAAGAAAGCTGAAAGTAGATGTTCTGAAAGCAGGCCACAAAGAATTACTCCTGTGACTGCAAAGAAGGAAGAGACACAAACACTGACATCCTCAAAAAATTGGGTAACGTTTACACACATATTAAGCTAGAATGAACAACTTTTTCTTTTAACACATCTAGCAATAAATAGAATCCTTTTTATGTTTTTTTTTACAAATAGAGAAGGCAACTTTCATTTCCTCCATGTTCCTGTAAGAAGGAGGCCTATAAAGGCACAATGCAATAGTACATAAATTTTCACCTAATTTCCTTACTGGGGAGTCTCTGAATGCTCTCTTGTCCTTCTTTAAATGACCTTTCTTCAGCAAATTGAGGTCATCATAAATTTAGTCAGTGGACAAGTAAGCCTTTGAGACTACTCTTGATTCAAAGACTTTTCATCATAACATTTCATATCATCACTATTCTTCCTATGATACGTTTAAGGTAAGTGACCATGATGGTGAAGGTCAATACTTAAAAATCTTGGATTTCTGTAGAATACTTAGGTAATAGTCTTTCAAAATAATGGCCACCTTCTTTTTACCTCAGACTTAAAGTTATCAGTGTTCCTGTCAGAAGGATAATATGCAGCCCCACCAGGAACTTAAGTAAAGTCCTGTCAAACAGAATGCACGTAATTTCTTAAAAGATATTTGGCCATTGATGCATCACAGTAAATCTGCAAAGGAAGTTTAATACTTCTTTTTCTCAATCTAACCAATACTAGTTGAAAGGTCTGCCTCCCTTTGTCATCCATGAACACAGACTTTGTTACCATGATGGATAGTGTGCATTACCACTTCCATACTTTTATCCATTCCTATACTAATTTTCTTTTTTTTCTAGTTCCTGGTAGAATCTTTTTATCTACATAACAGAAAACAACTAACCCATTTTCTTGTGAGCAACTAGAACACCAGAGAAAAATCTAGCAATTTGTCACACTCTCATTTGCTGACTGTCAGGCTGTTTTGGCTACAGCTTGCCAGTCTGCCTCTCCCTTAAATTTGACTTTTATAGCTATTTTCATGACCGAGGTCTTTTTTAAATTATACAGAAAATAATGAAAAGCTTTTAAGTAGCTTTGCTCTTTCTCTCAATAGAGACACCACATGGAATGAAGACTAACACTGCTGTTCTTCCCATCTGTTGGCTGTTGTTGCTTGTCTCAAGGGTTATCTTGTCATAATGGTGTTTGAGGGATGGATCTGCTCTGGGATACATGCACTGACAGTCCCCCAATAAAATCAGCTTGGTGAGGTGTCATACAAGTTTAGCAGTCCAGATTGGTTCACTGTTTCCATTTCCCTCTGTGAAAACCATCTTTCCCACATGAGCACTAGCAGGCTGTGACAAAAATCACTTAATCTTCCCTTGAATGAACACATTGAATACATGCATTACAGACTTGACATTAACTGTTGCTGTCCTCTGAAACTATTTCTCCTTCCCAGACTTTTCCTGAAATAGCCACAACAGCACTAGAGGAAACAGTTCGGTAATACTGCTTGGTTCTGGTTAATACCGTGACTAAGATAAGCCTTATTCTTGGCCCTGTATATGAGATAACACACTTTAAGCTACAGCATAAGCTTATATTCAAGTCATCACCAAGACATGAAACTATTTCACTATTTCTTACATCAGAATCCTTCTGAACAAATCCCTCCTGTTTCCCAAGTGCCACTGCAACATGATGATGGTCATCCAAGCAGGTTTCCTAGTAAAGATGAAAAATGGCAATGTAACTGCATTTTCTTTACTCTCTTTCCAGAATATAGACTATATGGTTCAGAACAATAGCACAAGATCATTTAAAATACTTTAAAACAATGACATTCAAAAAGCAATAGTACTTTTTAGCAGTTTGTGACCTGAGCATTCAATTACCAGTCCCTTCTAAGTCCCAAACCATATAAGCCTTCTCAGCTATCCTTTTCCAGCGAGATGAACCAAGAACCTCTGGAAGGTGTTCTGAAAAACAACGATGTCAGCGTAAACTTAAACCAATGACTCTCTCCCTCTTGACTTCAGACAGCGTGTAAGAGCACAACTTTAAATTCCTGACATAGTCTGAGTTCTGCTATGTGTAAATACGAATGAACATTTTTAGATGTAAAACTATATCTTTAGTAATATAGTTTTTACCTATTTTATAGTTTGGTTTGAAAATGTTTTCTTCTAGAAAGACTAAAAATTTATCCTAAACAATTTCAGGAAAAAGAACCCCAAAGAATTTTACTGTTTCTGAATAATGCTCATTCTATAACCAAGCCGTAATTCCATTGACTTTTAAAATATATATATCTAAGGGGAGGAAATAAAATACTCCCTGCTTCTTTATTCAAAAGTTTTCATGCAATTTCTGCACACTTTCTAAAGTAGAAATCAAGAATAACAAGAATTTTACCTAGTAAAGTGATCTATTTCGATATTGACATTAATCTGAAAATTAGAAAGTCATCGGGATATTCTCCTGGGATGTAAGTCTGAATCTCCAATTTTGGCTTCCTTGGGAAATATTCTAACTACACTATATTATAGTATAAAGAAAGCACCATGATCTCCTCCTATTTCCTCCGACAGGTTGTTGGTTGCCTCATTTTTCTCCCCTTTTAATCTAAGCAAAATGTGTGTTTTAGAACAATGGTGTCAATGTGCATCAGGCTTCTTTACAGTTCATCTACCATACAGAATGTTCAAATACTTCAGTTGCCAGGATACCATTTCTGTGATTCCGAAACAGCAGTGTATGTATATATATATTTATATATATATATATATATAAACAAAAGTGCCAAGCTGCTCAGCTCAAATCTACTCACCCCAGCCCAGCCAAGGCAGCAGCTGCTCCAGCCATATGTACCACCAGGACAACTGTAAAGCTGGAGGGGACTTTTCTGGTAAATGTGGGTGCTGCTTTAGCAGTGAACTTCATAACCCTCACCTACTTAAAAAAAACTCCATCAAGCTCATGTTTTCAGAGCTTTCTGCATTGTGCTAGCAGAAGAATGAATATTTCAATTCTGTCTAGATTAAGAAAAACATTTAATATTAGAAACACTAACAAACCTACAGCATAAGCAGTACTTTCTTTACATGACTGCAAGAGCTATAAAGGTACTTCCTATGAAGTATTTTACTGGGTTTCCCACTCCTTTACTAGGGTACAAAACTGAAAAGAAGTCAAGCATAAAGAATGCTACCTCAGAGGTAACCACTTTTACTCAGTGTGCACATTTCTATAACTTCTTCAAAAAAAAGAAAGACTATGAATATTAGATGCTTGATATTAAGTGTTGCTAAACCCTTTCTATCAGTTCTGGGGTAGCAGTGTTTTGTGTTTTTCTAGATGGAAAAATTACTATATCCTGTTTTTAATCACTTCATTTTCTGCACTTTTTTTATTTTTTTTCGCATGTCCAAGAGGTCAAAGACAGATCAGAACAGAGGGCACAGTACAGCACATTCAGCTGTGGCTTACACCTATAATCAGAAGTCTGCAAACAGCATTAAGTACAGAATTTTCTTCTGTGAAGTCAACTTATATTACTTCTTTTTTGTGCAACTAACACCATATTATAGATAGTACTTTACATATTGTTAGCAAAAGAATGTTTTTTCAGTTCAAAGCTGCATTTAACAGACAGTGACTGTTTAGATAGACCTTCCCTGCAGAGACCCTGCCCAATGAACAGTGAATGAAAAATGTTCCATTTAATTTATTTCATGTATCCTCTATGGTCACAAGAGAGTTTTTAGCATCTTACAATAAAATGTAATAAACTATGCCCTTCGTCTATCTTGGCTGTTTCAGAGCGATGTAAAATCAAAGGAAATACAGAAAGGAATGTCTTTCCTGGCCTTTACTAGTGTCCAGCAAAAACCTTAAGCTATGGAATTAATGAAACATACTGAAACTATAAAAAACAGCCGATTAGTTAGCTTCCCTGGAGATATTGCTATACCAGCATATAAAATTAGTATCTCAAATGGAAATAGATGATTAAACAAAAAGAGGACAATCGAAGTCCTATATATATAGAAATCCTTCAAGGTAGAGAGTTTGTTTTGTTAAGATTCCTCTCTATGAGCCAGAAAACATAATTGACCAAAATTTGCTTTTGTCTGCACAGAATAAAATGTTGCTAGAGCACACAGAGATTTACAACGAACTCATTTCAAAGACTTGGCTGAATGATGTGTCTGGAATTCAAATCACTATGAATTCACTCAACAACAGACAGCTTATCAGGAAATTGTACATTCCCAGACAGTAGTATTGATTGATGAGCAAATCTGGTTGGATTAGCTAGTCTTAGAAATAAACGTTCCTATTCTCATTTATTCCTGACAATGCAACAGGATTAACTTCTCTTACTGAGGGTAAAAGATGCCAACTTTACAGTTACACACCAGCAATTACTAAATATGTTTCAAATTGACCTAGGTAATCTCTCTTTGAAATTCATGTTCTGAACGTAATCTATTTGTATATAAACAAACCAAGCAAATATTTGTTGTGAAAAAACGCAAAAAATTATTTGTGTAACAGCAGTCCTGCCAGGAGATTCTTAATCCCAGAGAGAAGTTTAGGATAAATCATGTGCTTCTTATATAAAATAACTGTATCCAAAATATAGGTAGGTACCAAAACAGAAATGTCTTATGTCTCATTTAAGATACTTCTTTAATAAAGGTTTCAGTTAGTGCTATCCAGTTATTCTTCCTGATCAATTGTACACAACTGGGACCAATAAGGAAAGGGTCATGAATGCATTTAACATTTTGTAAATCAATAACTAGGATTTTTTTTCCATAATCTCATAGAATGGCTTACATTGGAAGGGATCTCAAAGATCATTTGCTTCCAATCCCTCCACCTTGGACAGGGACACCTTCCACTAGACCAGGTTGCTCAGGGCCCTATCCAATCTGGCCTTACACACTTCCAGGGATGGGGTATTCAAAAGTTCTCTGGCAAACCTACTCCTGTGTCAATATAGTTTCAATGCCAGTATATTTTTCCATATATAAGATCTCCTACAAATCTATCTCATAAACTCATGTTTATTTCTTTAAATGACAAAACTTATTGTAACTGTTTTCAATCAACTTCTTTAGTTTTTACTAAAATTAACCACTACTTCATTCTTGTCATACTAGTAGACAGCTCATACCACACAGCCTCCCCACTGGCAGGGCACTACGAGAAACTGGATTCCTTGACTTTGTTTCAGTGTGTTATTAGCACTATTCTCATCCTAAATTCAAAACACAGCACTATGCCAGCTACTAAGAAGAAAATTAACTGTACCAGAGATGAAACCAGGACAATTGTCCAAGTTTATTTTCTTCAAAGGAAGTAAATGGAGCATATAGAATTACCCATAATAATAATCATCATCATAATGAGTCCATACTAAATCAACACCCTGACAAAATACTATCACTCTTCACTGAGCTAGCTGTCTTTTAGTTATTACTAAACAAAGTCACCTTTTTAAAATGAGGAAAGTGTGCACTGTCTATATGAATAAAGCATATTCAACACATATAGCTGACATATCTTAAAATTAAATTGATACTTTTAAACAAAGCTTTTTTCCCCTCCCAACTCCTTCCAAAACAGCTGAAGGGAATCTGCGTAGCAATCTCTAGAGTAATATATGAAAACCAGACCCTAAAGCTAAATCCTTCCACCAAGATCAAACAAGAAGAGGCTGTTTCTGAGCAATAGCCTTCCATTCAAGCCAAAAAATAAGGGGATTCAGTGAGAGCAAAGATACTTTGAGCAAAACTAAACCCTTGGTAAAAGGACCACAAACAGTCAACTACGTAACAAAATGGTTAATTTGGTATTCACAATGAAATAAGAGAAACATTTTTGCACTGTACACAGAAAATTCCATCTCCAATTTGAATTGGCTTTGCTCTGACTGTGAACAGTTACAGGGTGTTTGAATAGTGTCAACTCTGATTTGTTCTGATTCATTAGTACTTCTCTTGACCTTTTAGTCATGACAAGTATAAAGTGGTGGATCTTTTCCTGGTCTTTATAAATTTAAAGTTATCTTTTCCATATTACATGGTACTTTCTGAGGGAGATTTCAGGATATTTTGTGTAATTTAAATGGATAAAATTCGCTTTATTTCTCCCTTCCATTTTTAGTAAATTAGGTTCTCTTTTAAACTGATATAAATCAATCAAAAATATGTGAAAATTGAATTTTAAACAGGCTTGGTCTCTTTGATCATTTCCTTTCATTAAGATACAGGCACTGCTGAAAAGTAGAAGCGAGGTCATTACATTTTTTTATTTCATGGAAAAAGCTCCCTCAAGCAAACTTAGCAGAACAGGGAGCCTAAGGGAAAGATTATATCAGTAATATGTAGTCTTACGGGTGACTTAATGTCTGCTCTTGGGTGACTCTTTCAGATTTCTCAAAATAAGTGTTTTCAACTAAAAAGTTATTTCAAAAATCTGATGTGACAAAAGAAGACTTTTTAAAGCCAGAAAACAGACACAAAATTAAAAGAAACTTGGGAAGAGACAAAAAAGTAAAGCGATGCTTAATTTTAGGCTCTCCAGAGACAGGTAACTGAAAAACATTTCATTTATTTAATTGTAATGAATGTTGATATTTAAGTGAAATTATATCCCAATTCAGCTTGTGTTTAAAGGAAACTTAATATTAAGCCCTTTCTTTGAAATATTAGAATCTGCCTCATTATAATGCTGCACTCTTGGGAAGCAGGAGGGCAAGCATGGAATTGGAGACATGCCTCAGACAAAAACTGCTTGAGCTGTTACAGGGAGCTATCTACATCATCTTCAGGCTATTTCTGTCAATCAACCACAGGAACATCAAAGACCAAAATTAAGAATTCCAGAATTCAATGACGAGGGGTAGATGTTCCCTTGGCCATGGACATGGCAGTAACACAGAAAACATTCTGGTACAAGATGTGTCACAGGCTTTCCCAATAACTTCTTTTGCCGGTGTAATTCCAACTAGTGAATTTCATGACATACTGATATTGCTATACAATATAGGAATTGAGAAGACGACTGATTTAGTATGCATGGACTTGTAAAATAACACCAAATCCAAAGTGGATTGGAATGCTGAATGAAGGAACGAACTCTGAAGAAAGAAACTTACACTCTGAAGTTAAACGTTACTGGAATATTCATTCTTCCATACCACATGCATAGGGTACATGTAGTTTGTATATTAAAGAAAATACGCATACAGCAGAAATTTGTCATTTAGACAGCTCTGCTGGAATAACTGTCTCCAACAATATAGGTACATTCAAAATGCAAATATGTATTTGAAACTGAATAATCTTACTGCAAAGTGCACTTGACAGTTTGTTCCATTTTTTGCTTTGTTTAAAGTGGTTGAACAAACATGCCTCTGGGGTGTAGAGAAATGAGATTGTGATTTAGTTTGGTTTTAAAGCTTGTTTTTTTTAGGTAATTAAATAATTTGAGATCATTATGAATCAGAATCATCTAGGCTGGAAAACATCTTTAGCACCAGCAAGTCCAACTGTTAACCCAGCACTGCCAGATCCACCAGTAAACCAAGTCTCTGTCAGTTCTTCCCCTACATATCCTTTAAACTACATGAGATGATACTGATAATTTCTTACCAAATCTGAAAGAGTAGATGTTTTACTGATAAGCCCCAATAACTTTGAAGAAGGAAAACAAAAGCCCAAATCCCAAGACTCAGTTAGACTATTGAGGCCAAACTAATCTTCCATTAAGCAAATTTTTTCATCTCTCCATTCTCAGAGACAGCAGCCACTTCAAACCCACAAAAACACATTTTTCTGGTGTGGACAAGAAGCTCCAAAGGAGCTGAAGACACCTCCATTTCAAACATCTAACATAAACACTAACGTGGCTGGCTAATCACTAGTCCCATTCTAGATCAACTGATGAAGAACTTTAAATCTTAGACCTGTACAAGAAATCAGGTCTGAATATATTTCTGTGAACTTCCTGCACACCTTAGGATGACCTTCCCAGAGTGCAGAAAACATATTCCAGGAACAGGAAAAATAAAAAGACATTATAAGAATCTATCTATGGGGTCTCCGCACCTCAAATGTCCACTTCTCTTCTTCTTCTCCATCCAGAAGCATTTTTGTCTCCTTATACACCTTCCCTATTTCCAGTTGCAATGGAGACACATTAAATTCAATTCTTTGCAAGTTAAAGCCAATTCCAACTCCAATAGCCTTTAAGAAGCTTTCTTTTAAGGCCTAAAAGACACAACAAATGTATTTTATTTATACTGGCTCTTTTCAAACTGTTCTATAAACATTACTTCTGAGCACACATTGTAGACAAAATAAATTTAAGACTTATAATACTGTAAACGTGAGGGCAGACTGATGCAATTATCAAGAGAAGAAGTTACCAGCACAGTTTATACCCAGCCTAACTTGCTGCATTAAAATAAACATGCAACTGAAATTACTCAGTGGCACATACAGATATGAATGCTTTACCTTGTCCTGGCTATGTGCTTAAAACTACTCATAAATCCTATTGGAAATGTCAGCTGTACCATGGTTCTCAAAGTTATTCTGATATTAAATAGTCACTGAAATATAAGGTCCAATAACATCTTCCCATGAAATGGTCTCAGGTAGCACAGAGGAGTTCAGATTGGATAATGGGAAAAACTTCTTCATCAAATGGCTTTTCAAGCACTGGAACAAACTGCCCAGGAAGCGATTGAGTTACCCTGAAATTCTTTAAAATACGGGTACAGGTGGTGCTTAGGGACGTAGTTTAGTGGTGGGTTTGATGATCTTAAATGTGTTTTCCAACCTATACCATTCTATGATTCTATGCAATTACAAAAATATTACATTTTTACTATAATGAAAATAATAAATTATATCAGAAAAGAATGTGAACATTTGCAGACTTTAAATAGGAAAAGAAGTATTACCCAGTGCCGATAAAACATGTCCAGCTGCATCCATTCATTACTCATAGACTTGATTACATCCCACTCCGTTTCAGTAAACTGTCGTTTCATTATGTGAAAGAAATTTGGAATTGAGCTACTACCTATAAATCAGACAGAGATATTTACAGAAATTTTAACAGAGTAGTAATAATAAGCAAATGAATTACCTCACATTATTGCTCTAGAAAAAACTCTTAAGAAAAAAAATTTATGAACCAACTCTGCTCCATAATTTGAATTTATATAATCTCAAAGCAGTGAGCTGATGATTGTTCAGGACATGGCATTTCCAGCATTCTCGAAAAGGCAAAGTATTTAGCCAATGCTGATTTTATATAAATACAAAAAAAATTATATACAACCACAAAAGTAGGATATACAGTCTCTGGCATCTGACAGCTTGATCTAGTAATATTTTATAAAACAGCATTAAATAGTTCATCAAAATTTATCAAGCTATTCTGGCTCCCGCCCTTGGATGCTGGGATACAAAAGAAACACTTTTTTAAGCACTTGTAGAAGCACAGTGTTCCAAATTTATCACACACATATTAAGCTATTTGGATTGGATTTACTCTGGAAGAAAAACGGGGGTAGAGAGATGCCCCTAAAAACAATAAGAAATATACCAAGGGAAAAGAAATCCTCCAAAAAACCCAGCCTCAAACTACCAAACCTTCAAATCCTTAGATTAAATTTAAGTTTCCTTTAAAAATAAGCACAGCTGTGTGGCACTGCAGCAGCTCTTTGGGGGCTACACCACTTTTCCCCACTAGTCTAAATTTACCTTGCATAAGACAGTACAGTGCGTGCTTTTATTGATCAATGGCATTTCTATGGCACACTGAAATCTATGGACCTTGTTACAAGCTTGGTTACCCATAGCCTATATTAATCAGCATCCCATGCAAGCATCCAAGTCCAACTGGGCTTACACATGGCTAAAGAGACAATGGCAGAAAACAACCTATTTTCCTTAGTAAGGATAATAAAAATCTGAGTAGAGACAATTGCACACATTGAGACTATTTCTTTGATAGGTTACTCAATGTTCTTACTATAAATAAAACATTAGTCAGATTTAAACCCAAATATTTTCCCCTTCCCAATACCATGCTACTTTGAAGAACCCATTCACTAAATAATTGCTTTACATGCAGATTCTAAATGTAGCTGCACTAGTAATTCTCTGAGTTGACTGGGCAAGGAAGTTTCCTTTTCTACACTCATGCTGCCCATTTTAAACCAGGGGTAAAGGCATTAAGCCTTCTCTATGAAGTGGTTGTCTTCTACAGGTATCTAAGCACTAAATAAAAACAGGCATTGGCAGCAGTAACAACTGATCTGAACAAACTGATGTTACACTAAAGCACACATTCAGGTTTCCTCACAATTCCCAAATCATACTGCAAAGTGTTATCTGACATACACATCCCACAAGACATGGCAGTGACATTTCAGAGATGCCCTCAATTGCATTTTAAAGTGAAGAGAACAACTTAAGACAGAAATTTTGTTGACAGTTTGCAGCACTAAGCTAATGGAATGATCCAGAACAATCTAAGGACAGGACTAATTTCCCTCTGGAGAAAATGACAGTAAAAGAAAAAAGGAACCACGATATTAAGCACGCTTTGATGAATTACTGAGGCAAATTCCATATACATCTACTTACACAACCCAACTTCCCTGAAACAATGAAAAATAACAATGAAAAACTGAACTTGGAGAAAGGTATTTTCTTTCACCTCTGTGTTTATATAGCTCATTTTACAATAAAATTACTACATAAATACCT
This sequence comes from Drymodes brunneopygia, assembly GCA_013400955.1. Lineage (NCBI taxonomy): Eukaryota > Metazoa > Chordata > Aves > Passeriformes > Petroicidae > Drymodes > Drymodes brunneopygia. The sequence goes on along the minus strand of VZTZ01034068.1, from coordinate 13,753 downwards.
GCTTTAAACAATCCACTTTTTTTCCCCCCTTTTCTCTCTTTTCTCAAATACTTAAGATGACAGTGGTGAGGCTCAAGCCTGTTCTTGCGAATCAAAGTACAAAGCATTGCAGAATGTCCTGGTGTACCCTTCCTCCTCTATTATTTTCAGGGAGTTCTCATCCTTTCAATAACCCAGGACTACCAGAGAAAACCACCCAAGACTATTCACACTATGCTGCCTTCAGCATGTAGAGGCATATAAAGGCCTCTGCATTGTCAGTCCTGCCATCCAAACTTTATCACATATGGTGAACACACTCCATACTTAAACCATTTAGTACATCAAGTGCATACCAAACCCATATGCTACTGCTTTCTCCCTCACTGTTCACCCCTTTTCTTGTCCTAGGTTTCTTCAACTGTTCAGCTACTCTTCTCAACATTCATGTTCAAATTCACACAGAACTTTCCCCTCCACTCCCACCGTCTGTCACATTCCTGCTCTGAAAAGCTCAGGCACCACTTTGTCCTTAAGTGCACTCACTCCTTGTTTCCTTAAGGCAGTACAGTTGCTTTGCTCTGAGGAATGGATCAGAGGACTTAGGACTACTATTCTCCACAAGTTACTTGCAGCACTGCAGCCTGCCTAGTCCATTTCCCCACATTTGCTTCAGTATCAGAGAAAGACAGATTCACAGAACCATGGGGAAAATGTAGGTTGAAAAGGACCTTTGGAGACCACCTGGTCCAACCTTCTGTTGAAAAACAGAGCCTTATGTTGCGTTACCCAGGGCCCAGTCAAGCAGAGTATTTCACCTGTTCTCTGGGGAACCCAGTCCAGTATCCTACTGTTCTCATGGTGAAGACTTGTTCTACAGAGACAGAATTCCCCCTGAAGCAACCTGAGCCTGCTGCCTTTTGCCTTGTTCCTGAGCATGCTCATGAAGACAACAGCGTACATCCTCTCTGCAGCTACATTTCAGGGAGGCTGTGATTAGATTCCCCTCTTCAGAACTTTCCCTTCTTCAGGTTCAACACACCCAGCTCCATCAGCATTTCTACCCAAGTCAAATTCCCCAGTCCTCTAATCACCTTGGTGTCCCTTCACTAAATCCCCTTCAATTTTCCCATCTCTCATGACATAGGAGATATGAAGGGGACAAAACTAGAAGCAGCAGAAAGCTTCTGTTTAAATGCTATGTTTTTCTGCTTTTAGTTAGATTAAAAAAAAAAAAAGCCTCACATGTACTTGCCACAATTTATGAAAAACTTCCTTTCAAAGAATGGGAACATGTCCATATAGCAATTAATTATTTGGTTTTAAATTTGCATTTCTAAAGTAGCTCCCACTTGTCAACTTGTTTCAGAAATAAACTTACTTCTTATGTAAGTACTTCTTACTTGCCTATGTCAGGAAATAGAATTCTTCAAAATAACAAATGAACCCTTTTTAATGCTGAACATTAATTATATTGCCCAATCAATTAATTATTGATTTTAAAATATCTTATTTGTTAATAAACTTTTAAACACATTGGCTCCTTAAGAATATAAACTGAGTAGTCTTTCAAAAATTGCATGCTATTCATTAAAAATAAAATCTAAACATAAAGTTAGGTTTCTTCATTAAAATAAAACCACACAATACCGTGGAAATTTCATGAAGTGAGGAGAGGAAGTAGTGAGTGATACTGGAAAAAAGTGTCCAATATTAAGCCTGGAAAGTAAACATGCTATATGCAGGTAAGTGTGTGTGTTCATATGTGTCTGCATATTTTGGATTTTTTGCATGAGCTATTTACATTAATACATAATGCCACGTTTTCCATTGCAATGACAACTGGGTTTTTGTTAAATTTTTTTAAAGACTAAGTAAAAAATCCGCTTTACATTTTCCCTGTAGAACAGTAATGCCACAGATCAGATATAAAAGACTGATTTTAAAAAGAGGCAGGAGTGAAGAATAAGAAAACAGACTATATTCTCTAGTCCTGTTTGCAAATGCACTGTAGAAATAGTACATAAATACAGTGTAATTTCTCCCCATTTTTCTACCTGCTAAAGAATCCAAACAAGCTGCATTTGTAGGAAGATAAAGGCAATCAGAATTAAGATCCATGTAAACTATGATGCTATTAATAGTGAAAATTACTACCTATAAGGCTAATACAGAAATCTTCATACAATCTTTTACAAACATCAGGTTAATCATAAGTCAGCTTTGGTAATACAGTGTACACAAAGGCAGCTCACAAACTTGTACCCAAAATTATTAAAACCATGACATGCATTCTCAAAAACAGTGAGAAGAGTAGATGACTGACCATCTTCACTTCAGGTTTCACTGGTTTACAATCCTCAACTTGTTTGGGTCAGCTTATAAAGCTACTACTGCCAGTTCACTGATCAACAAATCTCCTGAAAAAACACCAGAAACAAACAAAACCAAACACTCAAAACAAAAATATAAAACAAACCCCAGAATGTGAACTGCCTCCTCACCAACTTGAACTGCATAAAAGAAACAGGTCAGTGATCAAGAACTAATACCTAATCAATACAATCAGTTTACTTTCAGATGGAAAACAGGTAAATTGGCAGTGTGACACGTCATACACAGCAAAATGAACATCTGAAGCATGAACAGCTCAACCTACCTAATAACGTGGAACATAAGATAGCTATGAAGCTTATAAACTAACCAACTCTATTGGATGAATGTTTCAAGTCCTGGACTCTTGGGCTGACAATCCTTTTGGTGTAGGACACAAGCCACATTTGATCACATTTTACTGTCTCTAAAGGAAACTAAAGTAACCTGATACAGAGAAAACATTTCTTCTGCAACAGATGCCCAAGCCCTAATTGTTTATTAATACCAACTAACCCTTGTACAGATGTTTAGAAACAACACAAGGCAAATAATCAGTGAGATAAATGATGAACTTACACGAGCCAGATAGAACATTAACAATGCATGTTTTTTCAATCTACTAGCTCACACAGCTTTAGTGTGAAATGAAAATTGGATTTACATTCTCTGACCTGTACACTTCCTGTCAGTATCTCACAATTCTCCCAATTATATATATGTTACACATCCATTCTCATCACGTTAACACTGATGTGTTTCATCTTGGCACACCACAGAGAGGCACTAACTCTAAAATGCCTGAAAATTTGACATTGCCTCCTATGAGTTACTCAACATTTTCCAGATTGTAAAAATGGAAAAGTCATAAAGAGACTGAAATAATTTGATAATAATGTTTGATATCTTCTCTGCAGACAGTGTCATTAACTCTCTGCAATATTAGAGAAACTGCTAAGGTTTCAATTGCATTAGTATGGTTGGGTCTAACAGCAGTGATGAACATTTAAGCAAGTTGCCTTGATAATCAATGTAAAACAAAAGGAAGTAAAGAATCATAATGGCTTAGATAGCTCTACCTCTATAACTTGACTGGAAAAATAGCAGTTTTGACATAGCTATGGCTTGGTAAAAAAACCCTAAAATAAAATTAAATGCTGTCAACTGGATACTTCATACTTAATTGATTTAAAGACAAATCTGCAACAGATTCATGCTTTTTATCATTTATTCTGAAAATTTAAAAAATTTCCAGGTCCTCTCAAATTCTGTTCAGACTCCAGAATATTTTTACATGTTCTTTCCATACTAAATATTCAGCTGGAATATATACTTGCTATTGAAGAGCTTGCAGTCAAACACACCTGGGTGCAAGCTCATGGTTTTAGCTTGCTTCTGAGTGGAGAAAATAAAAGCATTTAAGATACAAAGAGTCTTAATCACTGAGATGACTCAAGAACCTCAAATTCTTAAAGGAAAATGTACTTACAACTAAACAGTAATAACAAATAACTGAGCAGTGATAAAATAAGAAACCCTTTCTTATGTTTGTCAACTCTACACCTTTTGCTTTCTTAAGCTCTTTCCAAGAAGTTGTACAACCACAGCTAGCAGAGCTCTAGGCAGCCGTAATATTTCAGCAAAAACATAAATTACCCCACAAAAATGGCATTTTAATCAGTTTTTCATTTCAGAACATATATCGAACAGTTACAGCAATTATTGCATTGTCAGAATAGCAGGAACTCTACTTCCTTTCAACACTTACAAAGTTATACTGTATCACACTAAAACACAACCCCCAAAATCTAAATAAACATAAAAAGACACTTTCCTTTATAATGCAGTCATGAGGACACAACTACAGATGTCAAAGAAAAGTCCAGATGGTGTCTGATCATCTATAGCCTTACACTACATAGTCCTACTAAGCCACTAGATCTCTGAAAAGTTTTATTATGTTTTATGAAGTAATAAACTAGAAAGTCTTTCTACACATTCAGAGACATTGATTGAAATCTTTGGCAATTAATCCTTTGCTTTAAAATTAACATTTTAAAGAAAACCTGTAACTCAATATCATTTAACAGTCCAAGAAAACAAACAAGCAAAACCCCACACCTACTAGTTCAAGAAAACAGACAAGCAAAACCAAGATTTAATCAGAATAGGAGATTTTCCTTTCACAGTTTATCAAGCAGGAAAAGTTAGGTATTTAGCAACAGTGTAAATACAGGGAGAGTAGGCCCATCTTTAAGAAGCTAACACCACTGCAGAACCTGGAAGTATATTGGAATCCAGTTGGTATATAAAATGCTATACATTTTATACACTATATTGAATAAAAGGGATGGGGGAGAAGCAAATTCTCAGTACCTAAGTCATCCTCATCTTCCACATGAATTTCACTACATGATTCACACTTTCTAACACCTCCTTGATCTGACTAATGCAGTTTTTTCCTGGGAAGCTCTGCAACCTTAGAAAGGTTGATTCAAACTGAGCTTGTTTCCCTGAAAGAGTCTGATTAGAGAGGTCTCCTCTAAATTTGGTGTGGAAATGGTCCTCAATATACAGACACACTTAGCCTGGGACTAAGTCCTTCAATCTCATGATATCCTATGCAGTTATGAATCCAACGAACAACAGAGCTGCTTTGTATTGGCAGAAGTCAGGACACTGCACAGAAGCCTGTCCCAGAACATGAATTGCACAGCCAAATGCAGTAAAAATATCCTTTATTTTCACACTTAAAACTTTCCCACCTCTGTCTTTACACCACTCTCCCCTCTTTGCCCCCTTCATAGTGAAGTCCAAAAACCCCCACATAATGACAAAGTAGTATCAGTGTTTTAAATCTGTGAATCAATCTCTCCTACATAAGGACATTCTTTAAAAAAAAAATGAACAAAAATACAAAACCCCAAAACCTCATGTTGCGGGTTTAGAGGTTTGGGGAATTGATAATTAGGTAGAAATACTAATTGTAGCAGGTTTTTTTGGCTAAACGCTAGCACATCCACTAAAATCACTTGATTTGTTGTGAGGTAAGGATTAATAGTAGGTAAGGCAGGTTTATACTTTAAAGAATATAAAAAGAAATTTATTAACAGACTTAAAACAAGTAATAACAATGATAATTAGGAATCAGAACAAGACCTCTTTAGAACACTTTTCCCCTCCCCCCACACTTCCTCATTTCTTTCTACTGACCAAACAAAGGGTAACATCTTGACTCGTAGTTGAAGAAACCACCTCTGGAACAGGTCCCCTCCCAACCCATGTAAGGGAGAGAAGTTTTCTCTTGCTCTCTCATGCTGATTCTTCATAGGAAATGCAGTTCCTATGGTGTTAGCTTC
>VZTZ01034067.1:0-24076 GCA_013400955.1 Drymodes brunneopygia | reverse complement strand
TCTGGACCTAGGCTTTAGGAGCTGCATTTCTTGCTGAAACCTTTCTCTCCCACGGTGTCATGCCCTTTGCTTTTGCAGCTGTGATTCTTATTCTGCATTCCTTTATATTTAAGGGCATATTTACTTCTCTCCTGTAGCATGTAAATAAAATGTTTAAGCCAGGAGCTGCTGTTCACTACAAAGCTAAAGGAAGATGGGAGGCGCCCTCAAGGGAGCATCTCATCATGACTAAGCCAGGACTTTATTTTGCCCGTGCAAACATGGACAGTTTGTGCTTCCCTGGAAGGCTGCACTGCTGCTGTGCACAGGTGAAGGGACCTTGGCCTTTTCCAGAATTGTGGGTACTGATTTTGTGGAAACAGGGAAAACGGCCTGATTTAAGCAGCTGAATAATTTGCATATTGGGATGGCAAAATCATGATCCTACACTACTGGAACTAGATTTTCCTGGAGAGATGCTTCCTTTCATACACCCCCACTCAAAGTGTATAAAGTTGATCTCAGTGCTGATTTGGAGGCTCTTCTGAAACCCTCTATTTCCATTGCCAGAGATTAGCACTGTCTTTTCTGTTGTATGAAGTGGCTTTCAAAACGCTTTAGGCATGTGGGAAATTAAGCTTGTATTCCAAGGGTAAACAAGATTGTAGATACAAAGACCATTTTGAACTATATCAGGGTCTTTGTGCTTTGCATGACAAACCGAAGAATGTGAAATGCTTGCTGACACAGAGCAGACTTTGTTGTTTGGTTTTCCATGTCGAATGGCAAGAGAGTCAACACAGTCTCACAACTGACCTACACCAGGAACCTCTGAGTTTGGGATTTGGAGATTGAATAGTTAAAACTAATAACAGACATCTGTCAGGCTCCCAAAGCAGAATCCCAGTTTGGGGCTGTTTGAAGAGCATGGAAGCTCATTGTGGGTATAAAGCAAATTTCTGAATTGGTGATTTTTTCAAATATTGTGTTAATTACTAAATATCTCATTACTGGAAAACCTAAACAGTCCTCCTTTCATCTTTGTTTGTTTGTCTTTGTTGTCCATAATTGTAGATTTCAATATTTATTTGTTTTTCCTCCTTCTATACAGCTGTGTATTCTCTTGTGATTATAACAATATTCTATTGGTATTTGCTTCCATGGTAATAGAAATATTAATGTTATTAGCCAGGATCTAAGCTTTCTATTTAGCAGGTGAATGTTTCTTGTAATAGTTTTGTTTGGAAAATTAAATCAGAATTTTGAGTCCAAATGTAAGATGCATGTGTTTTCCTGGATGCATGCTCTTCTGAGCTTGGCTGGACTTCCTCCCTCCCTCCCTTCCTTTCTCTGTCATCATTTATTCCCAGTTTTGTCCCCTCCAGTGAAGAGATTTCAAACACTGCCCCAACACAGGTGGGGTAAAGGATCTCCATCAGTGAGACCTCTCCAAGGAATTCAGGGTATCCGGATGCTTTGATACATTGCATATACATGGGAATGAGACTCCTAAATTGGACAGCTAACTAAAATGTCTGAAGTTGGATGGTTCTACTGCCCTGGTATATCCAACATCTGCAGCTTAGCAGAAGAAGCTCTAAGGTAGCCACAATTTTGAGCTCACATTCAAAATTCTCTGTACTTCACAGTCATCTCCTTCAGCTGTTCTGAATGGCAGCTCCTGTGTTTTTAGAAGGTAGTGAAGTAAGCAGGGGTTGCTTTTGGGCCGATTGATACCAAAGAAAGTGAAAGTATCCCTGACCTGGCACTCATGGAAGCAGAAGGTGTCTTCAGATAAAATGAATGTTTCTTCCCTATTTCCATGACACTTCACAAAGAGGTGCACTCTTTCCCCCTTCTGCCATGGGCCTTATCTGTCACCTATAACTGAGTTTTCAAGGAGTAGGGAATGTCTCATTTCCCATATATGTCCACAGACAGAAGTGCAGAGGACAGAGTGTATGGACCATGTGGAATGAATGTCTGTCCCCAATGGAAGGAAATTCCCTCTCTGTAGAGCAGCTGTGCTGCATTTTACCAGCTGGGGAGTGGAGTGGCAGGGACAAAAGTGCATAATTATATTTTTGCTGCCCCGGGATTCTTGGAGCTGCTGCTTATGTCATGTCACCCCTTGGTGTCATGATAACTTGCTTCGTGTCCAAAATGATATTCCATATTGGGGGTCCATACACTTCTTATCTGCAGATCCTATCCTGCTCTTCTCAGTTGCTCAGCTTCCTCACGACATCAGGATTTTTCAACAGTATGGTAAGGTGACTTGGTGACCTTTGTATGACAGCTAATAAGATTCACAGTGATGTTGAGACTCCACAGAACAAGCAGCCACTTTGCTCCTGATCCTTCTGCACTGAGCTCCAACATCCTGAGGCTCAAACTGCTCAGTGTTACACAGCTCCATGGGGCTTAAAAACACTCTGCTATTGTATAAACAGGCATTAAGGCTTCCACATGATGTTCTTATGTTGCTTAAGTATATGCAGTTAAATATACATCTTGCCAGGATAAATAATTGCACACTCCACAGTGGAAACACTTGGAGCTACATTGTGCAGCTACATCAGTATTACGAGAACGTGTGTAATTTGTTTTTATTAGTCAAAGTTTTTTCATATGTTCTCACTAGAAATAAAACATCCAATTTTATTAAAACTGATTGCTGAAATTTGAAGCTAATTAATTTGACGTAAGTGGCCTTGGAATGTCTGACACCTGTGTGCAGGGTTAACACAGGGAGCCTGAGTAACCACCCCTTTCCTAGAGGCTGAGTTTGTGTGTCCGGGTGTAGATGGTCAATAAGTAGCCAGAGGATAAATGCCAAACATTGGAAGTCTGATTAGTGCCTGAGCAAAGTCCAGGGGCTGAGGTCAGCTCTTTTTTAACTATATGTTATTTTTTTGTTGTTCCTTAACTTAGAAAGGCTCAGCTCAGCACCTACTGTGGACTTACCATGTGCTCTCATCAGCCCCAAGTAATATTTTAATCTTTTTAATCTAATTTTAACTTTAAAGTTTATCTTCTCTGATTATGTTGTTAGTTTAAGTTAATTTTCATATATATCAACTAATTCATTTGTTTTGGTGTGGGGGAAATGACCAAACCACCTTGAGTGTTCAAAAAGGTTTAATTCCCTCTTTCATGTTCATTGTCAAGGTTGATTTATTCTTGTTATGAAACTTGCAGCTAGAAATACTCTTCATAACATGACTTAATGCCTTAAACATTTCTTTGAAACCATTCATGTTATTTGATACCATCTGATAGGCATGTGCATAGTTTCGTGTTTCATTTGCATTTTTAGGAAAAGACTTAATTTTTGTTTTGAGGGATGACTGAAACATAGTACTGCATTTGCAAAACTGAAACTGTTTTGAATGCAGAAGGGATGAACAGAATATTATCAGGAAATGACTGGAGATGTATTTATAGGCAACTGTGTATCTCTGTGGAAAAAGATGAGAGGGAAAAGGAGAAGGAAGTATCACCAACATAAGCCTACGGGAAAGAAATACGAGTATACTGTGGCAGGGCAAGTGCACAGAGGTTACATTCACCCACTTAACCTGTGTTTTGGGACTGTGTATATCCTCTGTCTATTCCTAGGTAGAGGATTTATCCATTTGTGCTTTGAGAGCATTTCTGAAGCAAAGGACTCATGAGATGGATCAGGTAGTAGAAAGAAATCTGCATTTGCACATTTCTAATGTCTTACAGGTGCGTTCAAAGGAAAGACAGAAATTTTCTGAAATCAAAAGACTGATTTCAAACTGAAGTCAGGCTGTGAGTTTCGTGCTCTAATTTCTGTTGAAGTTCTTTGTTGGCTTCTAAATACAACCCCTGAGTCTTTTCTTTGTTAATAGAGGTTAAGAGCCAAAACGCCATATGGCAATTAGAAGTTGCTTGTTATTCCTTTTAGTCTAAGTATTCTGATGGTTTGACCTCCAACAACAACACCTGGAGGGTAGAATCAGAGGTGTCTTCTAAACTGTAACTCAGAGTTTTGGTCTCTTTCTATAGTAATTTCTGAACAATTCTCTATTTTAGTGACATTCTCATCTCTCACACCATGTTTGTATGGGCTGACTTTACATCAGCTGTAATGAGCTAAACATGTGACTGATAAAATAATCATTCTTTTCTGTGAGTCAAACCATATGTTCCCCTCTCTCCACCACCACAATTCTAGTCATTCTTTCCTGTGAGTTATTTTACCTTTCCTGCATCATCCCCTCTGTACCACCAGTTTGCTCTCCCTTGCAGCCATCCATCTCTTTCCAAACAATGCCTTGTGCTGTCAGGGTTGGGCTTTCATCACATCTACCTGTATCCTCAGCAAATTTCTGCAGCCCAACTTTGCCCATGAAATGTGTTTGAATCTTAAAGTTGCTCCCCACTTTGGGTACATTCTTCTCTTATTTATTGACATTGGGCTCTGATTTCACCTCCAGATTTTAACAACCCTAAAATGAGGGGGCTTGCAATATATGGTGATGTGGTTGTGGCAATATGTATGTGNAGTATGTTATCAAATAATTTAGGAACAAGGGATTATTTTTGAAATTAAAAAATGAGAGCCAAAGGTTACTTACGACTTGGCTAAGAAGTCTGGGTGAGATCATGGGAGGAGAATGAAACTTTCTTTGGACATTTTCAGGAACCATAGTGAACTGTAGCTATAACTTTAGTAGAATGGATTCAAGGCAGACAAGAAAAACAGGATGATTAGAAGAAAAACCTCTGTGACCTTGCTATCTTAAAAACTCGTCTCAGAGAACTATGCTCTTTGTGTCTTTAAAAATCTATTTGAACCAAAGCACAGTCACACATTAGAGGGAAAGTGGTGGGAATAACCAAGAAGGGGTTTTCCAGATGAATCTTTGTTTATTTCTTTATTAATCTTGAAGGCAAGGACTTTCTTCAGTTTGTTAGATGTGTCTGTTAAAATGTTAAATATGAGTGTGTGCATTAATCTAACTAGTAATCTGTTTTTTTAATTGGGGGGGCAGGCACGATACACCTACTGGCTTTTGTCCTTTCATCCTGTCTTCCCTTGTGCAGTTCAGTTCATTGAAGTCTCTAAACAAATATATCCAATGACCACTCCTTAATTCTACAGGGATTCACTGAAATAGAGCTGTGTTTATCAGTCCCAGTCTAAGTCTCTGATAGCAAAGTGAGACACCATTTCACAGCTCAGCCTTTACTAGATGGCCACACTCTGCCAATGTTGAAATAGGACAGAGAAACGAGAGGCTGGTTTAGAATTACTTCATTATTGCACCTGGATAAAACAGAAAATAAGGGTTTGTTTTTTGTACTTGTTTTTCCCTTACAGAGTAGTGATGCAGTGATTAAGGTCATAATGTACAAAGTTTAGTTGAGGTCACTGCTGTGCCTGATTGAAGCAAGGATCTCCGTTTTGGCTTCCTGTGTTATGGTTGTTTCTGTAAGAATATTTCTCCCTCTCTCTCCTGCCAAATTACTTGCTGGAAATAATATCAACATAAGATACTGAAAGGTGTTGATTGGACTCTTGACTATTGTGGAGCTATCAGGACAGGAAGTGGGACAGAAAGAATTCAGGTTAAAGTCCTTGAACTCCCACATCTTCCCCAGCTGATTTAACTATGAAAATTAACAAGGGGTCCAAGGGAGTTGTCTTAGTGTTGTGAAGTTACATTTCTTCATAAACCGACAGGATACTTAATAAAAAAGTTCCACATTTCTCTAAAGCAGATATGTTTGCTGTAGCAGTAGCAGAACTGGCAGTTGGAGAGTTTTAGCTAAAGCTTGCCAAAGTAGACATGGTGTGACAGTGCCTTAAAGCCTCTTCTTAACAAAATAAATTTCTGACAGGATTCCAGTCACTTCTGGACATTTCTGGTCACTTCTCAGCTGCTTTTGTGCCACCACTGTAGTGTAAAGGTGTCTCTGATAAAGACAGACTGAGTTGTGGTTGTTCAGCCCGAAGAAGAGAAGGCTCCAGGGAGAACTGAGAACCCTTTCCAGTGCCTGAAGGGGCTACAAGAGAGGGACTTTGAACAAGGGCCTGGAGTGACAGGATGAGGGGGAATGGCTTCACACTGACAGGATGGGTTTAGAAGGGATATTTGGTAGCAATTCTTTACTATGACGGTGGTGAGGCCCTGGCACAGGCTGTGAATGCTCCATCCCTGGAAGTGTTCAAGGCCAGGCTGGATGGAGCTCTGAGCAACCTGGTCTACTGGAAAGTGTCCCTGCCCATGGCAGCGGGGTTGGAACGAGATGATCTTTAAGGTCCCTTCCAACCCAAAGTGTTGTGTGATTCTGTGCTGGTTCCCTGTGTCACAGCTGTCATTGCAGAGCAGTGATGCACCACCTCCAGCAGGCCCCAACGTTCGGCTCCAGACTTTCATCTAAATTTGTTTTCCCTTTCCTTTTTTTTTTTCCAGTTATTCTTCATATACATACTTGGCTTCCCTTCACGACTTATCCTCTGTTCTCCAGAGTCCTCCAGAACCAAATAAACATTTTGTATTGCAGGACACGGTTTCTCATTGAAGATCAATACAACTCAACAGTAAAATGGTGTCTTATTTTCTAATGATTCCCAGGAATTGCTGTGCTGTTGTTAACCGAGACCAAAGTACATCCTTAGGCTGGCATGCAGCTTGGAAAATTTCAGGCCAAATTTCAGCTCAGTTTTGGCAAAGTGATAAATAATTGAACTCATTCCCCCTGCTAATTAGTTCATTACTGAAACTCAGCCATCTCTGAAGCAGTGGGTGTAGCCTCTTGGAGAACAAACATGCACCGTGAAACCCAGCAGGGGTGGGGAAGAGATTACTGGGCAAGGAACAGTTTTGCGAATTTTTGCTCTCAGAGAAATGCTAGGAAAGGTTAAGGAGTCCTGCAGAGACCCTGGGACCTCGGGATTTCTGTGGGGTAGGGAGTGGAGCTGGGATAACCGCCCCTACAGAGCTGGGGAGCAGTGCCAGCATCAATGGTCTGGAGCTCTCAGCAGGCACGGCTGATGAGCTGATCTAGCAAGCAAGCCTTGCTCACTTGCTGAAAAATAGTAAAATCGTGGTTTTCTGTTACATTTCATGGCTGGAATGATTAAAAGGTTAAATTCTTTTGAAGTAGGATAGGAGGGGTAGGCATGATACCGAGAAAGGTTTATGACTTTGCAGAGTTGGGCTTTTGTTTTCTCACACTTTATTCCTTTTGGGGAAAAAAAAGGGACCGAGAAAGAAGCCTAGCTGCTGCTTTAAACTTGTTATCAGCTAGGAATTCGAGAGATAATGTGGGTGAAGGGATCTTTCGGGCAGCCTGCGGTTCGGCCGCTGGGACGGGAGGGGAGTGCGGCTCCGGAGAGAGGCTCCGCAGAGCTTTGAACTGCATCAGATGCTCGAAGGCAATTAAATACACGAGACTTCCCCCCGCTTAAACAAAGGCACAGAAGGGAGTCTCCCTGTTTTCTGTAATCAGCAAGGGGAGAGAAGAATGTGTAAACGAAAAAAGAAAAGATGGTGCCGTTTGGACGGAGGATGTTAGACCCCAGCAGGATGCCTGCTCGAGTTGCATCTCAATAAATAATAAGCGTTTGTTATGCTAATAGTCTCTATTTCCAATGCCACGATTTGCATACAGTTCTTATACGTGTTAATTACGATGTGCACATAGCCAGGAATGCACATCTTAGGTCTTGTCTTCAGCATTTTCATGTGTAAAATGACGCAGCATGGAAATGACTATTGCAGAGTTTTCACGTGCAAATAAATAGCTGATAGAATAAAGAGCTAGACAGCCCTGAGATAACCAGGAGTACCAGGGGAAATTGTGAAAGAAGCCCAGGATTAGTGTCACTTCTGGCCCTGACAACATCTGTCCTTGCACCTGATTGTAAAGAAAATAAAATGAAACAAAAGGTTGCATGATAATACCATGAGGCATGACAATAATTAACCCCTTTTTCATTAATTACTAGGTGCATGCTTGTGAACATTGCTGTACCTTTTACTAGAGCACAGAATTCGGTAGTTTTATTCTGACTTGAGGGTGGGACATGGCTCTTTGGAGAGGTCAGATAATGTGGGCAGAGTTACTCCCTGAAAAAAATGCTTATATGGTTATATGGCATTGCAGACTAAGTATTTAACATAGTTCTTAAGGATAGAAATACTTAGCTGTTAGGAAACTGTAAGAATATAATGTAAAAGTTCATTAACAGGTTAATTTTTCAGGTATCAGATAACGATGTCAGGCATCAGATAAACAGGGCCCTATAAGGCACAGTCGTTTGGAATTAGTAGTTCAGTTTCAAAAGAAAATAAATGTTACATGCAGTAGCTCGCCATGTCAATATTCAGTTGTTATTTCCATCAGTGTTCCCCTGTCCCACTACAGAATCTAAACGTGTGCATCTTCTGGTCAATTAAGAGCAAAAGGTTTCATTGTTATGTTTGCAAGAAGAGTGTTTTCTCTATATATAAGTAATCTTTGAGCAGTGGAACTGGTGGAGTACTTAAAAAGTTGACCTTTTGCTAAAAGTAAGTCTGCCAGCTGAATTTTTCTCCAGTCACTGAAATGCAGCTGCCACATACTCATCTGAAGGACCATTCTCAGGTGATTTTTAGCTAAGATTTTATTAGGGCTTAGCTGAGGTCAGAAGTTCACTTGGGCAAGTTGTGATTGCCACAGGTGTTTATGAGATAAGTTTCATGGAGAACACACCTCTAATCAGCTGCAATTTTAAAATATTCTTTTAAATTTAGTGCCTTATTTTCCACACTTAAGCTTTTTTTACTGCTTAATTAGAAAAAGTATTTGTAATCTATTTCTAGAGAAAGGAGTCCATAAGAATTTCCAGCATTTTATACAATACCTGAGAGCTAAGAGAAACTTCAGTTTAAAAGTATGCACTAGTTAGAGCTGCTGTCTTGTAGGTAAGTGGTTTGATTAATTTTGTTATAGGAAAAATATAAATCTAGAAGAACCTTAGTTTTCATAACCAGGCATAGATAACAGTGGCAGGGAGGGAAAATGTCCAAAATTCTATATTGCCTTAAGAGTCTACTGTGAATTTGAAAACAGCAAGTTAGTCTATTTGATGGACAAAACAAATAAAAATAAGAAAAACCGCTTCACATGGAAAAGCGCATCCAAAAGAGTGGAAATACTTTGCAAGGTAACCTGAGAAGGAGTCATGTCTTTTGGCTCAGATACAGTCTTTGGAACATCCTAGTGTTGTATGGGTGGAGTAGATCCCTTTGTTTCATGAGAGAAAACACAAATGGACTCTCAGAAATAAAGGAAAATAATTTTTTCTTCAAGTTGAGGGTTTGTGTCTTTGTTCTCTGCTGGTCATACAGTTGAAGTGTTTATATGGGTTGAGTGTTTATAGACTTGGTGATACAGAGGATTTGCAAACACTAAAATGATGCTAGCTTGATTTAATAGTTGTATTTTCATTAGAATAAATGAGCTTACATTTCTAGTGGGATGTGTGAGCTTTACAACATCCACAGCAACAATAAACAACTGTAAACTCAGAGATAGGTCTAATTAGGGGAAGGCTGAAGCAATTAAGATGGATAAACTCTATTGATCATAACTGAACAAGATACATGCAGATGACAGCAGTGATTTTGCAGTGGGTGCCCTGACATGGTTAATGACTGCTATTGATGAAACAGTAATGATTTCCATATTTTACTGGGGGAGTGTGGGTAGGGAGGTTAAATCAAATTCTAGGGCTTCTCAAAACCATACTACAACCACTTGGAGAGCTGCTTGTTCAACTGGAAATATCTAGGTGTAGTTCTGTAGATATCACACTTGGCATATCCTTCTTGGGCCTGAATGCATCCTCTGACACAGAGCCCTGTACCTGCTGACCAAAACAGATCCTGTAATTCAAATTTTCTCTCCTTCTGAGCTGTTCTCTACCTCACTGTTGCTCCTCAATTATGATTTATATGGCTTCATTCATATCTGTTTCTGTTCTCCACTCCACTGCTTGTTGACACAGACATGATGTTAGAAAGCTCAAAAAACAGACCATAAATGATATATGGACATCTGTCACAGATTCACCACAAAGCATTTTTTCAGAGTCCAGAGAAGAAAGAATTCATGCCAGCTGCACTATATTTATGATTCTGTTTGGTAGGGATCAAGCTGAAAATCTTAATGGTTGCCGGGGACAATAAAGTCTTACAACATTGTAGCAGTTCCTGTTATTCTGTTCAGCAGTCTAGACTGGAAGAATTACATTTTTTTCCTTAGTCAGTGGTACGTGTGTTAAAATCTTGCTTGACAGTGTTATGTTCTTTGGAAAGAGGACTGATTTTTATAGTTTGGAGAAGGAGGTAAAGAAAATTGCATTTAAAACAATGGGAATAATACATCATTCTTGTGTTTCACCATATGAACTGCACTTTAAGATCAGATTTTTTTCAATTTTGTATCGACTGTTCTAACTAATGGGATATTTGTCTTATATATTTTTAGTTGGGTTTATTTGCTATATCTGGAAAAATTAACATAGAAATCATAGATGCAAAAGCAAATATGTGTATATAGTTCATGTGTTGATAATATTTCTCACTCAAGGAGTTTGACACTTGGTAATGTGTTTAAATATAGAAACATTTTGGATCATCCGAGTGTAGTCTCTGGATTCAGCATTCATTTGGTATTCCTCTGGGATAAGAATATGCAAGCTATATTGCTGTTCAGCATCCCCCATTTTTATTTGATTTTCTCCAGTTCCCTGCCTTTTTTTTTCTTTCTAGAAAATAGCTATTTGTGTTTTTTCACTCTGATGTGCTTACCCATTTGAAGTGGGCACAGTGAAAAGTATGCCTCACAACTGTGTCAACACGAGTGCTCCGTGGAGGCTACTGGCATTTTTTAAACAATCTTTGAAGTACATGTTAAAACATTATAAAACCATTTTTAATCATACATCTCACACACACACAAATAGTCTTTTCTTCTCCATCAGGCATGCTTCTCACCTTGTCGGAGGAAACTGGGGCATTCCTTAATGGTTGCTCAGTGAAAAGAAGTTCCTTGGAGGTGGTTGCTAAGTCTGCCTCATACTATGCCATAATTATTAATAATATCCCATATTTGAGTTTTCTGGTCAAATTCAGTCTCTTGGGGGTCAGAATTCCCTTTCCCTAAACATCTCCCTGCCCAGTTCCTATGTATTACAATGCATGCCCATACAGCAGCACACACTGGTGGTTCCTTTTTACTTTCTTCTGTGTGATACCATCTGAGTGATTTAAACAAAACCCAAAATATTCTACACTTCATATGTTTATTTATAAAAATAAACAAATCCACACAGCACCACCATAATATAATTGCCTCCTCTCAGGAAAGCCAGAGGCACCAGAGGACTCTTCCCATTGGGATTTAAGGATGTGAGGAGTGTTTCGGAGCAGATATCCCTCATCAGTCTGCAAACTCAGTGCCTCTTTCGTTTGGCAGAATAAGGGGAATTAAAAAATGGATCTTCATTTTCCAGCCCTGCTTTTCCTGTCTTCCAAGGTCCCTTTGGAATCTCTCTGAATACCCACAGGATTTATTTTCTACTATACCTCCTTCTGAGGCTTTATGTTGCTGCCAGTGTTCCTCTGGTTTTAGCTAGAAATACTTTCCTAGGATTAACAATTACACGGGTTCAATAAGTTGGGGCTTCTTTGTTGTTTTTGCTTGATTTTTTTTAAACTTTAACACAAAGATCATTTGTTTAGGTTGATATATAGAGTTTTAGCCCAATAGTATCATGTGTAAGAGTTGTAATGGTGCAGCAGTGCTGCTGTAGCCCTGCTTTTATTTTCTTATGCAGATAATCAATGAAAGTACTCTAAAAAGGTGTATTTTTGTTCCATGTGCTCTAGTTCAATAGATAGAAGTGTGTTCAAAAGCATGTTTGAGTCTGTTCAGAATATGTTTTGGTGTTATAAATGTATTTTTTTTTTCATGCAAATAATCTTAATGTCTTTTAGGAGGAAAGCAATGAAAAAGAAATCTTAAAAAATTACTGTTGAGGTGATTTTAAGACACTGGTTTACCCAGTGGTAATGGAGTCTCTTCCAGGGCAAGATGTGACAGATGCCTCATGCCACACATTATCCAGCAACTTTCAAAGACTGTGAAGTGGGATGTCTTTACAGCCTATGCTGCTTGTGTTACTTTTATAATCATTCCAGTTACCAAATGCAGACATTTTATAAGGTCCTAACTGATAGATCTCAGCTACTAAGAAACAAAAATAAAAAGGAAATGAACGTATTGCAGTAAACCCACAATTTTCAGGCATTTTGGTGTTTTCCAAGGGAGTGTTTGAAATGCAGCAAGATTTGAACTGCCTTAACTTAGAATACAAAACTGTAATTGTGGGTTTAGGCTTTTGCAAATAAAATGGAATGGGGCATTTCTGTGATAAGTTTTTGGGGTTTTTTGCTGCAAGCAGATTTAGTTCTGTTCTGACCAGGATCACAATTGTGCCTGGGGTTAATGGGAATAGCACACGGGTGTGGGGGGAAGGAGCAAGGGATTGGAGGTGCAGTGATTTTATGACACTGAGTATTGGGACGCTTTGCAGCCTTTTCTAAGCAACTGTTCTTTAGGTAAATTAATACCTGGGGTCTCTTTACTTCTCCTCAACTTAAACTACCATAAAAGAACTTAATGTAAAGCTGTTCACAGCTTATCTCACCCCATTGCTATGTGAAACTTCTAACACAAATGCTTTTGTACACTGCAGCCATAGCACACTAATCTTCTGAACTTCCTGACCCATAAAACTGTGATTATTGCTACATGTAAAATTAATCTGGAAATATTCCTCTGTATTTAGCGTTATAGGTATTACGTTGCAAAATCCCTCCTTTGCAGTGAAAGGACTGCCAGGGAAGGGGATGACAATGGGGCTGTAGAGTAGATGTAGAGTGTGAGTGTAGTGCTGTACCTTAATCTTGTAAATTTGGCTTTATTTGGAGCTAGTGATTCAACGGATGCAGTGTCCTGGTTCTTTTTTTTTTCCCTAGGTTACAGTTTCAGATTCGATTTTTTTTAATTAGAATATTTTTGACTATACTTACTCTTAACAGTGGGTCAGTCACTAATTTTCTATGCAACTGCATGGGCAGATAACTGGGAAACATCATTTGTGAGAGGTATTTAGAGGGAGACAGGAAGGGTGTTAGGGATGAAAAAAAAGCTTTACTGTTGCAGTTGTGGTTCTTTTAAGTACCTGTCATATCTGAGAGTTATCTCTAGTCACTATTCAGCAATTAAAATAAGGAATGAGAAGCAGTTTGCAGGATTCTTTGATAAAGGATAGCAGTTAAAATGCACCAGAGGCAAAAAAGGAGTAATAACAGTCCACGAGGATCTCTTCCCTCTTTCTTTATGGATAATACATAGCTTTCTTTTTAAAAAGCCATGTGATTCTTGTCTAATCTTCAGCAAAGATAGTGACATCAGCAGCTTTGCATTTGTACATGTGCACATCATGAAGGGGGTGGGTTGGCTGCACTCTTAAGGTGCAGACAAACTAAAAAGCACGAGAGTCATGTTTCTGCTTTTTTTTCATCACCAGACTAAAATAATATAGGTAATCGTCCAGTTGAAAAAAAAATCTAAAATTTTTAAAATTAAGTGAACTGGCCTTTTTAATTTCAAACCACAAACGTTTATGTTAAATGATGCTTTTCCCAAGGCACTTTTATTATTAGCATTGTTCTAAATTGCAAGTTGTCACATACACCAGCCCCTAAATTACCCGTCCTCTCTGTTGCCATAGTTACACAGTAGCCACTAAAATACAGACTCCAGCGTAGAAAGGCAAGCTCAGACTGCGACTCATTTATTTGAAGGTTTTGGCAGCAGAATATCTCCACTAAGTCTTTGTTTTATAACCTTTGAATTCTTGCATTTTAACTCTTTCAACCAACATTACAGTATTGTGCTAAAAGGTGTGTTTTATTTAAGACAGGGGTACTCAAGCTGAGTTAATAAACATATAATGGTATAGTTGACTTCTGACTGCTCTTTCCTACTCTGCTTTTTGGTTTTGGACTGAATGATCCATGATTTTCTTAAGGTGAGGCTAAGGCAACAGCATCATGTCCTCTCTATTTCCTCCATCCTGAAGACTTCCCGTCTCCTTTCCGTAACAGGATCCCTTGCTGGTGATCTCACCAGCAACAGGAATCTGTCCTGGCTAGATTAGGAGTGTAGTTTCTTGCTTAGTGAACAAATCTCCCTGTGATAGTGGAGATGGGCTTGTATATTCCATGGACTCTTCACACTTGTGGCGCTCCTCCCACCGATTCTATCCTGCTCAGGTGACCTGGAGCCAGTCCTTTGGTTCTCCAGACTCCCCTGGGCTCCCTGACTCTTCACATCAGTCCTCTACCCCAAGCTCCAGTGCTGCCTTCCATGCCAAACTAGCCATGGTTATCCAACACCACTGTGTTTTCCTGTTTCTTGTATTTCTCTTTTTGGGGTACACATATCATTTCTGACTCAGTGCCCCTCAGCACACAGGAGACTCCATGAGTGCTGAGTCCACATGGACAATAAGTGACCAGCTTTCCAGTTCTCACTGTCTCTTACAGGTTTCCTAAGGTTTACAGGTTTTGTTCATGCAGAATGAGGGTAATTACTGCCTCTGAGCACTACTACTCATGGTAAATAGAGCTGGTGTGATTTCCCATATTAGAAAAAAAAAACCAACCACGTGTTCATCAGAAGGCACAGATCTTGGAAGAATCCTGTCAGAAAGTATTTATCTTGGACTAAAATAAGAGTTTTGAATGCTAAGCACCAGAATTTTTTGTCAACCAAATATTTATAAATAGGCATCTCTATTCTATTTGAAATAAAGGGAAGTAATAAGCCCCCCCGACTTTACAGTGATAAATAAAGAAGACTCAGATTACTAATGCATATCTTGTCTCAGTTTCTTACTTTCTTTGCTGGAGATACCAGTAGATAAAGTGCTATTTTCATTACCATTCCTATTGAAAAATTTTCTTACACTACCACTTGCCCCTCCACCCCCCCAAAACTTTTTTTTTTACCAGTGTTCTAACTATGTTGTATTAAAACATTTTAGGTGTGTCTCCTGCTACATTCACATAAAACAATACTTGCTTCAGCAGTCACATTGTTGAACCCCTCTACAGAAGCGGAGTAGGAAAATGCTTTTAGAGATTGTAGTGTTCTAGCTGAGATCAAACAGTGCCATTTAGTGCCTCCAAGTACAGGGCTGCTGACATGAGCTTTTACTTGGTGGGATACGGTACCTGATCTGGAGGCACCAGTCTGCCTGGTTGCTGCCATCAGGTTACAGCTTTCACAGATGACCTAGTCCCAGCAAAAAGTCTTGACCTCTTGCTTTTCCAGCACTTCAGAGGTTAATTTTGTTGAGGGATCAGATTTCTTTCCAGGGGAAGTTTCTGATGATCACCTTCTAGCTATGCTTTACTTTCCAGTGTCTCTCAGAGTTGCTGAATGTGGAGGACTCTGTTGGAAAACACCCTTGCTCCAACTTTTTTTTCCAAGTCTATTACTAGATAGTCAAGTTACAAGCTGGTTTATTTTGGGGGGGCGGGGGGGTATTGGATGGTAGCCTAATGAAGGTATCAACCTGCAAAATAAATCTGAGCCCCTTTCCTGGGATTCTTCATGGGCAACAAGGTGGAGAAGTCCTTTGGCAGGGGAATATTGCAGGGTAAGAGATTTTCTGAACTTTTGAAAGCATGGGAGTGTGTTGTGTTACACCATTGAGTAAGGAGGTTCAGCTTTGCAAATACTGGCAGCAGTGGAAACACATTAGATGATGGATAAATCTGAGCAGCTTTCTCCCTCACTGTTTCTTTTAAATTGCTGTATTCTGCATGAAATCAGTATGTTTTTCAGAGATTGCAAATATTTGAATAACATGATAGAAAATTTCCTATGTGGAACTGACAGCTGTTACTGTGTTTGCTTTTCCTGGCTTAATTTTGTGCTTCTGTGAGGTTTATTGATTCTCAAAGGTTGCAATCTAGCCGGCTATCTTTCCACTAGTGCTGCAGGCTTTTAGCCTCAGAAAATTATGGGGCTTTGTTATATTTTAGCACTCTAAATTTTCTGTGCAAAGGAGGAACCTCTGTGGGAATGAGCTCACTCTGCAGGGAAACAAAGGCGTATGTGAGCCTGTTTCAGGCCAGATCCCAGCCCAGAGTGCACTTGCTTTTTTAGTACATAATATCCAGTTCTTATTCTCACTCCTGTGCAAATTTCTGGTGGCTTCCTGATTTGTCTGAGTAAGGCTGTAAGATCCCTTTCCTTTTTGTAGTTCCTTCCAAATAAGCCTAATTTTAAAGGCTCACATGAGCCAAGAGTTATTGGTACTATTCAGAATGTTGCAGTTCTGCTAGGATAAAAAACTGCTTTCAGGGTTTGTAGTAGCTGACATCTTCCACGCAGCTTCATTTTACAAAGAATAAAATATTTTACTTGATTACGTGTCTATTTGTTCTGTAAATAGCTGGTGTGATAACAACTGTTGTTTTTCAGTGGTTTGGCTTCCTGAGGGATAGTGATCAAATTAACACTTTTTTTATTTCTAAGTTCAGCTTTTATTTTAAGGCATGTTTCAGCAGGCATTCAGAAAGACAATTTCTGTTGCTTTTCTCCTTTTTTTCGGGTGAGAGAACTGTGTGCATTGTCTCCATGTGCTCAGCTGCAGCTGGTACTGCTGTTAGACAGCACCAGATCTCATGTGTGAAATCAGTTTTGCTGTGCACAGGTTTTGGCCTGGATCAATTTATGTAGAAGCTTTGCAGTGCCTTCTGAGTAGGGAAAAGCATAATAATGACTGTGAATTTCTCTGAGTCTTCATGCATATATGTCTTATCTTCAGTTTGTGCCTGTGTGTTTCCTGCTTGGGGTTGCAGTCTGCAGACCTGAAAGATTTGCACTGGTGTCAGTGGTGGAGTTAGAGTGTTAGGATGGATTAAAAGAAGATGGGAAGCAAAGGAGATGCATTCTGCCTGCCAGCTGCAGGAGGTTTTGGCTCTGGGGCTGTTCAGTATCCACCTCTTCCTGGATAAGGATGTCCAGTGGTCCCAGTTGGCAACTGGGGCAGTGAGTGGGTGAGTGACCCTGATCAGGAGGCAGATGGCCATGGGGCAGGTGGGTCCAACCCCCTGAGTCTTTCAAAAGCACACTCAGCAGCAGGGAATTTAAATGCATCTTGCATAGTTTTGTTCCCATCTTGCCCTTCATTCCTTTCATTCCATTTTTTCATTACATCAGTCCTGTAAGAATTTAGCTCATCTCTTCTTTTTCTTCTTGGTGTTTAACCCTGTTCTTACTATGTTTTGAAGCCTCTGGTGAAGCAGCTGCCAGGCACCAGTAACTGCTGGTGAGCTGCTGAATTCTCACCAGCTCAGTCCAGTGCTGGAGGAGCTTGAGGTGGGTGTCAGAAACTCTGTCACCATGTTCAGTGGATGCTTCCCCCTTCTATAAGTCTTAAATTGTGTCCTTGTATGAGGAGGTGATGTGATCCAGAGTATCTGCTTTTGGGGGAGAGGTAGGTAAGTAGTGAGAAAGAAGTACTGGTAAGTAAGGCAGGGTAGAAAACCCATGCAGTCAAGTCTGCAAGTTTTGACAATTCTCCATCCCCTGGGCAGGCCACCCTCTCTGCCTGCCTGGAGTGAGGAGGTGTTTGGGCTGGGACCTTGCTGAGAGGGAGGAGGCGTATTGCAGTGGTGACCTACACCCAGATCTTTGCCAGGGGCCTCCTCCCCATTCCGTCATCCCGGGGGTCTGCAGGGAACTGGGGCAGTCCATCCCCGCATCCCCAGCAGCCTGGGCTTGACCTCTGGATTTGTTCAGTCCATTGCTGTCACACCGACACTTTACAGGGATTTATTTTCTGGAAGGCACCCGAGGCTTTGTATGTAAACAAGGATTTCTGACTTTGATTAGAAGACTTTCTCAGCACTTCTTACTGTCATGGAAACAAAGGCAGAACAAACAAAGCACATTTTTTTCACATGATGACTGAGGTTTAACACTGACCTTACTGTGATATGAAGACACTGATTTTGTTTCCAGCTCTCACTGGAGTCATCGTAGTGACACGCATGACCAGGGATGAGCATCACTCCCATGTCTTCCAAAGCAGGGAGGTGAGAGTGCAGGTGGCCAAGGGGTGCTCTGTGCACCCTGTGTAGAGCTGGTCTGTAAACAGTTTTATAAACACAGTAAGTCTTCAGACAGAACAGTAAATGGGGAAATCTCGTTTATAGGTTGTGAGTGCAAGAAAAAGGCTGCTAGCTGGTTGTAGTATTGTACACTAAATTTTGCAGACTTAGCTGGGATCTCCTCCAGCACCTGGGTCACATGCAGTGCCTTGCTTTTCTCCCCTTCCCTGAGGCTGTGGAGGTACCAGAGGAGCCCTGGTTGTGAACAATGGCCAAAAAAACAAGTTCCACCCGTTAGGCATTTTGCAAGTGAATACAGTTGTGCTGGCTGCTGGCTCAGTGACCCCATGGGCTGAAGGGGCTCCAAGCAAAGTGTGCAGGTGAAGAAGGGGCCTTTGGAATTTCAGCTTCAGAGCAGGATGCATTGAGTTTCGGTGGAAAAGTCAAATCAGTTCATGAAAATTTAGGGTGTTTTAACTCCTTGAGATCAGATGGATTTTTAGCAGGTCCTCTGTTTGTGTGCTCAGCTGCGTTCAAGTTTGTCAATGGCTTGGTCAAATTCCTGGTTAGATTTTAAGGGACAAAATAAAATCCAGTGTTATTTTTATAAGGTTATAAGAAGATATAAGAAGATTAAATGAAAAGAGCATGTGCAGTTTTCTACCTTCTCCAAATCTTTTCTTACCCAAATTTTTCAACACTGATTAATTTTGTTCTGTGACTTATTCCCTCTACAAATAGGTATTTTAAATGTAAATCCTGAAACCTTATCTTGGATGAATTCTAAACAGAGCTTGACAGAGAGCTGCTGTTTAGCTTTCTGGCAGTAACCCCAGTAGTCACTAAACATGAAAATGTCTGAGTAGCTCACAGCACACTTCCAGCACTTTAACTCTGCACCAAAAAATGTCATTTAAAGGAATAGATTCTGCTCCAGAAAGAACAACTGGAAAGGCTCTGTATTAATTTTTCCTGGTTTACTTTTCTTGGTCAGGCTTTACAAAGTGTTCCAAGGTAACAGTCCTGTCCCTGGGCTCCTCTTTTGGTAAGAAACAAAGTGGTTTATGTTAAAATACCTGTAGTGAGATGTAAGAAGAGAGTAACTGGAGACGTGGGGGAGGTGGGTGATTAATAACATTGTAAAACACATTAATTAAATTACCTTCTCTTGAAGTAGATTTCCATCCATTCTTTTGCAAATGAACATGTTTCAGTTTCAGAACAGTCTGAAATGAAAACTGTTCAAGGATCTGTGTGTGCTTTCTGGATTTCTGGCCCAGTTCTCACTACTGTAGGAAATCCCAGAAGAAAACAGTGGAAATGGTGATATTCACTGTACCATGTTATAGCAGATTTAATTTTTCCTTTTAAATCCTTGAGGATGCTGTGAAGTTACAATCATTTTGTACCTTGACCGTTTTTGTTATTGTTGTTCACCTATCAACTCATAAATAGTTAAATTCTTAAATAGAAGAGGATAATTGCCATGTTTCCACTTGAAATATTGTAGAGCCCCAAGGCCCTTTCTTGGACAAATGTATTTTTCAGCAGCTCATTGTAATTTTGGTTTTCAGTGAAGATCCAACAAAATTAAAATCCACACCCATCCATAGAGAAGGTGCATTTTCAGCCTTCAACAATAGCTTTATTTAGAAGGATTTTAATGACTCCTTTGCGAAGGGGGAAGATTTCTGCAGTGAGAGGGGCTGTCCTGGGGATCACAGAATGACTTTGCATGCTGTCCAGGTTGACAAAGAAGAGCCAATTCTGTGGATGATGATTATGCAAGATGGGAAAGTGCTGATAGACTGTGGAAAAATACAAGTCTGAGCCTAACAGCTTTGCAAACCTGTTTGGAAAAGCAGCTTTGAGCAGTTGATCTGGTGCTGCATGTGGGCAATCTGTAGTAGCAGTGTTGCATTAGGGTGAGCAGAGTGAGGTGGGGAGGCAGAGGAAGGTGCTTGGGGTGCTTGGTTTCATAGAGAGCAGGAGGCAGCATTGTGAGAGTTTTTAAGTGATGATGGGGGTGGGTTTTAAGTAGGTGGTTGTATAATTTTCATATATAATACACTTTTTAAGATTTAAATTTTTTTTTTATTTGTAGTTTTCAGTAATCAAAGTAAAGTTTCAGGTGATTGATCAAAAAGAGAAAAAAAGAGCCAAACATTTCAGCTTCAGGTTATGGTTGAGTAGACTTTTGCTGACATCAGAAATTATTAATTGCACCAGCTAAATTACAAAGATGCTATCTTGGCTCTGGGAGCCAAGAACACCATAATTAGGGCTGTTAGGTGCCCCATTCTGCTTCCTCGCTTTTGACTTTAACCATCAAGGCACTGGATCAAGGTAAAAATGAACTAATTTATGTGGAGGGCTTGGGGTGGTTTCAAGAACAGCGTGAAACAGGATGCCTCAGTTTGGTGACAGGTACTGTCCCAGTACAGTTAAGGTACAGCCTTAACCAGAATGTGTGGGTGCATTGCATTTCTTTTTAGCTGTCTATGTTGTATGCTCATAGAGTGGCTTGCATTGGCATCTAGTTTACAGAGTTCAGTGATTTCTAGCAGCCCTCTCTGGTTCTATTCCAAAGGGCAGCATTGGTAACTGTTTGTGTAGGTTTACAAAACTATTTTCAGTTTCTGAAGGTGTTTTCATGTTCTCTTACGTCCTATTGTTTTTTCTAGCTAGAGACTGAGCACTCCCACTCTTCTACTGAAGTGATGTTTATTAAATAGAGCTAAAGCTGTCTGGGTTCAGACAGATATGTGGGTTTACACATCCTACCTTGTCAGAGCAGCTTGGGCACCAGTGTCACCAGCATGCCCATGAGAGCTGTGTTGCTGAGCTTGTGGCACCCAAAATCCATCCAGACATATCTCTTCAGGCCTCAGAACAGCTAATCTTTTTCAATTTAGTAACAGATTAGTGAGCTTGAAAATACAGAGTTGGAGTAGTTCACAGTTTCCATCAGAACATAAAGGACCTAAAGCCCAGGATACATACGAGGGGAAGCCACAGACGTCAATGTATTCAGGTGCATGTTTCTACCTTTGTCCTCAGGCACATGTCCCAGTTCACAAGGGCACTCAAATGTTTTCGAATGCCTTAGATTGCCCAACTGAAGCCAACAGGACTGGCTGATGCCAGAAAAACTACTTATGATTAACATTAAACACATTCTTTAGATGCTGATGAACTGGGGCCTATGGTAGTTTAAGAATTGTGAGTACTTGAAACTAAAATGTTTGTTTTTATATATTTAAGATGGGACTAGGAGTCGCACAGAGGAAAGTTATCAAATTTAATCTTTTTTTGCCCACTGCCATATCTCCATAAGAAGGAAACAAAACTACTAAACATGGAAGGCATTGGCATTGTAGATATTATTACTGTTATGATTGTTATTATATTGCAGGTTCAGAAATAGAAAATAGGTTAGTTGCTACACAAAACCTTGGAAAATAAGAAGCAACATTTTTTTATTCAGTGATTTCATTAAGTGTTTTGTAACCTTATTTATAGACTTATAAAATGTAGAAAATGTAATTGCCTTATGTTACAGGTTTCAAAACAGAAATAAATGTCAGTTATAGAATCTATTTTCAAAACTGAACTTTAGAAGTAATATGGCTTTCAATTTTTTGCCTTGGGATATTTAATTGCCTACTCTAAATAAAAAGGTGCTTCAAAAAAGTCTTTCAATCCTTTTCCAGATTTTCAATTCCCCCCCTAACATTTCTTGGCATGGGTAGCACATCTTTCATTCAGTTTTGCTGGAAAAGATTTTTCAAAATAGCAAATAAAACTGGTGTGTCAAATCTGCCTGTCTGGCTTTCTCAGACTCAGGAGGTCTCACCTTGTGAGTTTTATTTTACCATGGATTTCTATTTTGTATTGCAGTGGATTCCCTTTTATCCAGGTGGAGGCAAATCTAGAAAAAATTATCTCTTTCCTTTAAATTGTAGCGTCACCAACACTGTAGGCTGCAGCATTCCCTTCCAGTCACAGGAGCTAGAGTGTCTGTGGGTTTATAAAATAGCATTTGGAAAACCTTCTTGGAAATCCATGGCCTTTCCTGTAACTGGGATACTCCTGAAAGTCAACCAGAGCTGGCAGAAGTGAATTCTCATGAGCTGGAGAGCACCAGATGAAGGGTGAGCTCAAGGCTCTATCAAACAGAGCCTGTAGCAGGGGCCAGCGGTGTGTCCTGGTGTGTCCCTGTCTCTTCCCATCCCTGTTCTCTGACAGCAGAGCAGCATGGCTGAGCATCCCAGATTTCCTTTCCGGGCTTGCTGAAGCTGCTGATCTGAGCTTCCCAGCTGGCTTAGCTGCAGGGATAAGGGAAAAGGGGCACAGCTGACTGTGCTGACACATTGATGAGGACCTTCACTGGGAACAGCAGTCAACAAGGAGCAGCTGCCAACCATCACCCTTCCTGTGACGTGCAGAGGAGGATGTCCCCATGGCCACACTTCATTTGTGGTTCAGCAAATCGTGCTGCTCTTCAAGCTGTGCTCAGTTTCCTTAAAGGCCTTGTACAGATGTGGGTGAACAGAGTACTCCCAAGTAAGAAAAAGCAATTAAAATTATTAAAGCATCATTAAATGTCATGTAGGCAGGTGCTTTGTAGTGCTAAGTGAGAAAAAGGGAAATGCTTTTCAATTCAAAGCTGACAAAGTTTATGTAGAAAGGCTATAGTAAATCAGTGGTGAAGCTGTGAATAAAGTTCAAGCAAACAGAGATCGGTTGCCTTTCTTTACACAGTTCAGCTTTAAATGCATATATTAACTGCTCAGTAAATTAGTTTGTGAACATGGCTTTCACTGCCCGGTCAAAAACCTCACTGCAATCTCTGTTACAAGTTTGTAAAGCAAACAGAAATGCAATAGGAGGGAGAGCGCGGAGCTCCCAAAATCTGAAGCTGAGGTTGTAAATAGCTAGAAAGCTGCCAGGTGATGAGCTCTTACCTTTTGCAGATGACCTATGAGATATATATGTATGTGTGTGTGTATATATATATATGTATTTGCATTTCCAGCAATAGTTATCCAGTAGACTGAAATGTCTTCACAGAGCTCGTTCCAGGACAATATATCAGTCCCAGCTTCATTGTTCTTGGAGCACTTATAAGCCAGTTCATAAATCTCTTCCTTGAGCAGCTTACTTTTACAGGCATTTTACAAGTTGGAGCATCTGGCTCCATTTTTAGATCATTTTGATTCTTCCTGTTTTAACACTCAAATTGCTTCAGGCAAGGCCTTTTTTTCTTTTTTTGTCTGTTGGTACTTTGTTTGTCCTAAACTTCCAGTTTCACATTTCTCATTTTCTGGAAAATGTTGAAGCTACCACATGCTTGGAAGAAGGTAGTCCTGAATAGTTGCTCTTCTTGAAAAGAGCAATGCAGCTCAGGATGGTTATTTGCCATCTGAAGGACTGAATTTTCCATTGCTAAAGCTTTTTTGTCTGTTGGTACTGTTGATGGTAGATCCAGGTTGTTGCCCAGGTCTGTGGAACACCCAGGTACAAAAGGTTGCTTTAGGATTTTTTTTTTCCCCTTGCATTTAAGTTTCATCTCTGTGTTATAGCGTAGCAAGTCGGTGCTATGCATGCTTGGAGATCACAGAATCACAAAATGGTTTGGGGTAAAAGAGACCTTGAAGGTCATCGTGTTCCATCCCCCTGCCATGGACAGGGACACCTTCCACACCTTCCCAGGTTGCTCCAAGCCCCATCCAACCTGGCCTTGAACAGTTCCAGGGATGGGGCAGCCACAGCTTCTCTGGGCAACCTGTGCCAGGGCCTCCCCACCCTCACAGGAAAAAATTTCCTCCTAATATCCCTTCATGGCATTACTTTGCCCTGCTCTGGGGCTG
>VZTZ01034065.1:169626-192197 GCA_013400955.1 Drymodes brunneopygia | reverse complement strand
TTAAATATTTATTAGACTAAAATACAGTATTAATTTTATAAACTTTACATATTGAATAAGGGTTTAGGAAGATTAGTTACCTGCATCGAGAGCTTCCAGGCAGATTATGTTTCACATTTTTTCTAGCATTAATATAAATTCTTTGTATCTGCTATCAAATTAATATATTTGAGGCAATGAAAGGATTCTTCTGATAAAGCAAATTGAAAACATTTGGAATCCGTTCTTATTTCTTATCAGCAGCATGCTGTCTAGTCCCTCAAGCAGACAATCTCTTGTACAATACCATCTGATGCTGTCATTAAATCCTCAGCGTCGGGTTTCCCTAGCAACAGCAGAGCTCTCCCTGCTTCACTGTCTGCTTCTGAAACCCAATCCGGAACAAAAGCAGTTAATCTTAGGCTGTTCTTCTACATTCATTTGACAGATTTAATCAGAGACCTTCTGTAACTGGAAATAAGTGGTAAGTAGCAGTTAAAGTTTGTGATTATTAAATTGTAGGGCTGTATTGTAGTTGTTGATGTACACGCACACCAGATGGTGGCCTGCTGTATTCACCACCAGATTAGAAAGATAAAGTCTGGGCTATATGTAGGCCCACACACCAGCTTAAGAGTCTACTTTGTATTGCATAATAGCTTTTAGTGCTTATTTAAAATAGAAAATCTGGAAAAGCTTTACTTCGATTTGATTATAGATGTGACAGGAGGAACATATTCCCAAGGCGTTTAAAGTTAGTTTTGATGTTACTGTTTTCATGCTGTTATCCCTCTCCAGGCTGATGACAGCAAACCATATACAGGTTATGTGGAGTTTACTTGGTTTAGGAGTTAGTGTTCATAGAACAGGCAATTGTCTTTGAATCAAAATATGCAATGGTAATTAACAACTGTGACCAGAAATAACGTATGGCTTTCTTACAGAAAAAATGTTTCTGAAGGAAATTTAGAAATTGAATGTTTGTACTTATTAACATATTCTAAATGAAAGCTTTTCTCTGTTCACTAAAACCAAAGAAAACGTCTTTCAGAAATATTTTTTTTCATTTCTAAGGCAGAGAAATTTTACAAAAGCCATTAGAAAGCCCAACCAATTAGCATGGAGAGTTCCCAGATCAGAGGAGTTTTGGGTTTCATTTTACTAATTATCTATTCTTTCTCATATTTTCATAATCTTCTTGCAATGCATGATTGCAAAACATGCATGATTGTTTTAAGGACTTTTACTTAGATACAGTATCCATTTTGCAATATCTATTCAAAATGTAGTTGATACATTTTTTAAAACATTGTTGTAAATAATCATGAACTACTGTCATTTCTTGGTGTACAAAATTTGATCATGGTAATCAAACAGCTGCTACTGTGCCTTTATTGCTCAAATTAAATCAAGTTGTTGCACCTTTATGCTTCTGAAGATTTGAAGTAAAAAGGCAACACAGGTATAGCAAGAATTTTTGTTTATACACATATGAGAATGTGTTTAGTTATATTTTATTAAGATGGGACATCTCTGAGATGAACAGATATTGTAGCAAGTATCAACCACTTTCACAGAGTCAATATTTTTTGCCTTTTTTTGAGGCACCTCCAGACATAACTTCTTTATATAGTTTTGTTCTAAAATAATACCATTATGTGTTTGACTAATCTTTATATAACTGTGAATGTCATTTAAATTATAACTATAATTTCATGTTTAACTTTTAAGTGCTTTGCTAAATAATTCTGCTGACTAGTAAGAGGCCGTTGAGAAATTTCATTAAAATACAGTATTCATCTGGTTCAGGGTTAAACCTCTTTTCTGAAGAAATCAGGACAATCATGGTAATTTTCCAAGGGCCTTTTCCAACTATGAGTGGTAGCTGGCTTTTGCTAAAGAATGGCATGATATGAAAGAGAGGATAATCACATGAAAAGCACATAAATATTTACTAAAAATATGTTTAAAAGATGAGATTTTATTTTAATATTTGAAATGTTTTAAATATAAGAAGATATGTGCTCCTTCTTTATACATGGTGGTATTTTTGGTTCATAACAGTGCACAACCAAAATACCACTTCCTTTTTTACACATCTGTGAAGAGAAGCAATATAAACCCACTAGAGAAGTTTATGTAGCTGAGGTATCTACTTAGTACACTTTCCAGAAAGAAAGAGAGTAGGAAGTAAGCAGGGCCTTGACTACAGTGTTAGGCTGGCAGTAGCACTGAACAGATTTGAGGGTGAACAGGGAATGGAAAAAATCCACACTTGTCAGGTCTTTGGCATGGGTCACTCTTTTGCAATGATACGAAGATGGTAATGGAAGAGTGGCAAAAAAAACCCCACGTCACAAAAACCCTCATGTCTTGGCCACACATAGGTGGAATACAGAAAAATAAAACATAGTGTTAAGTAACCCACAGTAGTAAAGATGCCTGTATATCCTCACAGTGTAGGGCAGCACTCTGGATCCAGCAGCCTCAGCAGAACCAGTTGTAGAACTCAGGCCACAGTTAATCAACCCTCACTCTTTCAAAAAAACCCTCTTTCTTCAAAATGGAGTTGGCAATCTTCTATTATAGCAGTGATTTTTCAGTGAAGTAATCAATGTTTCAATAATAATATTTTGAGATGTTTTTATAAAATAATTGCTAGAGCTGTCTAAGTGCCTAGTCAGACCTTGAATCATTTTACTGTAAATAAAAAGCAATTGATCCAGTTAAAAAAGCATTTCTGGTGAAACAATTTTGCACATAGGAACACAGTTGGATATTTGAGGCTAGATGGTGACATAATTTATTCTTTTCATCATTAGTATATTGCTTGGACTGGATTTTAATTTTCCTTGTCTCATTGATCCTAATTGTGATTACTTAGTAATTTTTTTATTATAAACAGGCAATCCAACTAAAAAAGAATTATGAGCAAATTTTAAGAAATCGTGAATGCATTCGCCAAATTTGGGATAATTTACTTCCTGTATGCACTTACATTGCAGAAAATGTGTGGCTATTTAAGCACCAATACATCTACTTTTATGCATATTCTTGAAAAGCATCAGTGAGATTTTGCTTGAATCAGGAAGAAATAAATAGGCTGTAATATTTACCTTTTTTAAAAAGACATCATCTTTATGAAAATGCTAATCTAATGAATGTAAAAAATCAGATAGTATGATATTATATTTTGTGTTCCCAAAACCATTTGGGAGAGTTGATTTTCTTTCTAGTGTCATACATTGCTTGATTTGTTGTTTCTGATTTTTTTCATAAACATTTGGTAGATAAAAAGAAGATCTACAAGAAAATTAGATTTATTACAGCGGGAACATGCAGTAATATGAGGATTTGATCTCCATACTGATGTTGCTTTGTTAACTATCTCCCCACCCTGTCAGTCTTCCTTCCCTTTTCTTGTGCCAGGCAAATTAATCACATTTGAACCCCGAATTCCAGAGCCTTATTTAGCTGTAGAGAGTTGATAGAGAAAGAAAAATAATGTCATTGGTTTCACAAACCAAAGCCACTTCTCTGGAAAACAAATTTATGATGAAGTAAAATATAAAATAACAGCATTTCTATATGGAGTTGCAAACTTTTAGTTACTTTATAAAAAAAATACACTTTTTGCCAAGTTAACAAATCAAATGGATGGATGATCAATGTCAAATCTACTGGAAAATTGCCTGTGCAAATGGAATGCCAGATTAGATAATAATCTGTCACTCAAAGTGCTGATGATCATGTGTATATTGCAAAGCATGCCTCAGACAAGAATTGTAGTAAAAGTCACCTTCATCCTAAAATGAATTTAGCGTAAATTTCATACTAAAGTGTGAAAGATATTTAAGGTTAATAAAGATTTCCAAGGTACACAATGAAGAGGATGTTACTAGGTATAAATACATCTTGAACATTGACTTTCTATATTGGTCCAATCATTGCAACAATTATAAATCATAATAACTATTTATTAAATCAAAAGAGACAAGTTGGTTTGGTTTTTTTTGGGTGGTTTTTTTTGGTTGTTCTTTTTTTTTGTGAACAGTATTCATTGATGAAGGTTGTAAAATACCTTGGAACACTTTACATTGCCAAGCTGCTGCTGTGTTTTGTAGGACCCTTCTGATCCCCCAATTTTTTACTAGCTTTCCTAATTTTGTATGACTCCCAGAGAGCGTGTTCTTTTGGAAATCTTCCTTTGGAAGAAGATAGCTGTCATTATTTTATGTATCAATACAACAGGACTTGAATATGGTAATTATGCTATGCAGCCTGAAAGCAGTGCTTATGGAAAGCTGTTCACACACATAAGTGGCTGCAAGGTAGGTAATATATGGCCTCTTTTTTCATTCATTAAACACCAGTTGCTTCACAGACTGAGTGGATGCTTCTTGCATGTCTGACAGCATATAGATAGATCACTGCCAGTCCATACTATCACTCCTAGGTGAAGGAATCAAGTGGGTTCTAACAAAAAACAAAC
This sequence comes from Drymodes brunneopygia, assembly GCA_013400955.1. NCBI lineage: Eukaryota > Metazoa > Chordata > Aves > Passeriformes > Petroicidae > Drymodes > Drymodes brunneopygia. The sequence goes on along the minus strand of VZTZ01034065.1, from coordinate 187,726 downwards.
AAACAAACAAACAAACAAAACAGGTGTGAAATGAGAGTTATGTATCTTGGCCTCCATCAGAAGAGGGAATTAAAAGGGCCTGGAAGATTTTAAGGTGAAAAATGAAAGGAATGATAATAGGTTCTTCCAAGATAGAGAGTAATTTTGAAACTATGGAATTGTTTCTCTTCTATAGTCAAGAAATTAACATGGCAGGAATCTTCTGCTTCCTTCTTGAACCTCAGGAGGGCCTAAGCCTTTAATTTATATAGCTATGCTTTCCTCTTTTACCTGAATGGAGCATATATATTTTATAAAATTTGTGTTAGTTTCACAAAGATATCCAGAAAACCTCAGATCCTGGTGTTTAAAGAACTTGAAAAGGATGCAGAAAATTTAGAAAACATCTGAGCTACTTATATTAAAAGGCTACATTTCTTCCTTCATGAAATAGCATCTACCTTCACATTATGCAGTTCAGGATTTTTATTTTGGATTAGCTCTAGTTTCTACCTGGCAACTTGAATGCCTGTTAGCATTTGGATTTATTAATTACACACTGGGAGTGCATGTTCTGGTTTCATTTGAAAGGAATCCTATTCATGTGCTACGTGATGTGATCTGAAGCCCTGTAAGGAGGGACAATCAGGATATTCACTTAAAAACCATATTCCTCATCCAACAGTAAAGACTATGTGGCACAGCTCCTCCTTCAGCTATAGCTTTAGCCCTGCACTTTCCCATTGCTTTATGCAATACTGTGTTTGAAGTCATGTTCAGAAAACTCAAATGAAGAGCCGAGCAGACTTTCAGCTGAGCAGTGCATCCTTCTGTTTGATCAATACTCTTTTGTAAAATTTTATTTCCAGAGCTGCAGAGAGACATTCTGGAGCCTATTAGTTGTTAACATGCTCCCTCTTTGCCATGAACTTGTGTCTGGTTAACAGTTATGGACATCAGAAGTCACATATTTGCCCTTGTTTTTACTACATCCCTTTCCCCCCATATTTGTTGCAGCTTTGTCTATGGGGATAAAGTTTTGGGAAAACAGTTAAAAAAATAAATAAATAAAGAGCAATGAAAATTAGGAAGTGTAAATACACTACCACAACTTTGTAATTTCCTTCTTTTGTCATCTCATCCTTTTCAGTTGTGTTTATTCAATGCAGCATTCTTGGGAAAGGTTACGAAACCCATAGGAGTCAGGGGTTTTCAAATCTTTACAAATTTTGGGGACAAAACTTCCTAGAAATTTTCCTAGAAACATATTTTTTTAAAGCAAAAAGCTTGTCATTGTATAAGAACATCAGCTTTTCCTTTTATAATGACCACTGTATTTATCAGGTTAACTTCAATTTGTTATTTGTGGTCCATGGAAGGGGGATTAAACTCGGTGTATAGACAGATATCCATGAGAGACGCTGTTCTTCTCATCATCTCTTTGTGGTACCAGTACTACCCTATGTCCATTTTCAGTAAAAGCATGGTTGGACACTCTTGACATTTTGCAAAATAAAAAGTAGGTCTGATGCAATGTTATTGAACAGAATTTCTTTTCTGTCCCTGCTGCTTTGCAGCACATCTTTTTTTCCTTTACAGATAAATTATGCATTGCTGGAAGCACAGCAGTTATTTATACTCATGTACATGGAAGGAAGACACCTTTAGGCTAACTTATCGTTTAAAAGTGTATGTCCTTATCATTGTACAACTGCATGGATGAATCACTTTCTGTTACAATGTGTCCATATTTTCCCCACTTGTCACCCAGGAAATAATTAATTCTCATTCATTGTCAGATTTTGCATCTGTACAGGCTGAATCTATGTAGTGAAAATTAAATAGTGATTTATAATCTAAAGGAGAAAAGTATTAGGATATTATGACCTTGTCAGAGTCTTGAATGGTTCTCTTGCTTTTAAAATAGATGATAATATTGCTATTTAGCCTAAGAGACAACTGATTTTTCTGGAATTGGACCCCAGAATTCTTGAGTTGCTTATTGTGCCTCATTTGCACAATATCCCTAAAATATATGTATAAAAAAGCCATAAAACTCTATATTCTTCTTTTGCTCTTAAATGTCCTCTCCTCTTCTATAACCACAAGTGCAATATAACAACAATATAGTCTTGAACATATTGATATTCATATTAAATATTATGAATTGCATTTAAAAACCATTAGCTGTATGTAAAGATGAAGAACCTACATGCTGCTTACATAAAGGTTGTGATGTACACGAGAATTAGTCTAGCTTTCCACAGTCCCATGAGATGTGCATTTGTCATAAAGAAAGAAAGGATATTCAGTTTCCATTTTTGAAGCAGTACTTGGATGATCATTTAAAGAATGTTGTATTTAGTCAAGTTCTTCTTCAATTCTGCATTTCAGCTGCCCTATTTCGAGGTAATGTCAGGCTAACTCAGTTGTGAACGACCTCTATCAACTTCTGTAAATTTAGCCCATTGGTGTTAATGCATCCTAATCAATTAGTACAGCAATATGACTAAAGTAGTTAAGTTATGCTCACTAACAAATACTACATAGCCTAAAAGACCATGACTACAACATAAAGGATGCTTTCTATGCCATGAAATTTCTTCTAATTTTGGAACTTGTATCTTCCAGGTTGACAAAAGAATAAGGTATGTTATTCACATATTGTTAGTAACTGGAATAATTTAAAATATTCTTTATCTTGAAGAAATATTGTCTCTTACAATAATTACCAAAATATTTCATTCAAACAAACAAACAACTATTCTCCAACTTCTTTTGTAACATAGTACAGGTAGCAAGCCTTAATAACAACTGAGAAAAGGGGATGAAAAACAGGTACATGTTGGGAAAAGCAAGTCTTTTTTAGAACTTAGACTGGCAGGATGAACTAAGCATCTTTCTTTTTGATCTACTACACAATTTTCATCTCAATATGAAAGAAGAGGATTTTTTACCAACCATGTCAATTTGACCAAGATCTGCTTTTCATCCCGACTCCTGTTCTTGTTTAGCTAAAATAAAAGACTCAATTTCTTGCCTGTTTATTAATTTGCATAATATCAGCCTTTATCACTTACAATATTATCTGTGAATGATGATTCTCTATGGTGAAGGAAGCACAGGCCTGCTTTTTATTTTTGTGACTGATGATGTCCAAGTAGTCACCTCCCTTATGGCATTTGAGTCAGACAGCAGAAGACAAATTCAAGATTATTAAGTGGCTGGGTTTAATTTTTTTGTCCTATGAAATCCTCACAGTAATCTTTATCACAAGAAAAGATTCATGATGTGCAATTTTCTATTCTCAATACAATTATTGCATAAAAATAAGAGTATGGAATTGATTAGGATACAATAATTGTTGAGAATAAGAATTAGTCATAAGATTTAGTATGGAGTTCATCAAAGACTACCAAACCACTGTAAACTTTATCAGCATTTTCTGAAACTGTCATTAATCTGCCCCTTTCTAAAAGCAGAGGTTGTGACTGATTAGCAGATCAAACTGTACACTGTTGAAATGACTAAGATAACACTTTTGGCTATTTCCCACAACAAACCCCCAAAGTCACAATGTACAACTGGAAGTGTTATGTATTCTCAACTTCCTGCCAAGAACAAATCAGTCTGACCAAGTGCTGGCCTACAGCTGGAGGGGCTGGAAGGCTGCCTGAAGTAACAAAACAACCGTGCCATACTAAAGTGCCTTGCACATTAAAGCAGAAACTGTGTGATACAAAGATTGCACACAAAAGGTATTTTATTAATAACAAAGACACAAGGAAATCCTGTATTCAAGGCAGGACACTGAATTATTTTCTTTTATTAGATTTTCTTTTATATAGAAAACCAATTGCACCATGTTTTAAGGCATGTCTATACACTGTGTTACTGGTGGCATCTCATGTTGACACAAAAGTTGTTAGAACATGTCGGTGTTAATCCATTTCTGTATCAGGTGCAAATTGAACACAGTGAGCTAGTGGTGTTCAACCACTTGGTATAATCTTCTATTTTTGTTTTCTTGCTCTTATGAAATCTTCTTTCTGTTGTGTGCATATTTTATGAGAGTATTCAAGGAGGATATGTGTACTTCTGGACCTCCAAGAATGGTAGTACTTGAGACCAAGGTGTAAACTGTTTATACCCATCACATTAGCAGGACGGGAATTACTTTGTAGATTTGTGGAAACCATAGAGAGTTTATCTCTCTCCTATAAAAACTACTTCAGACACTGTATTGTACTAGAAGCTGCAAAACAAGGCTGCTTTTCATCATCAGAAGGTCTGTTTTGTTTCTAACACTGCTGCAGCTAAGGGTAAAGCATTTGTGAGATTCAGTAATGAAAACCAGGGCAGAGAGCAACTAAAAATCTCTCAGATCTTGTCACCAGTGCACCAGGACATCATTTGCCTGCCACTTTTAAGAACAGTCCTTTCAGTTGCTGTTAAGCAGACATAAAGCATAGTTTTAATCTGTGTTAGACAGACTCTGAAACAGTAATCTACAACATTCCAAAGTTAAAAGAATTATAGAAACTGTGCTGTAGCAAAACAAGTGTCACCCTACTTTTTAGAGGGTTCCATGTTGGTAACTTTGTAGTACAAGTTTCCCATACATTTTCTATAAACATGGTCCTTGTTTTTCCTAACTGGCCGGTATTGTTTTGCACTTGTAGATTGTTTTTCATTCCTTTCCCCTGGGGCAGAGAAAGATGATTGACCATCTAATTGTCCTGTAAACTTACAGAGGTGTTAACCCCTCTCACCAATCCCTGATTGTCTTTAGAAACATATATAAATAAGAGAATAAAGCAGGGCAGGCCCTTTTGGTTGGTCCTGCCTGGAGATTCAACTACTGCTCTGGAGCCTGCATGTTTCTTCTGTTGCCAGCTGTACAACACACGTGCATTACCATTTTTCTTGTTACCTTACAATATTATTTTAAGCTTTGGGGAAAGATGTAGTGCAACAGTATTATGTAGACAGTTTTGCAGTGGCTTTTCTGATTATCTATCTATCTGTCTATCTATCTATCTATCCACTCATAGCCAATTCAAGAAACTTACAGATCTACAAAAATAGTCAAGTATATATATGTATATTGCCATCACCTCCTTTTCCTTTGCATCCAGAAGTATTTACACTGCTACAGAAGTCAAGGTGAACAGAACTTGGCTCTGGATTCCCTTTGAGCAATATCTTTTTTTAAACCTTTGACCAATTCCCATCACTTTCAACAAGAGTGGCAATGGAAAGTTGCTTTTGTTCAAAAGCAGCAAGTCCTTTTTCTTCAGTTCTTGTATTTTTCACACTCTTAACATGTGTTTAATGTAAACACACAGCTACTCATTTCTCTTTCCTACAGCCACAAACAGTGGCTTTGCCTGTGTTGTTCATTTGGTTCTTGTTTCGGGATGAGTTTTTTATTTAGTATCAGACCTAAATCCATCTATTGCTAAATGCTTTAGATTTAGTAACTGAACCATTTCTAAATTTCAATCATATCATCACAACACTTGTAAGACTGTATGTTTCCTGTGAATTCTTTAGCCAGGAGCGATCATGTCTCCTGGCTACCATCTGAGTGTTAAAATGCACAATGGACATAGAAGAATGGTACTTTGTCAAGTATTACTCACAGCAACCTTGAGAAGGTTACTACAACTTAATATAGCATCTGTCCTCAGAAAAATCACTGAACCTACACAAAGTTCAGTTAGAGATACTGGGTGTTCAGGACCAATTTTCAGATGGTCTGGACCACTCAGCTTTTGCTTGGTTCAAGTAGTTCTATTTTAACTATGTTGAGATTTGACTGCTGTTATTCCCTGCTGTCTACACTGGCACAGCTCTCTTCAAAAACTGCCCTAGATATGACTTTCAAGAAACGATATATGCAATTTTATAGCACTAACTCTTCACAAGAGCCTGAATCACCTTGAAGACAGTGTCTGATGTCACTGCCTGGAGAGATCATTTTGTTCATTAGGGGAACTGTATCAGTTAACTCCTGTGAGGCAGCACCCTGACATCTTTCAGCAGATAGATAGCAAGACATGGCACAAAGATTCTATGGGTAAGAAAAGATACAAAGGACAGCATAGCTAATATTTCAAGGATCTTTTTGAATCAAAGTTTGAAATGGGCATTATATAATGTATTAGAATTTCAGTCTTGCGTGATAAGTCACTGCAACTGAATGTGTAAACTACTTTTTCAAGTGAAGATGGAACAACTCTCTTTTGAAAAATAGGTAATTCCTCAGATAATATAAAGTACTGAGCAGAGCTAATGCTTAATGCCATTCTGAATCAATATACTTTATCTGCTTTCTTTTACTTTAAAACTTAGAAACTGCAATGAGGAAAAAAGAAGAGTAACAGTGTTCACAGTTTGTAGATAATGAATGTTATTAGGATTTCAGGATGAAAAGTCATATTTAATGTTGTAGGATAAGGTGTATGGGACAAGGCAAGACTATAAGATTAATTCAAATTTGCACTATGTTAATAATTCTCAGATTGTTGTTACCTTATTATTTGAGAAATGAGTAGATTAATAAGCTAGGTTTTATTCTCATTAGGTACTTTGTCATGAGATCTCTGAAGAACTGCATAGCCAACAAATTATGCAAAATCACTTTAAAACTTGTGTGTTTTTCCTGTTTTTCCACATACAGTTTTGATACAAATGTACCACCACTTTTAACTGCAGAGAAGGCAAACAGCACTCAGACTAATAAAAAAATCTGACTGATACAGTGACCCATAGCTCTCAGAAATTATCATCAAGAAAAAAAAAAGTTAAATTCAGACACACAAAAAGACATGGATATATAGTGCAATGATTTATATTGCTGTTACCTTTTAAGAACATAACTTGCATAAATTATTTTTATAAAAAGGGAAGCAGATGTTAGAAGAGCATATGCATCCAGACTGCAACTGCAGTAAATATATATATATTTTTTTTTTTCTGAAATAAATTGTATTCTAAAGCTTTAAGGTGTTTGTTTTCACAAGCTTACTGCATGATGGAAAAACCTTCCACACAGGTCTTTGGCTGACCTCTGTTGTCCTACTTTTTAAGTTGATTTTCATGTTGATCAGTTTGCATTCAACAGGCCAGACAGAGAGGAGCTGCAGGAGATGGCCAGGTTGTGATAGACCTGCCTCATTTTTGTGTCACCTGGTCTCAGGAAGGCTTGTGTTACACTATCATGGCAGGAAGTTCTTGTCATCACTTTATCAAGAGCTTCTGGTCACCAGATTTCTTGATGTTATGGGGAGAACTGTGAAAAGAGAGTATCAAAAGTCTCTACCCTGTATTTGGAAGGCATTTATTCACCGTAATCACAAACAAGATTTTATTTGCTGAGGCAATCAGATAGTCAGGCACTTTGTCCCCTCTATTTATAAAATGTCAAAGAAAGAATTTGAAAGTCCTGGATTTTTCATTTACAGAGGTTGTCCTGCAGTGACAGAAGGGGAAATCTTAGAGATCAGGGACACAAAGGAAGCTCATTCAAAAAGCCAAAAAACGGGAATGTCAAAGTTCCATCTGGAATGCTCAAATTAGTTGTGCATCTGCTAGACTACTCAGATTTTTCTGTTGAAACATGGCTGTAAACATGGAATTCAGTCAATCCTATTCTCAGAGTGTCAGGTTCTGTGGTGCTTGGAAACCCAAAGGAGAGGGAGTTGTTTAAGCTTTGCAAAAATGCAAGCATGAGAATTGTAAAGCTAAAAATATGTTGGATGTGAGTATATTAAAGAGTGGGGCATACATACAGATTGATATTTTTCTTTTATAAATAATAACTGCATGATTATTTATGATTATATTCTTAAACTAAATGCTGGCATATATTTGAGTAAAACTATTGATACAGACAAAGCAATCTTACTGTACAAAACAAGCTAGTGGAAAAAATAGAGTTAATAAGTAGGATTGTTAAAATTAGGAGATTTCTTTGGAGATTTCTTTTGAGTGATCTTTCTGGATTTTTAGTTGTATATATTTTAAATTTCTCTGTTTTAATATACAAAAACAAGAATAGGTTTATTGTTAGCAATGTCATGTACTGACTTGTTTCTTCCTATTTCACACCAAGCAAAGTTAAATATTACAGTAATGAGAAAATATTTCTATGCTTACTCAGAAAAAAAAAATAAAGACTCTAAAAATAATTCCATGTGAATAAACTTGGAAATTTGATGGCAAGAAATACTCTTTTAACTTGTAACACAATTATTTGAAATTTGATGGAATCCAAACAATACACTTATTTTTTTTAAAGGAAAACCAGTTCGATCTGAGCATTCACAGTTCTGCAATCTTCTTTGGCATTTTTATATAAATTTATTACAAATATGGGGGTTTCTGCATTTTCACAAATTGGGTAATGAAAAGCCAGTTTCTTCAGAGCTCCATGACTCTTCCTATGAAACTGTTTAAGAATCATTAATAAATATACTGCCATGTTTAGATACCTAAAACTGATCTAAAATCTTTTTAAAGCAAGAATTCAAACTATAGAGTGAAATGGTGTATAATGGCAAGGAGATTCTCATCAAAGACATTAAAAATGTGGTTAAAATATAGATCTCTTCACTCAGCCCACTAGCTGAGAGCTACAAGATTGCAATCATAACAGAGTAATGAAAATGGATTTAGCTGATGCCATTTCTCATTTTCATTACCATCATTTTCATGAAAATGAATTAATATTGTGCTATTTTGTATTCTCATGGCAATTTTTGTCACAAAATGGATTCATGCCAAGCCATCTTCTGTTCCTGTTAATCTTTGTCAAAAAGGCAGGGCACCAAATTTTTCACATCCTATTGAGCTCACAGAAGTACGTAAAACTTACAGCCCTGCAGGCTTCAAACTGTTTTTGGTGGTTTGGAGAGTTTGACCCTAGGTAATGCTTATTAATGCAATAACAGTGAAGCACAGAAAGCAAAGAAAGATGACAAAATATGAAGATTTTTTTTCTTGCTATCATTTGTAGTGGGAACAGCAGAAAGTACTGAATTTTAATACCAATGGACATTAGTGAATAGCTTAAAAGTGACATAGGTTAATATCTAGTTTTCCCTATGCCTGCAAATGTAGGGATATATAGCAAAACTCCCCCATTCATAGTATAGATAAGTGTGTTAAACACTGAAATTATGAAAATAAGTAATAGTGTATTGAGTATAACCAAAATTCAAATCCAGTATGTTTTCATTGTAGTGAAATATAGGGTGTAACTTAAAAAACTGGTAAAGACAGTACTTCAAGAATAATACAATCACTAGTGTATGTATATAAATTTATGCATTCATGTGATAAATCATTGCATTATTCAACTATAATTTTGAACCAGCACATTTGAATGAGTTTCATTTTTGGTTTAATTTTTCTCTTTATAGTACAGTTCTGTTCCATATTAGATATGTAGATGACATATTTAGTAATGATTTTGGTATAAAATAACTACATTGAAATTACATGTCTTGAAACCTGAATGTACTTTTTCTTTGAAAATTATGTCCTGAAAGGAGAAGGAAAATAACATGGTAATTTAACTAGAGCAGTGGAAATGTATGAAACTCTCTTTGTGTAATGCCCTTATTCTTTTATTAAGAAAGATTGAACATGACCATTAAACAGGATGATATACTGGGCATCCATAGAAAGTTGGTGAAACTACCACAGGTGAGATGCTTATACCTGAACCTGAATATGGAAAAAATCTGTTAAATTCTATAGATGTTTAGTAGTCAAATTATTTTAAGAGATATAGTGACTATTTTTTCAGAAACAAATATACCCTTAAAAGTTTTCTGAATGTTTTACCTTTGCCGGTACCTTTATCCCTACTTCAGTGCCTTTTGGTTTGGCTGCAATTAAAATTCAAGTTAGTTAAAAAAGTTAAATTAGTTGAAAAAGTTTAAAAAGTTAAATGGTAGCACAAGTAGTAATCAGAAAAGGGAATTCTTCCTTTATCAGTTATTTTCTCAAGTCATGTCTGATCAGCTGATGAACTAGAGAAGTTCTAATCAGTATAGGACAGAGTATAATAAAGCCATATGTAGCATCATTCAATAGAAAATTGTGAACAAAACCTGAAACATTAGTGATACCATTTATTTATAATAATCAGCTTGTAAACCAACTTTGACCCTCTTCTACTTTTTTTAGTTCATTCCACTTCACAGTTTGCATCAGTATTTTAAATAAAAAATAGGTAGAGAGCAATAATTTTGTTGCTACGTGTTAATTTTTTCTGGGTGATTTAGTTACTGATTATTATATTATGCATTTCCCAAGAAGCTAGATAGCTTTCAGTTAAATATTACTGTGCTTCTAGTTCATATTACAGTATAGGTTTTCCTTTATTTCATAGATTTCATCTGTTTATTTTGCATATAAAGAATTTTTCAAAAGAAGAGGAACAAACATTTATTTAAAAGTTTGGAAAACACATTTATTTGAATTATTTAAATTACCATACTGGAAACTTGTCCCCTTGTGCTCCCTGCTTTCATTGTTTTTAATTACTTACCTGGAAATAAGCCAGAGTTTCATAACAAAGAGGTGTCCTTGCTCAAGGGACTGTTGATTAATTAGGAACGAGATATAAAACTTGCATTTGGGAGTAAGAACCAGAACCTGGAACTACTTTGCAGCTGCTTTGGCATAAAGGCACTAAGCTGGACCTCATTCTCACCAACAGGGAGGGGCTGATGGGGAAGGTGAAGCTCAAAGGCAGCCTGGGCTGCAGTGACCAAGAAATGATGGAGTTCAAGAGCCTTAGGGCAGGGAGGAGAGTGCACAGTGAGGTCTGCCCTGGGCTTGAGGAGAGCAGACTTGGGACTCTTAAGGGATCTGCTTGGTAGAGTACCATGGGATAAAGCCCCAAAGGAAAGGGAGGCTCAAGAAAGAGGGTTAATAATCAAGGTAAACCTGCTCCAAACTCAGAAGCAATGCATCTCAACAGAGAGGAAAAAACAGGAGGATCCTTGTGTGGATGATCAAGGAACTCCTGGACAAACTCAAATACAAAAGGATCCAATCCAATGGTTTTGGTTGGCTAATAGTAACTGATCTTGACCTTTTTGTAGTCTTTTTAAGATAAAAACAAATATCTGTTTATACTTTAATAAACAACTTTTTTAGAGAACATCAGATATATTTTAAGTAATATTTAATAAATTTATAGATATAAATACAGGTCTACTTATGACTTTTTATTAGAATTTAATTATTACTTCAGTGAAAAACCCAGTAATGTTAAGACATCTGATGTGTCACACAAAAATTCTGGGAAAGAGCTGAAAAGCTTCCACAGCCCCTGAGGAGGGAGGATGTTGTCACAACCAAATAGGTTACAAGTACTTTATTCACTGATTATTTGAGAGAGATCTCAACGTTTTCATAGATATGATATTATCTATTCCTTCCAGTTAGTTGTGTGGCTTTCTTGTATAAAATGTTGTATAGAAAACGCAATGTAAAATCTTAATTTACCAGAGTTATATGTGAAGGAGTTTTATGTACAGAATACGTATTTGCATATTAGATAAATTATCAGGTAGAAAGATTTCACCTGGTTATAAATGGGTTTTAATTAGCTAACATTTGCAAAGCAGATGGAGATGCTTAGATTAGAGCTATGAAAAGTCTATTGTTTTTTATTTCTTTAAGGGTGAACACATTTGTTCTTATACAGAAAGTATTATATATTTTATATTAATATATCATATTTTAAAATAAACACATAAAATTGAAATTATCAGTATCTCAGATAGGTGCCAATGAATTACATAACCCACTTGTTAAAGCTAGATTGATTAAACAGAATCAGAATGTCTGCTATAGATTTTAGCACTCATTGTCTCTAGATGTTATTCATCTTTCAACTTTTGTGTCATTGAAGCTCTTGCATATTTGCAACCTTCTTAAAGTTCTTACCTTCTTGCTTGGCTCTTCCTCCCTGACTTCATATCCCAAAATAATAAGGACCTACACAAACCATATTTGTAAAAGTGGGAGAAATGTCTTCTTTTCTGGAATTTGTGCAACACGTTCAGCAAAAGGGACCTGACCTCAGAGCCCACCATAAAAAAATCCTCTCTTACAGCCTGCTCAAATTTCATCTTTGCTGTGTAATCTGACTCAAAGGAAATAGTCTGGGTCAGGTGATGAAAAGAACTGAGAAAACATTTCTGTGTCAACTTGAAAGGCATCTTCCAAACTTTTTTTATCTTCCTCTTAAGTGAGTAGACACTGTAGGTGAAAACAGTTTTGTTCAAGCTAAGCCTTTGTTCATCTTTGTGATTTGTTCAAATGATCCCTCAGTCACGAGCTCTTTGTGGAAAGGCCTACCTGTCTGATAACTTTTTTTCATTTTGGCTGGTTTGATAGGACCCTGGTTAATGACTGGAAACTTCAAGACACTATTGTGATACAAATACCAAGAAAAAAAATTTCCTAGGAATTGTGAACTTTTTCCATCAGACTGGATGACTCTAAGATCTCAGGCAATATAAAAAAGGCAAAATTTTGACTGGGTGACTACTGCTTACGAATGGAAGTACTACCATGGAAGACAATTATAGCTGATGCCATATCCATAAACTGGAAGAACAGAGGCATTTCATGCTCAGTTATGCAAGGAGTGGCTGCCTTATTCTGTTTTAACCTGTCTAGGATCAGGTTGATTTAAAAAGTTCAGTGGTTACTTCTATGACATTGAGGATGTTCTTCTTTCAAGGACTATAGAGGTGGAGCTGCTCTCAACATAAATTGCTGTATGGAACAGAATGATTCTATTTCTATTTCAAATGGTAGAATTTACTTTTAATATGAGACAAATTGATTCTCTAGAAACTACATCTGTTAAATATATTGTATTCGTAATGTCTGTTAATTAAAAAGCATTCCATACACATAAAAATAGAAGTGGAAAAGAAGCTTAATGTCTTCTCATTTAGAGTAAAATATAGCTGCGTACCATTTTTTTCTTTTACTCTTGCATATTGGAGTACCATTGTCTGTAGTAATCTGCCTAATTTCTTTTTTTTCATTTTTTGCAGACCCCTGGATTCTTAATATAAAATTGTTATTATATTCATTATACAAGTACTCAGACTTTCAGGCATCTTATTTAATTGCTAATTAGCATAGTACAGAAGAAAACTGATGACAACATTTCCTTTATCAATTTTTTTCACAGATTTGGATTTATATAGTGAATGATTGGTAAGATTTTTTCCTGTAGTGGCTTTCATTTTCACAAAGATTTAACTTCTTAGCAGGTATGAATGACTCTGATGTTACATGCATAAGTGCGTGATTTCATTGTAAAAGATAATTGTTTCAAAAAAGATTTAATCACTCGCTTTGAAAACCACCTGTTAGAATATTCAGTAATCCCTCATCTTTCTAAATTTAAATTCACTGAAGACTAGAAGCATAGGCATGTTTTGCTAATTAATAGCATATTGGTACTACTAAAGACCCATTTCTTTGTAGAATATTAAACTCACAGCTGTCAAATGAAGTTGTTTGCATTACACATATGACTATTTAATCTGACATTCATGTGTAGTCAGACGATAATATAAGAGATGGTTTTGTAGTGTAAGTGTCTGTATAAAACAAAAAGAAAATTAGAAATAGCTTCACATGACATGGCAGTACTTGAAGAAAATATTCTATATTATGCACCTTTTGATGGTATATGATGGAAAACTCCAAAATAAACACAAGATGCAGGGCTTTCCCCTTTAATAACCTTCATTGACATTGTTACGGCTTACCAGGAAACAGTGTTACTGTATCACATGAGAGAATGCAAATAATGATAGTTTTTGATCATCGGCAATGCCAGGATTTTACTGATTTTGAAGAAATAAAATATGAATAGCCCAAACAATTGCATTTCCAACAGATTATTTTGCGATAAAAAATACAATATGCACAAGTATATTACTATTGTAAAACATTTGCTGATATTTTTAAAACTCAGATTTCAAAGAGCTTTTGTAAAGAAGATCATCATCACTACTTTTTTTCTGCAAATAGTGATGAAACTTGGAAACTATTCATTTTTATAGCATTGGAATAATATGATTCAAGGACTTAAAAGTAGGCAAAACAAGATGAAAGTAGACAATGCACAAAATAAATCCAATACCTCTAGCTTATTAGAACTGACAGAGAAATAAACAGTGACTCATGCAAATAATCTAGGGAGTTGTTAGAAAAGTTTAGCACATAAAATGACATTTTCTACTACTACATTGGTAAAAAGATCAGCTACATACTGCCAATAATATTTGCATTTATCTAAAGTACTCCCAACCAAGGCTTTAGCTGTTTCAGAAAATTTCTAAATTCTTATATTTCTTCACCAATGTGGGTAATATTGCATGTGAAATTCCCAACCATCTTTAATATTCATGTGCACTTGTATTATCTGGTGGGAATACAGTGTTCAAAAGTTATTAGTATTTCTGATAAATAAGCAAAGATCTATGTGCAATTGAATTGTTAATTTAATACTAATGTATGGCAAATTTACAATAAAGAACTTGGTCAATTTAATGATATTTTTACATGAATAGATATAGATGTTGGGTGCGGTAGTGGGGTTTTTGAGTGGACTGTTTTTTCCACTTTTTTTTGTTGGGGTTTAGTGGTTTGGTCTGGAGAGAATTTAACTTCTGTTTTAAAAGTTATAAACCAGAAAACAGTAGTAGTAGCAGGAATAATAATAATACCAACAAAAATAATAATAGTACTGTGATTCATGAAGGACTGTGTTTTGCAAAATCAAATCCATTTATTTCAACTTTTTCATATAATCAAACCACACCAATAACTTTGCCTAATCAGTATTAATCATGATTACAGAATTTACTTCAGTTTATTGAAAGTAATTATATAAGTGCATGAATGATTGTACCAATTTTTATTGCAAATGTATTACTCATAAAACATTTAATCCAATAAAACTGCTAAAATTATGGAACATACACTGAAATCATGGCAATGTAATAAATACCTGATTAAGGTCTTATTATAGGCAAAGAACTTTTGATGAAAGTGAAGTATACTCTGAAATTATATATATTGGCTGTGTTTATTTTCACTGCAGCTACTAAAGGTATAAACTTTCTGTCCCTTTTATAAATTGTGATCATTCTATGCTAATGTAAAATATGAAATAATATTATCAGAAGAGGTTGCATACTATAGAAACTAGTGTTCATTTAAGCATAAAATCTGTAATATTTAAATATCTTCAAATAATGGGATCACTTGTATTTTTCAGTTCTTAATATTCCATTCACAAATATAAAATTTCTAATGAGGTCTATGGCCTACTTGAGATTATATGTACTCATAAATGAGATAAAGATCTTTATTTCTGGAAGGTGAGACCACCTCTTTGTAGGTCTTCAGTGTAATTCCTAGTTTGATTTAAAACAGTTTAAGGTTTGTGGAAAAATAATGTGGAAAAAAGGGCTCTCCTCACAATGAATACACGTACAAAAGCATTTCTGGTCTGACACAACACTGGCTAGTTTCAACTTTGAGTTGAGTTTTAGCCTTTTGTGTTTTCTCGGTGCATATATGAGCTGCAACTCTGTAAAAATCTTGCTTCCTTCATTGTTTTCATATACTTGCTAGTTCTTATAAGTTATAATAAACCTTCTTCTTCCACTAATATCAGTTTTTCTTTAAAATTAGCGTGGATATTAGAAAAGTTTAAAGAAACTTTTCGTTTGAAAGAATTAAGATTCCAGTATTTTTCTGATGCCAGTCATCTGCCACACAAAGACATTCAAATGGAAGAGAAAATAATCTTCATGAGAAAGGTGTTAGATAACAGTATTTATAGATAGAAAATAAATCTATTTCTTGCAAATAACAGCACGTGCTTTTTTGACAGAAAAATTTTTAACGTCTCTGCAATATAGTTCTTGGTTTTCTGTTGGAAATTAGGACAAGAACTGTGAGTATCAAGTAGCTTTCTACTATTTACTCTTACTCAGGTACCTTTTCTTTCCTTTAACTGTTAAAACTATATCCAGATGATGAAAAGAAGCTAGAATAAAGCAATTTCTGTTCTAACGATTTTTACATTAACTCCACTGCTGTTATTGTTGGTATTAAGACAAATGAATACACATTTTATATGTGAATCTCAGAGGTTTCATACTTTAAATGTACTCAGTTAAGTCTATGTTAGACCAGATCCTTAGTATGCAATGACTGATTTTGTAAATAAAGATTTTAAGATAGTTTGAATGTTGTAGCAGGAGGTTTAACTAGGTTTGCCTTCTTTATTACAAAAGGCTACCCATTCACTTCAAGAATTTTTTAAACAATTCCCAAGGAAGTTCAAAAAGCTCACTGATCTAAGAAATCAATACGGAGTTTAATAGCCATAACACCAATTGACTGAGGTATTAAATTCCTTAGTAGTTAGAAGACCAAGGCTTTTAGTTATAAAGCTTATTTTTAATCTAGTGCGATTTGTGTCCATATAATCTAATGCAGTGCACAAAACTTTATACTCACAGGACATTTGTGATTTACCAGCCAAAACAATTTCCAAGCAACAACTGTCTGGAAAACAGAAAAAGAAAAAAGAACAGAAGTTACAATTAAAATCTTTGTATAATATCACTGTTTTTAAGGTCGTGCCCCATTTTCCAACATCATAAAATAATGCTAAATAATTCCTTTTGCAACCTCATATTCAGCATGAAAATATAACTATAATCATGTCAGTGTACATACACATGAGTAGATAGGTTAATAATTACTCTTTTAAGTGAAATTCCTCTCAACTGCATCAAAACAACTCAGTCTTTCAAGTTTGTGGAGGAAAAGAAGTGGAGCTATCTGTTTTCATCTACGTCTATTTGGTTCTTTCCTCTGAGAATAAATAAAAGAAATGAAAAAAAATACGCCCTCACATACAGTACTGCCACAAGTTAATTGGTACATAAGATACAGTAAGGCCAGAATTCTGTATAAATTAAGAAAATTAGTATGTTTCATCTATACCTGGGAACCAAAAAAATGCTCGCAAGCCTGTGAAAAACTGCTTAAGGGGTAGTGTCCCACTTCAGGGAAGAATTGCATTACTGCATAGTTAGGATTCTATTTTTCCTTCATTCAGTAATTCTCTGTAGCACAGTTCATCTTAATTCTGGATAGGAAAGGTGGGAAAGCCAGGAAAACCAGTCTGGAGCCCATAGCTTTTCCTGACTTGACCACCTGAACTAAAAACTAGAGTGATAAACAGAGTAAAAATGCCTCCAATTACAAAAAAAAAACCAACCCAAAGGGATTATTTTCAAATAATTCCATCATGAAAGTCTTTTAACACCCACAATTAAATACACTTGGTTTCCAAAATATGTTACTGCAGGTTTTCCTACAGTAGCAGTGAAGATTTAATTTATCAGCAGAGTCTTCTTTTTTAGAAATTGTCATTACAGTGGCCACTAAATATCCAGAGCTTACATCACATACACTAATACAAAATAAGAAATGGACTTTAAGCTGCATATATACACGTACATGTAAATTTTAATTAATTAGTGTATTAGTGGATTAACTTTTGTATTTACACATGCACACATTCTATTTTTACATGTGAGCAAGCTCAGGAGAGTAGATGGTTTTCTTAATTTTCTTTCTCTGTTATTTAATAGGACTTTTGGATCAATTCCATCTTCAATTACCTCCCAAGGCATTAGGTTAGTGTTTACAACCTTTAACACCTGAAACAGATTAGAAATACCTATTCTTTTTACAGATTCAGTTTTAACAGAAGGTTATATCTACAGGAGTAAAACTCACAGATTGAATTTAGACCTAGTAGGTAAATAATTGAATTTAAGAAAATTTGCTCAGCACAGGTTTTTTTCCTCCCAGAAAACAAAATAGAGCTCAGAAGTTTCAGGCAAATTTCTACCTGGCAGCTACTTAAACTTCAGGAACTTTCAGGAAGTTCATGACTGCAAAGAAGTGGGAATTAGGGGATGGTGGAGAAAATGTATTGCTATATGCTTTTTTTTTTTTTTTTTTAATGATC
>VZTZ01034065.1:90698-169583 GCA_013400955.1 Drymodes brunneopygia | reverse complement strand
CCCATTGCTGGAAATGATGCAACAGTTTTATGTTCTTACAGTGATTAATAAATAACTGATGTTTCTGATTGTTTTAAGACAGTCAAATATTAAAGATTTCTTTTTAGCTATATAGCAAGTTTGTCTTATTGTTGCTAACTAAGCCATTTGCTGCCAAAGAAGGAATTTTTTAACACTAAACCATTATTACATAAATGTTTAAATAATTGTAAATAATTCCTGTATATATAATTATAGGCATTTTAACTTTTAATAATGAAAAATAAATTTCATATAGATTGAGATTAAAATTCTCAGACTTCATAAGTATGGAAAGAACAGTTATTTTCTATGAGGCACTGAAAATGCATCCACCAGTTTCCAGTGTACCTTTTGTTTAGACTGGTCATAAATAAATTCTAAGGTTATCAAGATTTACCGAAAGTCTTAGAACTTTGGTTTAGTTTTAAAAGAGGAGATAATGCTGATTAGGTAGAAATCTTTGTTAGAACAAAGATTAACATCTGTAGTAGCAAAGAAAATGTATCTACCATAAAGAAGCATTAAATAAAAGCAGATTAATGTTAGGTAGCTCTTTAAAATCAGCAGTAGCATATTTCTGAATATTAATTTTCAAGGGTTTTTTGTACTACAGGAAGGAAATAAGTAGAACTACATTTCCCATGTTTTTAACATTATGGTAAATATTTCTTTCAAGTAATCTTTGACATTTTCAAGACAATGAATTGTGACTTCTAGAGCAGGACTGGCTAACTTTTAACACTGATTTCTGATAATTACTTCTTTATCACAGCCTGTTGTTCTATCAGTTTCTGCTGAGATGATGTGTGTTGGCCAGACTGTTCTATGATGGATTGCTGGATTGTGTGAGAAGACAACTGGTAGAGCAAATGTAGAGACTGAAATCCCCACACTTTCAATCTATAAATAAAGTATTTGCAATGCTGTTTAACTGCATAAAGCTCTCATGACATATACAGCTTTGGGCACATTCCCTTTAGAAAATGTCTCTTTTCTTTCAAGTCTATATGTTTGGCTACTAGGTGTATGCCTCACAACTCTTCAAAATGTGCTCACATTTTTCCCTGTCCTGTTTATCTTCACTTAGATTACTGGTGCAAGAGACTTGCTTTAGTTTATATTTATTTTGGATATTATCCTTTTCATTCACATTTTGAGAAGCAGAAAGGGAAAAGTCAGATCAGTTCTAATTATGTGATCTCTTCATATCTTTTGATTTTAAACTTTTCTTTTTTTTTCCTATGGCAGTGCCTCTCTAAATATAGCTTCACTATTCCATGAGTAATGTTTTCACTTCTTTTCTATGTCTGAAATAGGGAAGAGCAGACCTATTTTAAGAGACAGCCAATTTACATTGGCTTAATTATGCCAGAGGGTCTTTGTAGCAAGCCTGGCTTCTTCTTCTCTCCATCATATGTGCCGTACCATTTTCATTATCCTGCAGAAAGACACTTTCCAAATCCCAGGGATTGTGAAGGCATTTCTGTGTAAGGAACCTGGCATCTGGTTTTGAAACAATGCCTGTAGACCAAACAGTCATACTTAGAGGAAAAACTGCCTCCAGTATTGCTGAAATCCTCACTGCAATAGCTGACTGTAATCCTCACTGAGCATTAAGCCTCACGAACTCAGTAATGGTGGTACCTACTCCTTATTTCTTTTCTACGGCAACAGAAAATTTATCTCAAGTCTGGGACTGTCAACATCTTTTTAAAGTCAGACATTTACAAGAAAAAAACAAACAAATAAGCTAAAGAAAGAACTACCTCCAGTTTCTGTGAGTTCTGAGAAATTTGTCCTCCTGGAATAGCTGAGATCATACTGTATTCCTAGAAATTCTACAACATTATGTGTTCACTAACATAAAGACTTTAGCTTCAAAATTACTTCCATCTTTTTATGTCTTATGTCATCCTAATTTTAGAGCCCTCCTGGTTTCCAGAAATCCACAAGTATTGTAAGAGAACTGTTCAGAATCTTCTGACTGTGCTCTGCTTTGCTAGGGCAGATCTAATTTCAGACATCCAGAGTTCAGACTTCTTGTAAGAAATTATGTTTTACTGTTTAGAGATTTTTTCTTTCTCTGAACTTTAAAATCACTGGTTAACATGTCCATGCTGTATGTGATGTGAACCATTAAGTATAAGTAAATGTGTACAAACCTGTGATTACTAATGCAAAGTTACTTCCTACTAAACTGAAGAATTTCAATATGTGTTTTCAAAATGCACAACCCTTTTCTGCCATCCTTTCTGGTTTTAGAGGCCTCTGAAATACCCAGAGCAATGAGAGGAACTGACAAACAGAGAGACACACTGCAACATCATGAGCACACAGTAGAGTACAAGCATGGACATTCCTAATATAGATGTCCTAATACAGCATTTCCTGTATCTCTATGCTGCTTATGGGGAGGAGCTAGAGAATTCAGAGATGATATTAAACCCAGGAAAAAGGGCTGGGGAGTGGAAGGGGTTTTTCATATTTATTTTTTATTTCTCATGGTTCTACTTTGATTTGATTGGTAATAAATTCAATTATTTTCCCCCCACATTTAGTCTAGTTTGCCTGTGGCAGTAACTGATGAGTGAACTCTCCCTGTCCTTACCTTGACCCTTGAGCCTTTTGTTATATTCTTTCCCCTGTGCACCTGAGGAGGAAGACTAAAAGAGCAGCTTTGGTAGGCACCTGGCACCCATCTGGGGTCAACCCAGCACAGTGGATTACATCATTTTGTTGAGCAACCCCTTGTTTCATAAACCTCCAATAAAGCAGTAACCCCATCATATCAAAGCTTAATTAGCCTACCTTAAAAAGTATTCACTATATTACTCATGTTGCAATATATAGACTTCTACATCCACTTTAAGTCTATTTTGTCCTGCATCCAATACCAAAAGTTGGTGACCTTTCTCCCTGTCTTCCAATATCCCTGTGTTCCTCAAAAATCTATGTGCCTTGATTTATTACTGACTTACAGTAAATATTTAATCTGGATTCCATTTTAAAAGGAAACAAAAAATATTATCAAACATTGTTAAAAGAGCTTAAGCTCATTTAATGACAAAGTACTACTTTAGCATTATCAGTGGATCAAGTGCACCCTCAGCAAGTTTGCAGACAGCACAAAGCTCTGTGGTGCAATCAGCATATTGGAGGGAAGGGATGTGGGCTTACGTGAATCTCATGAAGGTCAACAAGGTCAAGTGAAAGGTCTTGCACGTGGGTTGGGACAGTCCCAAGCACAAGTACAGGCTGGGCAGAGAATGGATTGAGAGCAGCCCTGAGGAGAAGGACTTGCAGGTTTTGAAGAATTACAAGATCAACATGACTCAGCAATGAGTACTTGCAGTCCAGAAAGACAACCGTATTCTGGGCTGCATTAAAAAGAAGTGTGGCCAGTGGGTTAAGGGAGATGAAATCTCCTCTACTCCGCTCTCCTGAGACCCCACCTGGAGTACTCAATCCAGTTTTGGAGTTACAAACATAAAAGGATGTGGAGAAAGTCCAGATGAGGGCCAAAATGATGGTTAGAGATCTAGAGTACATCACCTGTGCAGACTGGGAGCTGGGGCTCTTCAGCCTGGAGAAGAGAGGGTTCCAGCAAACTCTTATAGCAGCCTTCCAGTGTCTAAAAGGGACCAAAAAGAAAGCTGGAGGGGGACATTTTACAAGAGCCTGTAGCAATAGGACAAGGGGTAGTGGCTTCAAACTGAAAGAATTTAGCTTTATATTAGGTATAAGGAAGAAATTGTTCATTATGAGGATGTTGAGGCACTGGAACAATTTGTCTAGATAAGTGCTGGATGACTTACCTCTGGAAGGGTTGAAGGAAATATTGGATGGGTCCCTGAGTAACCTGGTCTAATGGAAGGTGTCCCTGCCCATGGCAGGGAAGAGGGAACTAGGTTATCTTTAAGGTCCCTTCCAACCTTAACCACTGTGATTGTATGAGAGTCAGATATAAGAATCCTGTATCTCTAATTTGGAAATGAATACTTTTACACCTAAGGCTCTGACATGGACAAAAGTAACTGTGTGCTGGTGGTTTAACAAGCTATTGCCCACCAGCTGAGCTACTGAAAATGTGCATATGCATTCTATTAGCACAGCCTAATTAGCTGAAAACCCCTGCCACTACAGTTAGTTCTGGGAAGTTTATAGGAAGTTTATAGGTCTCATTATATTGTACTATTTGTAAAATGAGTTTTTTTGTTTATGGACTAAACACCCACTGTTGTAGGCAGTGAATATAGAAAAAATATCATTAAGTAAATATAAATGATAGAAGACTTATATTGTTTTCTTCTTTTCTTCTGAAATTTTCTTCAATTGCTCTGAGGCCATAATTGGAAGCTGTCTTGCAAAATGGGGCATAATCCTTTTCATCAATGTTTTTAAGGCTGTATAATGCAATCTCACATAACATAGGATAATATGTTATTCATACTTATTCAGGTTTTTCTTCCTAAACTCAGCCTCTACATTTCACTGTTCTTATTTCATTTTCCAAGCACTTTTTCCTTCCTAAACCAGAGAATATTTTCATATTGTTATTGGGACAAAGAAATATAAGAATGGACAAAAAATACTCACTGTATTTTGGATTTTAATGCTTGAATTTATCTTGTCTATAAAAAAGTCCAATTTAGTATTTGACTTTGCATATATATAGTTAGACATGACTTTAAATCTCCAGCTGGCTTAAAACAGAGGCATAGTTCCTTTGAATTACACTTTAAGGCAAGTCATTGCTTAACTCTTTTAATGAAACTAGAGGTCTGGAAATAACTATCCATCTATACTTTAAAACAGTACTATAATTTTTTTTCTTTTTTTCACTAAGCAAGTTACTTGCCTTTTAGTAGCAGAACACAGAAAGGATAAAGGCAAGTTCTCCCAAATCAAAGACATTGTCTTTTGGGGTTTTTTTCCTAATTAACCATGAATGTGATAGTTTTAGAATCTAAGTGCTTTATGTATCCTTGGCAGCAATATGATAAACCTTTCTGTACTTCTGATATATACATTAGTATGCACACACAATACAAGTAAAACATTGTCATAAGACTGCTAGGTTGAGCACTGTAGGATTCAAGAGCAGTAAGAGGATATGGCTTTCCACAGGCAGCTTGAAGCAGCCTCACAGTCACAAGCACTGGTTCATGTGGGGGACTTTAACTATCCTGACATCTTTGGTGGAAGCTGCACAGGGAAGTACCAACAGCTTAGGAGGTTCCTGGAAAGCATTAATGACAACTTTCTGACAAAGTTAGTGGAGGATCTCACAAGGAATGGCATGTACAAACAAACAGGGAAGGCCACACTGGAGATGTAAATATTGGGGACAGGCTTGGCTGTAGTGAAAGTGAAATTGTGGAATTCAGTGTTGGGTGAGGAGGGGGTAGGGCAGCAAGTGAGATTACAACCATGGGCTTTAGAAGAACTAACTTTGTCCCCTTCAGAGATCTTCTTGGAAGAATCCCATTGGAATGGTTTTTGGAGGGACAAAGAGGTCCAAGACAGTTAGTTGATGTTCAAGAATCACTTTTACTAGGCTCAAGAATGGTACATTCCAATAAGCAAAGAAACCGGCCAAAGGGGGCAAGAGTGAATGAATAAAGAACTCCCATCATTACTGAAGTCTAAGCAGAAACTATGCAGGAGACAGAAGCAGGGTTAAATAATAGGGTTGGAATAAATATAGAGAGGTCAGAATAAGTAGAAATGAGACAAGGAAGGCTAAGGCCCATCTGGAATTTTATCTGGCCCAGGATGTCAAGGACAACAAGAAAGGCTTTTTCAAAAGCATCAATAACCAAAGGAAAACTAAGGAACATCTGTAAGGAAACTCATTACTAAATAGAAGGAGGATTCTGGAAAAGAAGATGCAGAGAAGGAAGAACTACTAAGCATCTTGCTTGTGACAGTCTTCACTGACAAGACCAGCCCTCAGAAATCTCTGACCCAGGAGACCAGGGTAAAGCAACATTAGAAGGAAGACCCCAGAACGCACTTGACGAGTCTCTTAAAAAGTCTTCTGTTCTTTTTTTTAATGTACCCTGAGTTAGATGCAAGCGAGAAATACTGACAAGATATTCTTAAATACATAATGTCAAGACAACAAAAGCTTTTCTGGTCAACGTCAGAAAATCAGAGAGCTTTGGCAAAAGTTTAGAACAATATTCAATTAACATAAAGCTTTTCACAAATCATTAACTTAGTCCATTCAACTTCACAAACTCCAAGCCCATCTGATTTTAAGTTACTCGAAACTCTGAGAAGAGGGAATTAGAAGAAAAGAGAGAAAGAGAGAGAAGATACAACAAAGAACAGCTACCACTCGATTCCAGTGGTGTTCAGTTGACCTAAAATCCAGAAGAGGTAGGGTTAAGAGCTGTGTGTCTTGGGCTCTGGCTTAAGTACCATTTGGCTTTTCTGGGCCCTTCTCCCAGGTAAGACTTCCTGTCATTTGACCACTCAAGAGTTGGATTAGGGGCTCTAGGGTCAGGGTGTGGAGCATTGCTTCCCAGTGACTGATGGCACTGTGGGGCTGTGATACAGGCTTTACAGGAGATGGGATGTGTAGAGCAGGGCTTTTCCTCACCAAGGCAAGGCCCAACCTGCCCATTTTCCCCACACATGCAGCTGAAATGTTGTAAGCCAGCAATCTCCTCCAGTCTTTCACACTACACTTCTTGAGGGACAGCTGTTTTACATGTATTGTCCTCTTCTGAGCTCTGGAAAATAGTTTTCAGGAAACATTTTGTTTTTGATTAAGAAAGGGTAACAACTGAGGTATTTTATTCATTTTTCTTTAAAAGGCTGTTTTGCATCCCAGCAGGAATTAATATCTTTTTATAGCTAGAATGTCAAGTGTTATGGTTTTATCTACAGTTCATGCTATTCAGCACTGTTCTCAGGAGGAAATTCATGTGGGAGCAAAAGTAAAACTTCATAACATTTAGAGAACAGATCACATTTCAGGAGGTTTGATTGTTCAATATCAGTGCCATAGAACATGGTGATTTCAAACAGAAGATAAACACTTTGATATTTCATACGATAAGTAAACAAAATGAGGTAATTTCAATCATTGTATATTCTTATCTGAGAAATTTACCATAAATTTAAAGCGGTTTACTATGCAATAGGAATATTACCTCAACATTTGTCATTTATTCAAAATGAAAATGTCCATTGTATGACTACTTGTAAAATATGTAAATTGGAAAACTATTTGTTATGTCCATAGTGTTTCAAAATATTCCAAATCATAGTTTTGCTTTGATTGAAAATAAGTCGGTGAGTAGTCATGCATTATTACTATCCTTTGATACTGTTAACAGGCAAGAAATGAATTAAACTGAATCTCTTTAAGCACGATTAGTAAAACAAAACATTTTGAACAGTTTATGTTGTGTACAGTCTGTCAAGAAGCCACATTCTGGAGTATAAAAGACTTCAAGTATCTGTGCAGAGTTCATGTTAGGTGGTTCAGTACACCTGTCTTTCATAAACAGCAGAACTCTGGTTGCCCCACATTCCAGGAATATAGGAAGAGACCACTGTCACCAACAAAAAGACACAAAAAAATGAGACAGTTTTAATTAGTATAGCTTGCAGCACTCATAATAGAGCAGCTTGTCAAGTATTTTTAGATGACCCAGAAAAATGTCTCTTCTTCAGAATAAGAAAGAATATGACGATGTCAAATATAACATATTTTGGTTCCTTTTGTGAGGAATAAGTCAGGATATTTTTCTTCAGAAACTTCCATTTGTTATCCAATAGATGTAACGTTGTGAATTATACTGCACGCCTGGATATATAACCTGCAAAAAGAATAAAACCACCAAAGTAAGGATATATGATATACCAAAACTATGACAGGAACTAGAAACATCTTCCTCAATTCCTTGTCAAGATATGACACTACTTAATTATTTAGACATTTTTACCAAGAGTCTTTCTTCTGGTGAGGAATTTATTGAGCCAGAATTACAAGACTATACAATAATGCAATAATTTATTATCCAAACATTAAAAACACTGATGGTTTCCTTTGCAAAATAGATTATTTTCAAAATATTGTATATTCTAGCCTTATTGCTATTGCATCCAAAGACAAAAGGCTTTATAGTTTATTCTTTTATATTTTAAAGCAAAAATAAACATACTTTCTAATGTCGTTTATAAATGTTGCTATCATCCAAAAAATGGTACCTTAAAATATTTCAGTCAGATAACAGAAATTATGCATTAAAACATTTTCTTTTTTTTTGAGGGGAAAATAAAGTTGAGGGATCTTCAAATACAGTTTAAGGGAAAGTATACATACATTAAAAGAATTACTCTTTTACTCATAAATTGTATTAAATAAGATATTCTAAGAAAGCTTTTGCTTAGGTGTTCAAAGGAGGAAAGCATTAGGCATCCATTGTTAAATCAGCATCTATAATTTGTTCAATATCTTCAAATATTTCAGCTTTTCTGTTCAGCTGAATATTATTTTCTTACTTTTTTCCTGGAGTTTTTTATTTATTCTGTGAAATAATTAATAATGAGAAAAACAAAACTTAAGCCCCACAGGAATTAGCATGCACATTAGGCTTTCTTCAGTACTTTAATTTTCTCTGATTATTTGCAGAATCTCTTGCTATGCATAATTCAAGAAATATTAACAGCCTTACTTTAGCATCACAAATAATCTTAAACAAGGAAATATTTACATTTTCTGCTTTTATAGTATATTTCAAAGTTGTTACTCACCTATATAGCTGTTAGATGCTCACTGGAAAGTATAAAAAGATAACAGTAAATTCTCTGTACTTTTTTTCCCCTGTCAAATACTCTTTTGTTAGGATTTTTTCAAAGCAAAATAGAATATAAGATCATGAGTAGAAAAAAAAAGGGCAAAGGTGTTTCAGACAGACCCCAACCCTTCTCTCATCAAAATCTTATTTATTTCAATGTGACTACAACTGGAACCATATGCATATCATAATATTGTTATTCATGCATTTGTTTCTTGTAGCAATGTTATTGTTATTTCTATTAGCAATATTAGCAAATTAGTCCAGCTACATATAAATCATAAGAATTCCAGATAATTTTCATTATGAATCTGCTACATATTTTTTGCATCATTGCTTGACAACTATGTCACTTTACTTTTACCTTGTGTTGAGCTCTTAAACAGGATTTGTATCACTACCTTTATTTGTATTATGCAGCCCGTTTTGGCTTTATGGCACAGAGATCTTTTTAGTCTAGTCTTTTCACAACTAGATTGATAGCCATATGTATATTTTAAACTTAAGCTTGTCTACTTCATAGGATTTTTCTTCCCAGATACTTGAAAAGTAATCTTACAACTTTTTCTTCCACTGTTCCCACCCGTTACCCTGTTCTAAAAGGTTTTTCTGAAATTCAATCATATACTTCTGCTTTATAATGTTGGCCTTGCCCTGGACAGTGGATGTTGTACTAAATGACTTTCTGAGGTTGTCCTTCAATCTAAATTATTCTATGATTCCATGGAATTGTCAAATAGTTAATTAAGAAGGAAGAAGAACATCTCTGCAAATTACTGAATATTTGACCTAATGTGCAAATTGTACTTACCAAGTAATAGAACATTAAAGTCTTGTCTAGACTAAGACCAAAGAAAATAGCATATCAAAGCCTTAGAGAAATGAAAAATTATTAGCCATTAGGAAAAAGAGAAAGAAACCCTACAAACCAAGAACCAACAAGCAAATCAACCTAAAAAAACCCCAAAACAACCCCAACATCTACTGTCTAGTTAGATAGATGTGTTTTTACAATTGCCCATAATAATGTAAGACCTTGGTGCAGATTGTTTACTGAGCAACAGACATTCAAGCCCTATATTTGTTCTAGAGCAAAGAGAAGTTGAGCTGATGCACCGAATCTGAAGATCCTGGCACCAGTGATCCTCCCTAGGAGGAATTCCTCCAATTCCTGGACTCTCAGATTCAAGCAGAAATCAGAACTCATGAATACCTCCAGAGCTCCTCTAGGTGCATCTGTTCTCCAGAAATCTATAGGTGAGCCTTGAAAAGCCAGCATAGCATGGGCCCCACTCTTCATTCTTCAGCAGGCTAGTGAGATTACTAAAAAGCAAGTTCTTTAAGATACTAAAAGATCATTCACCCTTTTTTTCAGTATTTCATGCTGATAGCAGGAAAAGACATTTTTCCTTCAAAATTTTGGGATCAGCTCTAGTCTGCTAATTGAGACTGACTTAGATGTGGCAGGCACATAGCAAAATCTTAGGCAGCACTGAGTATTTCTATGGCATTGACCACGTGTCAGATGCCACCAAACAGAAATGTAAGACCCTCTGAATTCAACTTTGAACTAAATTGTTTCTTTCTAACAGTAAAATACATCTGCAGCATAGTACAAAACAGTAAAGAATCTCTACCAATCTTTAAACAGTGAAAATATTTAATAGCTTTAGGCCTGTTTTGTTACCTTTTCACCTATGCCTGTGCAGCATTTAGTTGTGGTTGTTTTTTAGAATTCAGAGAGGAAGAAAGATTATCAAGAGAAAATAATTTGTACTATCTAGAAAACATATCTTGGGGTCTGACTCTTAGCCATTGTCCTCTCATTTTCTTACAAGCTTAGTAAGTTATGTTCCTTTTCATTTTCAAAATCTATTAGTTACAGTCTTCTTTGCCAAAAAAGTGTGATCTCCTAAGTAACTCTTGTATTTCATTATAAAATTTGGAATTTCACTTCCTCAAATATATCCCTAGATATCAGTATATCAGCAGTCAGTAACTATTTTGCTGGCACAGACTAACACATTAA
Source organism: Drymodes brunneopygia (assembly GCA_013400955.1). Classification (NCBI taxonomy): domain Eukaryota; kingdom Metazoa; phylum Chordata; class Aves; order Passeriformes; family Petroicidae; genus Drymodes; species Drymodes brunneopygia. Next base: position 158,717 of record VZTZ01034065.1, on the reverse strand, counting down.
GGTCATAATTACTTTTGTTTTTAAAAGCCTATGTTTTATAACATGCACATAAAATGCTAATCAGTCATTATGTTCCATGAAATTTAGCATCAAGAAAACCTGGTAAGTGTTGATCTGAAGAAATTTTTAATGGACTTTGATTACTTTGAAAAATCATCTCAAAAATATTGAATTTAAATTGCAGCATAAAAACCCCACCCAAAATTCCCACTTCAGAAACCCTGGAAATTGTGGCAAAAGTTATTTCAGAAATGTTATTTCACTATTTTCCCCCAAAGGAGATCATAATCAAAGCTGGTAACTGACAGATTGGAATCCTAACAGGATTGGATGTTCTGGGCTAAAGCTCTCAAAAGGACTTCAGCAAGTAAAACATTCTATCTGTCTGGGCTACATTTTGTTCTGCTCCTTTAAGTCCTATTTTCAAGTGACCAAAAGTGATTAGATATAACATATTTCCAACTTAATGTTCCAGAATCAGGCAATTAGAATTTTTAACAGCATTTTTTTTCAGAAAATTTCTGATTAATGCTATGCATAAGCAGAGCTGGGTTCAAATACAGCTTTTACATTTATAACGTGCATGACTTGTACTGTAGTTATGATAGAGTTTAAAAGACAAGACAGTGAGGGCTGTTAAGTACTTGTAGTTCAGGTAGACATGTATGGAACACATTAAACATCAGTTATGTGGATTTAATTTGAAATGAATGATGAAAAGACTTTGTCTATATTTCATTCTTCACTTAATATTTCAGCTATTTGTTTAGATAGCAGCATAATATATCTTTTAATTTCACAGATATTTTAGGCTCATTTGTATCCTTTATGGTCTTTCTTATACTATATAGTCAAATTGGTTATGTGTACCTAGAATAACATCATTCTAAAGTCCTTTTGCTCACTCTCACATACAAATAACTGAGTTCCTGTTTTGCCTGTTCATTCACTTAAATTAACTATTTTATAACTTTACTGAGTATTATTATAGTAAGCAACTTTTCAAGATTTTGTCAGCTTTTCAAGAGCTTTTTTCAAATGTTGTCAACACAAAAATTACAGAATGTAAATGGCTTGTAGTAGTACTTTTACACAATATTTTGCTTTGAGTTACAAATGAGGTTACATTTTAGCAATACTTGAATTACTCAGGTAATAGTATTTAAATGAGGAGAGTAACATAAATCTAAACTAACATCTGCTGAAGCGTTTATATTTCCACAAAGCTTAGCCTTCTTTAATAATGCTAGGTGGTTTTGCTAACAGATATAAGTAGCAGCTATAAAAAATAAGGATGATTAGGTAAACAATTACTATCTTAATGTGTAGTCTGGTGGATATGATGAGCTAAGGTTGCATGAGAAACTCATGGGATTTGACTTCCTAATGACTGGTATTAGAGCATGATCAGATTCTAATGTAGCTGGATTTGGGATTTGGGTTGGGGTTTGGTGAGAGTTTTGTAATACATAAAGCAAATTGAAACAGAAACCTTGCAAACATCAGGCCTTTTTTTAACATCTGAGTCAGAAACCAATCAAATAAGATGAATCAGTTACAGGTTATATAGAGACAATATTGGAGATGGTCTTAATGAACAGTGTTGTATTTTTGTAAGTCTTTGAATCTGGAGAAATTCTAATACTATAAAAAGTGAAGGATCCATGGACAGCAGATGAAATTCAATAGTTTGATTGCTTATTTTGCAGCTATCTCACCTCTCTTTCTTCTTTACAATGCCTATACATAATGATCACTTTCTTACCTGTGACTGTAAGGCTAACATTACCGTAAAAAATGAGTTCTTAACAGTTACTTGGCATGAATGACAATAATTGATAATTCAGAAATGACAATATATTCCACTATTTAAGTCATAACTCCAGGTGTTTGCTGCACTGTCTTATCAAAGAGTGTCCCTTGAAGCAGCTGGAGATGTGTTGCATAGCTTTCATTAATAAGACTCTTTCTTTCTTTTCTTGTCTACAATTGTTCTCATTTTTTGTCTCCACGTATAGTTGAAATATAGAAGATTGCTACTAAGAAGATTGAGAATTCATTCGCACCACACAATCAAAGTACAAGAGTAACATTTACAGCATAATTTAAAAAGGATTTGGCTTACGGTTTTTCTTCAAGAAAATAGAAGTCCTGATAGAGCAAGATAGAGTTTTCAGCAAGCATTTAGAAACATAGTTCTCTAAAGTGGCTCCTGGGCTTCAGAACTAAAGCCTGTGTGATTACAGTGTTCACACCTCCCAGATTAAAATAGTTGGGTTTTCCTTTATATTGATTTTTTTCCTCCTTTCTTCTTGTTGCCAACCCTTTTTGTGTTAGAGCACTGCTTAGATATATTTAATGACTAGTAGACATTTTTCTAATTTGTGATTCAAATGTTTCCACAGCCAACATATAATCTCTACCACTGTGTCAGTATTGACTTGTGGCTTAAACAGTATTTTTTTCTTTGCTGATGCTTCTAACCTTGATCTGTTTTTAAAGAGGTATCATACTCCTCTGTCTTTTTTCTACATTGCTTCTGATACATACAAAGAACTTGACTGCCTAGCTTCTAGCAAAATAGTAATTCCTTGGCTAATGTAAATATTTATGGGAAGCCCACACATTTCATATCTATAGCAAGCTGCTTCTAACACTGAAATTCTGACTCCTGGCAGTATATTAGAAATACTATGCTAGACTGAACAAGCCATGTTTTTTCCATTTCCTCTTCTAAGATTAGCTCCATACTCACTTTATCATTATCATTGCTTTTGTCAGCAGCTTTTGTAGATTGATGCTATCAGTCTTGAGCACGAGGAAAAAGAATCATATTCAGCATTTTGGAATATGATGAAAGCTGAATCACTGGGGTTTTTTATGGAGAAAGTTCTAGCTGAAGTACCTTGGAATTTATTTTGCATCCACTGATCCACACTGATAGCTCATTATAATTCCGTGATCAGTTTGTATACTCAGACTTTTCTTGTCCTCAGCTGCTTTCGGTCAGTAAGCCTGTGAAAAAGTTGACTAGCTAGGAGACACCTCTAGTGAGCAATTTATTCTGATGTAAATGTCCAAGATAAAAGCTAAGCACCTTCTTGAGGTGGATATTCATTTATTTATTTACATTAATGATGGAGATCCATCAGAATTAGCTAACCTGGAAAGCTAATTTTTAGACAACTTAAGTGAAATGCAGTGAGAAAGCTTGGTCTTGTATTTTCTTAACTTTAAACATGTACATGATAGATAATTTTAAAATCAGTGACTTTTATGTTTCAGTTAGAAATATATTTTAGACCAGTGGCAGTAATATCTAACTAGACATTATGTCCATTTAGGACTCTGAAAATTTTGTGAATAAAATTTGTATTTTCCAAATTAAAATAAAGTCTAGTTTCTCAATGTATGTATATACATATATCTGAGTATATAAAAAATATTTTTTATTTCTAAGAATATCTTGGAAATAAGATGTTGAAAAATTAGTATTTTCCTAAGGTTTGTGCTTTCAAGAATTTATTTAAGAATACTAATAAAATTGATAAACTAACTAACATCTTCATATCACTAAATCATATGCAAAATTCTTAGTTTTCACTTTAGTTAATTGGTACATTGAACAGAAAAAAATTAAATTTCTCACAAATCTATAGAATAATATGAACACTACATATAAGTTCCTCTAAATTGCTAGCCAGCATTTTAAAATAAATTGTATCACTATTCAAGCATTTTACTGATAGAATTTTGTTGACACTCAACACTGAAAGGAAGAGTTGAAGTCTAGTATGTAAGCATTTATTTTAAACCTGATAGACACTTTGTTGATTATTATCACATTATCAAGAAACAACTGGAATCTTTTTGACTTTGATAATGTCTCAAAGCGTTACTAAAATTTTTAAATCAGAATTCTGACACTGTGTAGTCTAATAATTAAAACTTGTTCATTCAGGTTTCAGAGAAAGAATGCTAGTATTTTATATGTGAGACATATTTCCCATAAAAATTTCCACAGATTACTTCGGTTCTTATTGCTTGCTTTTGTCTGTGTAAAAGGCACACAGTGGTTCCATATTCAGGATCACAGAAAGTAAACATGTCTGTTAAGAGCAGCCTTGCAACACAAATAGGAAGATCATCTCTCTTTATTAAGAATTTGAAAATTAAACCACATTCAAATTCTTGATATTCTCTGTCCCAGTGTCTTCTTTCAGGATCCTCCTTAGACATTAACCTTTTGCCCATAGAATATAATCTATTTACGTTACTCTTTCAGTTTTAATATCAAGTTTAAGTTCCCTGACAGTATTTACCTGTCAGTCAGTGATGTGGATTTCTTGACTTAGCAGATTTCCTTCCCAAATATCCTGATGGTGTCAGAAATAGTGCAGCCAGAGGACTAGAGAAGTGATTTTCCCTCTTTACCTGTCACTGGGGAGGCCACATCTTGAGTCCTGTGTCCAGTTCTGGGCCCCTTCCTGCAAGAAGGACATTGAGGTGCTGGAGTGTGTCCAGAGAAGGGCAAAGAGGCTGGTGAAGGGTCTGGACCACAAGTCCTATGAGGAGCAGCTGAGGGAGCTGGGGATGTTCAGCCTGGAGAAAAGGAGGCTGAGGGAAGACCTTATCCCTCTTTACAACTGCCTGAAAGGAGGATGTAGCCAGGTCGATGTCTTCTCCTCAGCAACCAGTGACAGGACAAGAGGACACAGGAGGTTTAGGTTGGATATTCATGAGGAAGTATTTCTCCACAGAAGGGGTGTTTAGACATTGGAATGGACTGCCCAGGGAGGTGGTAGATTCACTGTTCCTAGAGGTGTTAAGGGAAGACTGGATGTGGCACTTAATGCCACGGTCTATTTCACATTGTGGTATTCAGTTACGGATTTGACTTGATGATATCAGAGGCCTTTTCCAAACTAAATGATTTTCTTATTCAGTGAATATCTTTTAATAGATATTACAATGATCAGCAATTTAGCCACTATTTTAATCTATCTTCTCCTATTAATTTAATTTAAATATTATAAGCAGATCCTTATCACTAGGATTCTAACTCTTATTGCTCAATCCCATATGTGTTTTCTAGTCTATACTATACTATACTTTTTAAACACCTGTCACATTAAACTTAATTTTGTTTTCTGTGACAGCTGGATACTTACTACAAGTTGACATCATACTTTTAGGTAAAAATGGGAATTGACTTCGTCATATCATAATATTAAAAAGGACTACACATATATAAAATGAAAAAAAAAAACCTACAGAATGTTGATTAAAAATTTTTTAAAAGAAATGCCAAAGCAATGGCGTAACAAGAGAATGTCTGGATGTACATGGCAGTGTAGTTCAAAGTTCCCATCTCTCTTTCTATGGAAAATATTACCTGAAACATTTCAGTTTTGCTCTGGTTTATTCTATTTTACCCTATTTAAGAGAGAATAGGTAGCTTGACAAGTACACTGTCACTTTCATTATTTCAAATTCCTTTCTCCAAAACCAATTATTCAGGGAGACATATTGTTTTAATGACATAGACACACAGGGACTAAGACAAGCTCGAGAAATAGAATTTAGTTTGTGAACTGATGAGGATTTGAATTTAAGTCTCCAGTGACAAAAGTGTGTATTTTCTGGCCCCTACTAATCTGTATGTTGGATAGCAGTATAGCATGATAAACATGTTGCTACGTGATATTATGATCCAGGTAGTATTTGAAGTGCTGACCATAATAAATATATGTATATATGTATGTATGTATGTATGTATGTATGTATACATTTCTGAAAAGATGAGAGTTTAAGTTTCAAGTTGCTGGAAAATTATTAATGTGGCAAATGGATTTTTTTGCACTTGTATAAGTCTAACTACTTTCTTTTTTATTTTACTGGGGCAAACGTTTCAGGTAATGTTTATATAAAAGTGTATAGAATTAATTTCCTTTTAAATAAAGGATCAGTTAGCCATCAGATATATGTTTCCTTTAGTAAATATATACAAATTTAGTTAAAGTCATTGATTCTTTTTTTGTCTTTCTCTAACCTAGGAAGTCCTTTATAATTTATTTGGTTTTATTTGGCTTTTCTGGTGAAATGAATTAAGTACTATTATTAATTTGAACTTTTTTCTTACTGAAATAGTTGAATTCATTTAAGTCTTTTTGTGTATGTTTTCTTTGTTGCTTTTATATGTTTTGTGCTTCTACTTGCTGTCTTTCCAAATTTTGTTATCTGAAAAATGTAGTCATAAAAAATTTAGTGAAAACTTAAAAATGGAAAATCACTTCACTCTCTGTCCATACTATTTTGTATAAAATTATTCTGATTTGTTTCTCTATTCTGACTTGACTTCCAAAGTCAATACATTTTATGAATGCAATATTTGTAAATATCAACTTCATTTATTGGTCTGAGGTCTACTTATTTGATTTAGGTTTGCGTTTAATTGGCACCAGCTAATCATATGTTATAGACACTTCATAATTCATCTATCCTTCTAAATCTTTTAAATACCAATAGCTTTTATATGATGTATACATTTTATCCACAGTGGTTAATTAAATACACTTAATTTGCATAGTATAAGCTTATTGCTTATAGCATCATTTACTTATTATACCAGCTTACTGTATGAAAATCTTAAAATACATAAGAATTACATTTTGTGAGGAAATATAACACACTTTCTAGTTCCACAGATAACTGAAATCCATCTTGGAGAAAAACAAAGGGAAAAAGTGGAAAAAACTTTCAGTCTCCATAGGTAGAAATTTATTGCTAAATGTATTTATTCTGGTTCTTTTGAGCAGGGGAGAATACATGGCATAAAACACAGTAATGTGCTATTAAAAATTTCCCAGAGGTCAATATCTTAATTCCTGTATTCTGTTATCTAGATTAACAGAAGCTTCATCTTCCACGTTGTCATGTCACCATTTAATGTATTTTAGCACAATTTTCCATTGCATTTGAAGTCAGACTACGAAAAATTACCATTTAAAATATTTCTATGGGTGCAACTTCTTAGTTAATGGACTGTACAGCGAGTATTCTAAATATATTCCACAGAGAATAAAAACTCACTTTATCCTGAAATATGCACATATCAGCAAAAGTGGAACCTTCCCCACTGTACTGTATAAAGCAGGCTAAATCTCATCTGGAAGGGAGAAAAATTGAATATCGTTCATCAACAAAGCTGAGCAGGTAGGCAGAAGCAGAAAACAGTTTTCTCCTTTTCTTGACAAGTACCACATTGTCATGGAGGAAAGAAGATTTTAGTTTGGGCAGAAATTAATGTATGTGAGTGCACTGATAGGTGTGTTAGTTTAAATGATTGTTGTATCTAACTCTAATAGGTTTCAGAAAAGTTGAAAATAAAAGATACTTTGTTTTGAAAATAAGAGTCCAGAGGCTAGGATTTTCTTTTCATGGCCAAGGTATATCAGTCCTGATGGTGTGACAGTGGGTCAGAAGAAACTAATAGTGTATTGATTTTGCATTGTACAAATTCTATCTATTTTCTCAGATGTTTAAGGAGACATGTATAGGTCACTGATGGGAGCAGAGGCTGATGTTATTAATCTTGTATAGGGCTGTGTGGTTGATGTTTGTGTTTATGTGAGTTTATTAGTATTTTTTTTAAACTGTCGTGTTTTCTGTATAAAGACTAAAGGTTCTAGCACTTCAGATATTGAACTGTCATTTTGTAAAGGCCAATAAATAGAAACAAAATTAAGACAATAAATACCCAAGGAATTCTCTGAGAATTGAAGATCAATTAAAAATTATCTAATCTGTAACATATCTACATTTGATTAATTCAATAATTCAGTTGATATGGGTATGAACAATTAAAGATATAGTGTCTTATTTTATTGCGTTGCAAGCAGTTTGTGCTAGTAATTAGTTTTTCTATAGATATATTTTGGAATTAGTTTACATAATCAGTTAAGTTTCCACATAGACTAAGGAATGTTATGACTAGTATGAAAACATACTAATAATCTAAAAAAATATGTAGAGGTAATTCCAACTTGTCAAGCCATTATAAAAATATTAATATGTCTATATAATATGTCACTCCCAATGACAGGATAAAAGCTTGGTGTTCTCCAAAATGCTTCTGATTGCAGTAAAATGGAAGAATAAAAACAATGTTCCCTGAAATTTCTTTGGCAATGACCTTCTTTTCTTTTTTTTTTTTTTTATTCATAATGAAATGAAACAGTACTTAATTCCCATAAATTGTGGATACACATTACATCATTAAAAAAAGGTTCAAATTAAATTCATCTTCTGCAATGGGTTGACCTTGGCTGGATGCCAGATGCCCAACAAGGCCACTCTATCACCTCTCTTTCTTAGCTGGACATGGCAGAGAAAATAAAGTGGAAAACAAATTGTAGGTTGAGACAAGGCAGTTTAATGAAGCAAAAGTGAAAGATTTAACACGGAAGCAAAGAAAAAAGACTTTATCCTCTACTTCCCTTTAGCAAACAGTGTTCTGCTACTTCCCAAAAAGCAAGGCTTTAGCACAAGTAGCAGTTCTCTGGAAGGCAAAACTTGTAAGTAATGGATGCCCCCCTTTCCTTCTCCTAGGTTTTATATGTGGGCAGACATCATACGGTACGGAATACCCCTTTGGTCAGTTTGGGTCAGCTGTCCTAATCCTGTCCTCTCCCAAGATCTTGCCCACCCCCGGGCTGCTGATGGTGGTGGAAAGATGGAGAGACAGTGCTGATGCTGTGCCAGGACTGCTCAGCAGTGCCCAAAACACTGTGTGTTTTCAACACCTTTCAGCCACCAGTGCAGAGCACTGCACTGTGAGGGCTGCTGTGGGAAAAATGAACTCCTTCTCAGCCAGACTCAATACCTCTCAAAACTAAATTTCGTTGTTAATATTTGTGTATTTGAGTATAAAAACAAAAGAAAATCGCCGGGAAATCGGTATCCAGGGATTGGGCAGCCGGAGGTCTAGGTATCCTGGTGGCCCCGAAGCCAAGCCAGTGGTCGGACAGCGGGGGGAGCGCAGAAGCCTCCCCGGGACCCTAGAACCCAGTAGACAGGGTATTGGGTTCTTGATTCTGGCGACTGATTCCCCGAGGACCGACGGAGATAAAAGGAGTGACTCAGAGTGAAGCAACAGGAAACTTTACTCTTCTGGAACCCTCACCGCAGAGCCCCAAACAGAGGCTGTGCATGAGCTCTCATACAGTAACAACAACCAATCAGCATTTGTGGAAAGGGAGGAGATAGGGAGGAGCCAGGCCAACCCAGCCATAGAGAGGGAAGAAGGGGAGGGAGTAGGATTACATAACAAATCAGGGACCGAATAACAGAGAACTTTCTGGAACCAAGGAGGGTTTGAACTTGGAATAGACAAACAGGGAAACCAATAACAGTTTAGAGGGGTGTGACTCATTATTGGGTTAAACCATTGCCTCTGGGTTTTGGGTGGACTTCTTCCGAGGTGGTCTGGTCCACCAGGGGGAGGAACTAGGAGCTTCCAGGGTCTTCCCCACTAGGGAAGCCACCCCTACATTTGAGTATTTTAACTGAATATATAGAACATTTTTTTCAAGTCTGGCATATTAGACATGAAAGCTCTGAAAGACTCTTGATGTTTCACTTATTTATTTGTAAATTTGGTATTTTTTATCTATTTCCTTTCATACTGATACAAGTTTTGGCTCCATCTTAGGTAGTCATCACAATTCAAACTTAAATATTCTACTTTTTTATTCAAAAAGTTGCCTATCTGATCTAAATAAAGAATATTTTATCCAAATCGACTAACTCTACTGTTTTAGTGATGATAAAATTTTAAGCAAGCCTTCAAACATTTATGTGCTTAGTTGTACTTCAATACTTATGGAGAGTTCAGTCAGATGTTTTTTTTTTTCAAAATAAAACATAAAGATATTTGATGTCTTTATTTTTGCAAGTAATGAGCAATTAACTTTTGGCCACTCTTTAGTTGTTCCATATTAAACCCATGTAATATGAAGATCACTGATGTCCTCTAAGCATTTTAGGAATCCAGATGGTACATTGTTTTTAAAGGTGACCATGATTTAAATTTTATGGAGGACAAAACCTAAACTTTACAGTGCAAAGAAAATAGTAACAGATTGGCAGGGATTAGGAAACAAGCACTTAGGAATTTTGTATCCTTATTCATTTATCAATCTATACTATGGGTTCTGCTTTATTATTTGAAAACTACATACATCCTTATTTAGGAAGATATGGTAATAGCTTAAAGTTATAAAATATTGTACATCTGTACATAGTGCTGGCTACACAGAATATAATTACAGTTAAATATACATATGTGTAGCTGTAGAATATAGTGACTCATGACAAAAACCCTTCAAGTCATGTCTAAGACATTAAAATGATGTGTCAATATGGACCTGAAAATTACAGCAGAGAACCATAGATTTTTAAAATAACTTTCACTAGCACAAAAAGGGCAGATATTTTATTATTAATTATATCCTTTTCCACATACATAGACTTTAATTACTTCATTCCCTGGTTTTCCATTTTAAGATGGTTTCACATTCTTCCTTTAAAAGTATTGTGACAATAGAAAGAAATAATTCACATAACTTGTTAGGATTCCCTTGTGTCATATTGTCTTACTGTCATGAGCCTCATCAAAATGTACTTTAATGAACATTTACTGAAATATTAATTCCTTCCTATATAGCCAACAGTTCAAAGTAACTTGTCTGGGAAGTATATTCCAGTGGAAAAAAAATCCAATAAGCGTATTCTCCACGGTACACTTCTTTTATACAGTAGATATATTTTTCAAACATAAACTGGATGCAGCAAAATAAATCTATGGTTTTCATCTTTGAAGTCATGTTTCATTGTGATCATATACAAAGAACTTTTAATATTTCTTGTCTAGGTATCATGTTCAGTTACCTGTCTAAAAAGCCCTTCTTGTTTTTATTAAAGTAATGGGATATCAGAACTTCTGAGGCTATGAGACTCCTGACTGCTTCTGATTCATGCATTCTCCTAGCACTGTATTTTGGTTTTTGAAGCACCTTCAAACTGACTTGAAGAAGTCAGTCCGAACATATGTCAGTCTCTGAGTTATGTAATTTAAAATTACTTTATTCACTCCTATTTTTGATATTAGGATCATTCTGTAAATACTCTAAAAGTATAAACAGTCATAATTTTCTGTATTTTTTAGCCTGCTCAGTTATGTTTCAGATACCCTTTGAAATTAAATTAAATTTAATAGGACTTTCAAGCATTCTTAACCCTACTAGTTACAGGCATCTTTAATTTGCTTCCTGCAACGTTACTGCTTATCCTTTATATTATGTATAAAACTAAATAGAAATTATGTCTTTTAGACTAAAGTACATACTTTTTATGTAGCCTAAGGGAGGAATAGTTATGAATAGTTTCAGGCTGATTGTAATGTCTAATATTGCATTTGCCTGCCTGTCATTGTTTAATCCCATCATGCATCTCAGACCCACACAGCTGCTGGCTCACTAGCCCCAGGGTGATGGTGAAGAGGCTGGAAAGGGGAAGAGACTGGAAAGGGTAAAAGGGAGAAAATTCCTGGGTTGAGATGAAGGCAGTTTTTTAGGGAAAGCAAAAGCCATGCACACAAAGGAAGCAAAGGAAGGAATTCATTCACCACTTCCAGGTGGCAGGCAGGTGTTCAGTTGTCCCCACAGAATGAGGGCTCCATCCCTTCTAACAGTGACTTGGACAGACAAACATCATCTTTCCAAATATCTCCTCTTCCCCTTTCCCCCGTCCCTTGCCCCACCTCCACGTGATATTTCTGTTCTTTCAGAAATTTGAACTTGTCTTAAAAGAGCTAATGTGAATACCAGACAGGAAATGGAGGTTTTCACTGAACATCTAACACTTTCTTTTTGAAATAATTATTCATTCTAAGGGATAATTAGTTTTAAAAAAAAGCAATTATCTATAGAGAGAAGATCCCAATGGAAATAAAATGAGTCCACCTGAAGCAAAAGGTTGTATTGGACCTGTGAGAGGATTTTTTTAGTTTAGGGATGGACAAAACTTACTTTACTTCTCTGAAACATCTTTAGAGCTCATGGCTTGTTGCACCATTATCCACCTTCTCTCTGATTATAAAACCTCCCGACAGCTAGATTCATTTTCCTGAGTCTTTAAATGATATATTTTTGATTGGTTTAAGATGAAGACAGTTTAGCACACTACAATTGCTCTTAGGATATTTTTAGTATTTTTAGTATCATCTGCAATACTGTCCTCCATTTTATCTTTTTCTGACTTTCCTTGTTCACCCTCGGGTTAATTTTACTTGAAACAATCCTTTTTTTTAATTTTTTTTATCGTGGGTTTGGTACTGTGCATAGTTTCAAAGTTTATGGTCAATATGAAACTCAGAAAAGATTCACCTAGATAATAGATTTTAAAATAGATTTCTGAAATAATATATAGAAAGAAATGCTACTGAATTATAAAGAAAACAATGGGGCCAATAACTGCACATAGAAAACTGGCAAAATTTCCACTTGCTTTTAGAGTCTAATCTAAAACTTTAATGTTGAATTTATCAGAAATCCTTCCCTAGTTTGATAGGTTGACATATTTCCTGGTGAATGCTTAGCAAACTCTATATTTACAGGAAATATCAATTCAAAGTGTCAAATACAAAAGACTAAGTAAGATTCCTTCAAACATTCTTAACAAAGATGATGCATTATTGAAATCTGAATATGACAGAATTTTTATCTTTAAAAAGAACTGTATACAGAGTGACCTAAAAGACCATGTTGGGACCACTCCATACATGTCAGAAATTGAGGACTAAAGACAAGAACATCCTGTTTTCTCTTCTTATGCCTCTAATACAGCTCCAACATTAATGAGAAGTTGTATAAGATGTAATGCTGCTTTCCTAATGGAACTTGAAAATGGGATAATAATACTGAAAAATATAAAACCAGGAGAATCCTCATCCAGCTGCCTGTTGTTGCATGCATCTTCTAATCTAATGAAAATCTCATCTCCATCATACACCTGTTGACTTTTCTTCTATTGTGCTGCTAAGGCTGTCCTCCTAGTATCTTTTTAAATTTTGCTTTAATATTTTTATAGTGCATGTATATCTATTTCCAACATTAGCTTTATCTTGCCTAATATTTATCTTCATGCCTATAAACATCTATCATATCCCTTTCAGCTTTTATTTTCCTAAGTTAAAACTAACAGACTAACCTCTATTTCCATTCATGGTTCAATTTTCTGTGTCCTTGATCATAGCTGTGAATTCTATGTTAACTTTTCCTGACTTATTTCTTCATTATTGAGGAAATATGCCAGCTGAGGTCTTGCAAAAGGACATTATTTCTAATCCATTCCTTCTGGAGATGCTACTCTGCCCATCCAAAATTAGACTTTTTTTTCTCTGTCATATTGTGTAGTTGGCTCTTAAACATCCTGTGACACACTAATTTAGCTATTTTTTCTTTCTCTTCTGACATTTCTAGAACCCTTAATTTATAATAGAAATTCATAGTAATAAATTCTCAGTAAACCCCTAAGGTACTTAGCACAATAGGATTTATCAAACGTAAGATACATATGATAGAATGGAGAGAACAAACAGCTGCAATTAACCTACAGGACAAAATATTAATTGCTGATTTTTTTTTCTATCTTTTGTGGGAGTTTTTTGTTGATAGATAGATAGATGGTAGATAGATAGATAGATAATTTCACTCTTCTCCTTTCATCATTCCAAGCTTTTGAAACACTTTGATATTAAAGAAAATATGTTACTCCTGTAATTTGACCACTAAGAGCCCTAGTGACAAAGGATGAATCCCCATTTTAAGATTTCACAAAAAGTTTTCAATTGAGTCATTAGGTGGAATACAGAAATTGCTTCAGGCAGGAGGAGGGTACGCAGGAATGTCTTGGCTCCAATCCATTTTCTAGTCTTGATAAAAAATGTTGAAAGCAGAATAATGCTTCACAGAAATTTAATCCCTTTAGAATAGAAACCAGGGCTTAAAGTGTGAAGATATGGACTGTGAAAATAAAATTTGAGGTCACTAAGCCACAAACCTAAGAAAAATTGAACAACACACAGTCCATCATCCCAGAAGCCTAAATAAAACGTCCACAATGAGAAGGCACTACCAGTCTTCAGGATTATGAATTTTTCAACCAATATTTCAGATAGTGTATTATCCTGTTTGCCCATATCTTAAATAGCTTTTTCTGAGATAATGGTTCGTTTTTTCTGTCTATTGTTACTATTTGTAACAATGTCTAAATGTAATCTATAGGATAAAGCAAGTTTTTCACCCTTAGAAAAATAACAAATGTATCGACCTGGCTACATTAAGGATTAATGGTGAGTATTGGGCCAGGGAATCCTTTGTGCTTCAAATAAACTAGAAATACAGTTAACAGTATTGGAGGCCTGTTGTTCTGTAGTTCAATCTGTGTAAACATAAGGGAAAAAAAACCTCAACTTTGAGAATTGATTTATTCTGGCATAAAAAAGCTTAATCTGGTTGCCTGTGGATTTTATTTTAATATTTTAATCCAGAATCTCTTGTCTAAATGGCATTGTTGCTTAACTTCATTGCCATTATATTTGCCTTAACGTCAGCCTTAGAATCACTGAAAGAGATTATTTGTGTAATTCATTTGTTCTGTCAGTTTGACTTATTCTACAAGCTGCCATGTATTTTCATTTTTCACTACTGTCCACATTTTAGGTAGAAGTTAGTAAAAAGTTCATTATCTGAGCACAAATAAAAAGTACAGAATTGGAACATTTTGGATATGGTTTTTTCCATTTTGTTTTGGCTGATGTACAAGGAAAGCAGAAATTTTATGGAGTTCAGAGGACTAAGATGTGAGGTTTTTGGAGATTAAAAGATGAAGTTTTGTATTTCTGCCTCAAAAATTGTTAGTGTTGTCTACCGCCTACAAAGTTAACACATTTTCTTTTGGGAAGTAAGAATTTTAGACTTTGCTGACATTCATAATATTGAATTACAATACACTCTTTACAATTCAGTACTACCTGTTCTGAAGTGGCAAATCTTATTCCCCTCATTAAAATCATACAATATGCAATCACCTTAAAATACTTGAGCAGAAGTTGGAAAAAAAAGTGTTTAAAGGCTCTTCATGAATCTATTCAAAAATCTCAGCTGACTGTTCCCATTGTCTTCTATCATTTATGCCTCTCCTATTCTCCTACCAATAATTCCCTCTGATTTTCATCTGGGAGATATAATACAGCAGAACAGCCGCATCCTGTCAAGAATAAACAAGCTGTTACAACTAAAGGTGAGGAAGCTGTCTCCACATGCTCAGCTACCTTTCTAAATTCACCTCCAGGACAACAAGGGAAGTAGATAACCAAGTGGTCAGTGATTGTTGAAAATAATGCCCCGTATTTTAAAATATGGCATCCATCAAGCTACTACTGTATAACTCGGGATGATTACCATGGTGCAATGCAATGTTAAAAGAAAAAAGTAAAAAAATATTTACATCTTAACCATATCTGCATGTGCAAAGCATTATGCAGAGTGGGAGATGGTGAACGTTTCATGTAGATGCAAAATATTTTATAGAAATTTTTAATAGAATCTGGAGGCATGTCAGAAACAGAAAGCCTGTGAAAATGCAAAGATATTTATGTTGATATAGCTTTTCTTCCTTTTGAAGCAACAACCTTCCACCATTGTCCACAAAGACTGGATTGTTTTTACTCATTAAGCTCCTAATCTGAGTGCATTAAAAACCCCAAACAACAAACAGACAAACTAACAAACACCCCAGAAAATAATCACATGGTGTGTTCTACCAGCTATGATAGTGGCATGACTGATACCACTTGGCAGCCAACATCAAGACACTTAAGTGCTCCAACTAAATGCAGAAGAAATTTGTCTGAAAATGTTGAGTTTCCAAGATTTTACTTAATCCTTGTCATTTTGTGTCTCTGAATAACAACATTGCCTCTACCACTTACCTATTTTTTGCATTGTGCATTTGAATACATATTTCATAGAAATAGCTTTTGAAGTTTCATAAATAATTCTCTTTGCAGTGATATTCTGCATCTTTTGCAACAACAAATAGATAAGCTTAGCTGGTTTTAAAACAGATTAAGGTAAGGTCAGGTAAGGAAAGATACAGGATATGAAGCTAAAAAGGTGAATTTTGGTAAGGTTGTAGTCATAATACTATTTTATAACTCTGAAATTAAAAAAAAAAAAGTAGTTGAAAAAGAAAAATTCTCAAGCACTCCAGATTTCATGTCCAGGAGAAAAAAATAAGCAGGCAATCTTATTGAAATTAGGTATTCCTAAAAAGCAAAGCTTAAATTCTGCACGTTTAAATACTGATTGAGGTAGAGGTTATTTCATACTTCTTTTAAATTGCTTCATAGGTAAAGTTGGGCTTCAAAAGGATAGTCTTTCTAAAGGTATAATCACTGTAATACATAGAAGCCATCTAGGAGGTTCATTTTATCCATCTTGCTGTGGAATGATTGTTAGACTCGAAAGATTCACAAGAGTCTGATTATCAGTTCTCAAACTGTGGCCAGCAATAAGCAACCATGTTATTTCCTGCCTTTCCCATAAAAACCATATAAAATCTGAATTGTAGCAACCAATTGGTGTTGAAAGGTTAGTTAGGAACTATAAAAATTTGGAGTGCTGACAGAAATTTATTGATTGACAGATGGTTTGTATAACCACTACAGTCCTAGTCTTTAGTACTTAGACGAGGTGGGTTTTCTTGCATCCATTTAAGAAAAAACCACCCCAAACTAAGCAAAGAAAAGCTGCTAAAAGGTAGAAAGAAATCTTTAAGGTCTTAGCAATACCCATATATTTTATATTTTAAAACCTGTATGTTTTAACTGATTAGTTAAATATATGTAACCTCTGTGACATACATTTCATAATAAAAGGAGTTTGAATACGATGTCAAGTCTAAATATGATGATGTCAGAAGTGCCCTGTCAGTAAAGAAGCTAAAAGAGGAAAAATTAAGCTTTCACATGTATACAGTAGTTAATAAAAAAACCAAAAGATACTTCATTTGTCATGATACCAACAAATGTGTGATTTGACATCATTATTTATACTGTTAAGTTGGTAAAATGGTAGGACTTTATTTATCTGTTACTGCAGGTTAGAGATTCCATCAGGATCGCTGGCCTCACGAAATAGACATGCAGCTAAATCGCTTTGACAGCAAAAGGGTAAAATCTTTGGATATGACTGCAGTAAAAGCTTTATTAATGGTAGACAAAACTGAACTCCAGATCTTTTCAAAAAGGCCTGTTTCAATGCCATGTACCTTTAAAACTGTTGTACTTCGCTAAAGTGAATTGCAATTTTCACATAGGCTTGCAAGTTTATTTAGAAAAAAAATTAATCATGTGCACCTATAAAAGCAGCTATCAAACAAATGCATTTGACAGGAGAGAACAGTACCCTTCCTCAAAAAGAAAGTGCTTGGGAAAATGTCTAGATCAAAGGATTTTCAATAATTTCTCTATAGATAGTTTTAGCAGCATATATCAGCTTTATCTACTTTTACCATATGTAACAACTATGTTTTCTCTTTGTATTGAGTCCCATTTTTTTTGTGCATTTCCGAAATTCACAGTCTAAGGACAAGAAATAAGGAGTAGTGTGTAGGCATACAATGTCATAAAAAATATAGTTCATGCAGGAATTTAATTTTAAAATTAAAAACAAAAAACCAAACAAAAAGACCCCTGAAAAATCTGTCAAAAAAATTAAAACTAAAACCAAAACAATTGAAGAAATTTCTGCTGTGAGAGGGCTTGCATTAGCTTCAGCATGATAAAGATCCTAGTACAGATTAAGCTTTTAGTTCTAATTTTATTCTGTTCAAATGGGTAAGAAAGACAAGCGACAAAATTTTATTGAGGAAAATTAGGTTTTCAACTGAATTATCTGAGTTTTACGCTTTGTATAGGGGAATATGTACATATTAAAAGAATTTCCCAGATTCTTTGTGGATAATTAGTCTGATTATTAAATTTGATGTTTCTGGATAAAAAAACTGAGGTTTTAATTTTAATAAAACAAAATGAAAAAATTCTAAAATTTAATTAAGATTAAAATTTTTCACTATAAGGCTAGCTCGAGGCTCACTCCAAAGATTTTTTTACAGTTCTACGATACACCATGCAGGAGGGACATAAAATTAAGAGTGCTGATAGCTTACAACTAATGCTTCCCCTCAAAATCTTGGACTCAAGAAACCATTTATTTGAAATCTCTCCTGATTTACAGTAGATAAGAATCTGGCCCTCAAACAGGATGACTAATGGAACAGATAAAGACAAAATAGGTCCCAAAGGTCAGACTCTAATTCCTTTTTCTCTACTTATGATGTTAAAGGCCATAAATTTGGATTTTAAATCAAGATACTAAAGAATAAAAATACAAATAAAAATACAATGTACAAGGCCAGAAATGTTTTGAAACATTTTAATGGAATATTTGCACTTCAGTGTTTGAAGTCATTGCAAAGACATTTTCATTTAAATTATTGAAGCAGAGTGGGAATAAAGGAACTGAAGCAATTGCAAATGTTGGCAAGTTCTTTAAGTAGCTGAGATAGATTCTGACATCTGCTACAGCTGCTGGTATAGTGGCTTGATTCAGGAGTGCTAATAACTCTGCTTGGATATCTTTGCACAAATTGAATAAATTTTTAAGATTTTGAATGAAGTGTTCAAGCTGTATGTTTTCAGTCAAAGACAACTTAAGTAGTATGACTAAAATATAAACCACGCTTCAAAAATACATAAATGGTTATCTAGAAGCATCATATATAAAATCCATAAAATACAAACTTTTTTGTTTTAATTGGTGGTCATAATAAAAAGAAGACTTGTTCTTTCTTCCTCACTTCGTTTTTTAAAAATTATAGGTGAAAGTTTTCAAGTTTTTATCCTATATCCAATGCTAGAAGCCAAAAAATATTCAACATTTCATTCTCTTTTGACTCACTTATCACTGCAATATTTTGAACAGAGGCTTTTTGAAATCTCTGTCCTGTGTGGGTGGCTCATTCAGGAGCTACTCAGGCAAAAGATGTCTGAGACTGTGTAAATTTTGATGGGGCATCAAAGATCTGCATCATCCTCAAACCACCCACATCTGCTTTAATTGCTTCGGCAGGTTTGTTAAACCAATTAACATCAAATTTCTACAAACTTTCAGTCTTCTGACTCTACTCCATGCAGTTTACTGTGCTATTCACATCAATTTGTGTTTTATTGTTACAAATAGAAAAAATTAAAAATTATTTTAACAATGAACAAGAAAAAATGAGCATATTTTCTTTTTTCAATGTTCTCCTCCCTTGATTCCATTCAGTGAATTAATCATATGATTTAATGGGAATTATTTATGCAGTTCTAATATACATTCTATTAGGAAGAATGTTTAAAAAATAAGATTAACTGCATTTTTTTAAAAAATAGGTCTATCGAACATCCTATAGAGAATGTCAAGAGAACATTATACCCCTAGCCATTGATTAGTATTTTTGAGAAATGTGGGAAGAAGTCAGGTGAAAATTTTCATGTTCCCCTGAACTAATGAAAACGCTACATGCTTTTATCTAGATAATTTTTTGGTTATTTGGCTGACACTGTTTGGAATGTTTTTTTGTGAAAATCTTTCTCAAGTTCTTTGTGTGGTGTAAGCATATGTCATAATGTGCTTGGTCACATACAGAGAGTAGAAGCTCCTGGTACTGTTTTGACAAAACTGATTTTTGCCTTTTAAAACATTGTCCTTTCTTGAAAAGTAATTTTATATGGCATAAAAACATTCACCAAGGAAGACAAAACTACATCACTATCAAACATTTTATATTTTTAGAGTAATTTATGTTTTTAGGTTCAAAAGCTGTTCTCTAAAACCAACATTAACAGAATTTGCTGGATTATAAAAAGTAAAAAGGCCTTTGATCCTTATTTTTATCTACATTGTTTTTGACCACACTTGTGGTCACTTGTCATTTTTATTGCAGCATTTACTTCATGCTACAGCTATGCTCTCTGTCTTTGCTAATTCCTTGCTGAAGTGGTAATGTTTAATAGGTGTTACTTTGCATTCGTTATCAGTAATTGCTGATGCTTCTCTTTTCACATTACATCTCCCTCAGCATCCTCAGGGAAATAATAGGGATTAATACTCCAAAATATAAACAAATTAACAATTCCAGACTGGGTCATCCAGTAAAAATGAAAAAAAGAATCCCCTTCAGGTTCACTGCAAAGGAATCCTTTTACAACTTCAACATCTTACACTTGAGAATGCTGGGGTGCATAAGATATTGTCTTTTTCCTTCTCATAGTAACAAAAGCAGAGTATAATCTATAATTACATAGGTGAGAAAAAAGGTTTGTCTGAATCTTCAATTCACAGAATATGTGCATAGTACAAGCAAGATCTTCAGCCTTATTGTCTTTCTTTACTGAACATCACTTGCCATCTGCTGGCTGAGTTGCAATTAAAGTGCTTTTGAATACAATTTCATTTTTATTGTTTATCTTCCTAGCTTAACAGTAATTTAATTTAAAAAAATCAGCATATCTTGTCATTATCTCTTTCGGAATTTTACCTTTATATACATATTGAGCAATCATGTGGACTTTGACTACTAAATGCAATAGTATCTAAAGAAACAAGCAACGTTTCACACATTCCAGATATTATCAACTTGAGTTGTGCTTGTCTTCTGATATAAAGAAAGATATGGTCATAAATTTAGTAGGTTTTGGATAATCTTCAAAACAAAAAAACCCAAAGTGTATCAGAAATGAGAAAATGAAATTAAACAATATCTGTATGAACTGCAGAGGAAAATAGGATGTTTATGAAGTTGTAATGAGGCCAATTAGTGTAAAAGTTTTATTATACCAAAATAAAATATAAAATCTTGTAAAACATATTCAATTATTTGTGGAAAAGAAGACATCAGTCAGAGAGCATGTAAGGAAATTAGAAACTAAATTGTCAAGTAAAAGAACATTTAAATGGAAACCTTTAAATAAGGAACACTAACCTACAGTTATTTAGTATATTTGAAAATGGTGGGTTCCTCTGTTGTTCTTTGACTAACCTGTGCCTTATCACAGTGTGCAGGTATTTACCAGCTATAATGGATTTGTTCACACAGGTACCATTAAAAGCCTGAGGTTATTTCGCAGTAGAACAGAGAAGTGTTTCTCTGATCATTTACAAAAGAGCAGGAGACTAAAGAGAAATCTCCTTGTCCACATGTATTTTTCTAAATTCCTTCTTACTGAAGTCAACAAGCTAAATTAAATTGAAATCAAGGTGACTGAAGAGGATGCAAAATAACACAATCTCAGTACATAAGATAGATACAGATACATGTTAAACCGGAGTCCAGGAAAGAAAAATTAACCAATTAAAGGCCAGTTGAATTGACCCATGAGATACTAAGTCTAAAATACTGTTAAATACAAAATTTGTCCCATATAAACATTTGAAAAGTAGGTTACAACACTCTGTAGTTTATGTCCAGATTGGTAATCTTTGGCGAAGTATTAACAGCATGTTACTGATGAATGAATGTAAATAGTAACAGTGTAATAAACTTAATGAATAGTACTAATTCTTCTTAGTTGAATCTTTTAGCTTAAAAAATATTTGAAAGTCAACACTTCGACAAATGGTAATGGGACAGCCCCAAATGGTAAAATTACAAATGCAGAATACAGAATGTGAGATTAAATTCATGACTTTTATGAAATCATGATGGCCAAAACAGTACATTTAGTCATAAAAATATAACTCCTGCTTCTTTTAGGGTACACAAAAAGCTCCTAACAACAACTAAAAAAAATTGACTTATGTGCTTTTTGCACATACAATCCTAGATATGACCAATCTATTACTCTCCTGGAAAAACTACAAATTAAGAAGGAGTGGAAGGCAAGTAAGGTCAAAGCTGCGCATGCAATTGATCCATTTTAATCAAATCAGATGAGGCAGAAACAGTATTTGGTTTCTGGTTTTTAATAGAAATGAAAATATAAAAACATTTTTTGTTTCAGTGGACTCAGTTGACTAAAAAACATTATATTGCCCAAAAAAGCAAAGGCAAATTGAGACTAGATTCAGAAATCTCTTAGTGGTTGCTCTGCCATTAAATTATATATGTCTTAAGTACTCACTTAGAAAGTAAAACATTTTTTTTTCCGTATTAATCTGAGACTTTTAAATCACCTTCTTTTCCAAGACTACTTTGTACAGTCATTTTGGATAACCTGGGGGAATAAAGCATGGTGGGTATAATTGCATATAAACATTTAAACATTTACTGAACCCCATGAGATAGAGATTCATTCAAAACGCTACCTTTATTTTCTAGTTCAGCAGTTGTCTGAGAATTATCTGTGTAGCAGATCAGCTGCTCAAGGTCAACACCCCCAATAAACTCATGAACACATACACACACGCACACACAAACACACACACACATATACTATATGTTTAATAGTTTAGAAGCTATATATAAGCTTAAATAGTAGTATAATAGTTTATAAACTGTATATATATATAACTACTGAGCTGCACACAGTTGTCAAGCAGCTCAAGCACAACTCCTGTGCTGGAGCAACGTGCACGCAGTAGTGAAGCTTGTTTTGGCAGGGGGTTGTTAGACTGTCTGAGTACTTAGTCATGGAAAACAGCAAATTAACAGGTACTGCTGAGGCTGACACAGCTTTGTTGCAGCAGGACTGAGCAGTATACCCATTCTGGCTGATTATTTGGTGTCTGAAAACTATTCTTGCTTCTCTTTTTTTATCATTCTCCAAGATGCATTGTTTTCAGCTATACAAAGATTTATACTGGGTTACAGAGAAAGTTTAGGCATGTCAAATAGGATCAAAACCAATGTTTTCCTTTCCTAGAAAATTTTTTTATATTGTATCCTTCAACCTTCATGACTGAAAGAATACTCATACTGATAATAACTAATGCTTACTTAATAGTAACACGAGTTTGATGAATCAGTATGAAACAGTTTAAAACAGTCATAACGCTATTTTATATGTTTATTTTATATATTTTACAATTTTAAAATGATGCATAATTTCACCATTATAAGATCTGTAACCTGTCAATCTTAAATTTCACTTTGCTTTCTTCTAGACTCTCCTATGCACACATTTCCTACAGTAGTGTATGTAACAGTAACAGTATAATAAATTTAATGAATATTCTTAACTGAATCTTTCAGCTTAAAAGATTGTACATATTATTTGAAAGTCAACACTTTGACAAATGGTAATGGCAAAAAGAAAATCTATTTCTTTAAAAGTACCTTCAGTGCTTTGTTCTGAATAGCTGAGGTTTGCAGCCTTTCTCGCAGTTCAAACTATCAAGCAACATCACAATTATCAGGAACAAACTGTATTTCTCATAACACCTTGAAACAATAGAAGAAAATATTCTCAGAATGAGAAAATGAATGATTTATGATGTAGTAAGAACACTGAGATGGCATGCTAAGTTGCTGGGCCCTTTTTTTTCATATAGATGTGTGTTTTGACTGAAAAAATGGGGCTATTTATATCAACAGGTAGTAGTGGTTAACTCCCAATATCTGTAAAGGTAAATTAAAAACTATTTAGTTACTATGATTTTTCATGAAGATTTTCCTGATTACTGTTTTAATAAGATGATTAAGTAATAGTAATAACTAAAAAACTCAATAATAATTAAAATAAAAATTATAATAATAGAAAAATCTAACACTACTCTTACACATGTCAACCATTTATTAGCTAAAAAGAAGTATTTTCATTATAACTCCCTGGAATGAAAAAAGGTATTGTGGAAGTTTATATATGAACAGGAAAGAAAAATGAGCCTTGTGCAAATTCATTTATCTCGAAATACTGGAAATGGGAAATGATAAGAATCATATTAGCTAAAACTATGTCATGAACTTAAAAAAAAACAGTTCTCCAGTACTCTTAACAAAATAAATGCGAAAATCCTTCAGTGTCTTACAGGTTAAGTCTCTCTTATTCTGGAAGGAGTTGTACAGTTCTACATGTCACTGAACCCAGTCCCCTGATAATGTAAGCAACCATACTGTAAATTGATTCACCTTTCTAATAAAATTAGCAATATATTTTTGTCCCACTTACTCTCCTGACCTAATACTCTCCACCACTGGCAGACTGAATGTTAGAAATATCTGGTTTTTTTGACTAAATTTATTTCTACTGCATTTATATCAATTTGTTCTTGTGCCAGCTTTGCACTTTAGGTCTGTAATGTATTCATGAGAAATTATAAGCCTGTATAGCCTTCATTTCACTGGGATAAGTAAATCAATCTGGTTTAGTATTTTTGACTAATTTAAACTGTTTTCATGATAAGTCCTTTTCTGCATCTGAATAAATCTGTTTAAAACAATGACCCCTACTGCATATAGCAAATATTGCCCATATTATTTTTTTAAGGAATCTAAGATAGTTTCCTCATGTGCTAAAACTGTAAAGCAGACCATTTAGAATGAGAATTCGGAGTATTGTTGACATAGTCTGGAGCTTATTTGTTTCTGTTAATTGCATACATAGGCAGACTTTTGTCATAATAATGATGTTCCAACTGGAAACCTAATATTAGGTCATAGCAATTCTTCCCAATATTCCAGATTAAATTTCCCTTGTGTTTTGGCCCAACTCCTTACCTATTGCAAGTACATGGCCTGATCAGCCCTACAAAACTCAATGACTTTTTCATGTCTCCATTATACTTCTAGCTGATGAATTAATACAGACAGGATTTTGTCCTCTGCCCTTTCCAACTCAGAATCTCCATGCAGAAAAACTTTTATTATAAGCAATCATGCACTTTATTCTAATTTAGTACATTTTCCATTTCCATTTCTGTTCCCTCAGAGTTAGTTCTTCCTGTTCTGATTCTTTCTATGAGTGATGCTTTCCATATTTTGAGTTAGGAAAATGTTAACACTTTGCTACCTTTTTGTTCTTACTAGTGAGATCCCTGGGGTAAGAATTTATTTTTCATCCTGGTGGCTTCCCTTTGAATACTATTATTCTCAGTCTGAAACAAAGTTCCTTACGACTGCAGCCCTCATCCTCCAACTTCAGAATAATTCACTGTGTGGCTCTGTGTTGAATGCTTTGCATCATATCTCTAGAGTTTAAGAAAAAATAATGAGTTTATTATAACTTTTCTGGGAAAAGCAGCATTAGAGAAATAAGCACTACATTCAGAAGTAGGATCAGCACTTAATTTTTGAGAATAGTGTAAATCATTTATGTGAAATAGCTTCAACTGCGCCATCTGATATATATATGCAAGTTTATTCCTTGAATTGGGCACCTTTTTTTTTTTTGTGAGCATGTACTGTCATGTCCTATATAGTACCTTATTTTTTAATCTCAATTTTGTATAAATAGGATTAGTTAAATGTTCTTGATTAACTGTGATTTCTTGAGAAATGAGTGCAGACAAAGAATTTTTAGGGTTTCAATACACACTATCTCCCAAATACAGAGTAACTGAACTATGCTAGATATGCTTTTTGCATCAGAGATATATAATCCATGAAATTGTTCATACAAAGAATACACTAGAACCCATTTGTTACTTTTATGACCTGATCCACACTAATCTCACTGCAAGAACAGTTAATCCAGTTACTTGTCTTTTGAGGATTTTAAAATGCAAGAGCTTGTTACTTGCCACTTAATTTAGGACATGGTAAAAGTTCTCATCCATATGAGAAAAGCTGCTGCTTTTATATTGTTGACTCTGAGGATATTATGTAATTGAAAGAGGTTTAAAAAACCAGCCTCTCAATTATGGAGCAGTGCCAGTTTTACTGAGCTGCATATAGTATTCAGTGTGACAGTCTGTTAACAGGAACAATCTGTGAGTGACAGTTCTTCAGTAAGTGAAGATTAAATTACTTTTCAAAATGAAAAAAAATCTGTGATTTCCTGTCATTTATGATTTAAATGTTCTAAATTATCTTAATTTTACATTTTTAGTTGGAGTATGTTTTACTTACAGTATTTTTATTTATATCTCTTATAATAGGAAATATTTTTAAGTGATATTAAAGATCTGAAGAATTATAAGAATTAGTTATAATTTTTATCCTCCAAAATCTTATTATCAAGGAAATCTAGGCTGATTTATTTATAAATGTACAGCAAGTATGCTTTTGGTATGACTTCTAACAAATGTGATAGTGTAGCAGGAGTAGCAAAAGTATCTCTGAGGGCAGATTTTACGGGATCTATTCAATAAAGATCCTTTTTTCCTTTTTTTTCCCAGTTGATGCAGATATTTTTCTTGAAGGGAGAGAGCAGAATATGTAACTACTAGCTAGAATGTTATTTTCATGCAAAGATTAATTGTATAATATGAATTCCAATACCAAAGCAAGAGGGGAGAAACAAAGTGTTTTAAAGATTTGAAGATCAGACGTCTCAATATTTGAGAAAGTATTTGTTCTACTCTTGCTAATAGTAAATCTCACGTATAATTTTTGAAGTTCCTAGCATCCTCTTTCAGAATATGCTTGACAACAATTGACAAAATATTTCTGTAAACATTTTGATATTGTTTAGTAGTACATTTGCAATCCTGAACAGACCACAGACCTCACTGTTAAGGTTAAAAGTACTACGTTTTTATCATATAGAACTGTAGCATAGAAGCATAACTAAACCCCTTTAAAGATGTTTTAGCAATAGCAGCACTGGGACTTTTTTATTTTTTTGAGTGGAAATTGATAACATGTTCAGTATCACTGTCTTCAAGGACCCTATGGGTCAACTCAAGTCATGGATGGGACCTGTCCCTCATTTGCCCCCTGAGTAAATGTGAGATTTTCAAGGGGGATTGCACTATGTAATTGATCCTATGTCATCAATCCTATGTTATCCTAAATAAATCTGCTCCAAAATCCTCATTCTGTAATAGGACCTTACCTCAACAGGTTGAGACGTGCCTTCAATCTAAGTAATATCATCAGAGAAGTTAATTCACTGGCTCTGAGTTCTGGGTTCCATGATGTCCCTTACAACCTCTAACCATGTAGCAACAACCTTCTGATTTCTGAGATCCATACACAGGGAAAAGGTGGCATTTGAAATAGTGAAATACTCATCTTTATGGGTGAAATGGATTAACTTTAATTCTGAAAATAATTTTCCTCTTTTGGGATCTGACCTTCTTGCTCTTCAAAAAAGAATTTAAGTGATTTAGAGGCTCTATATGCTACAATGTTTGGTTAGGTAACCCCATGAAAGCTTCTTTCTTTTCGTAATTTCTGAGATTTAGCTTTGAATTTGTTTCCAGCTGTGTATCTTCGTCCTTTCTTTTGCAGGCTCTCTTCTTGAACACATTGTCCCATTTATAGAAGCTTTTCCAAAACTGAGCAATCTCCAATGAGCTCAATCTAATATACTGCCTGGAAGGTCTTTATGCAGGATGTGAAGGTTTGGGCCAGACAGGTGGACAGTCTTTTTCCCTGTCTTCAGTCACACTTTCTTTAACCGAATACTCTCTATCTGTTGTGCATCGCATTTTCAGATTTAAATTCAGACTTGATTTCTTATGCAGTACAGAAACTTACATGCTTAGTTATCTAGAATAGAGTTTAAAATGCAGTGTATGAAGTGTGTAGATCATATAGAAGAAAATGAAATATTTATGTCTTTTTATTTCTTCAGGAAATGGTCTATCTTTATTTCAGGCATATGAATTCTGGAACTGTAATTAGGCATCTAAAAGATGTGGACTTTCTGTTTGCATTTGTACCTTGGCTTTATTTTCAAAGCTCTTTATATTGGGATGCAAATGTTTTGACCTCCAAAAAACACTAGTTGATTGACAGATTGATATTCTTCTTTCTGATGTTTTCCTGAGAAGTTTAATGTAGAAATAGTTCCATTTGAAACTGTAAAGAAAGAACAGAGGAGTATTATAAAATTATAGCTTCATTTATATCTAAATGTGCCTATCTTTTTAGGATGATCTTGAAGAGCTAAAAACGTACTTTCATAAATCAAGACATTCCTTGAAAGCTGCGACATGCAAAGTTTGTCACTATTGGCTCATGCTGGTCCTTGGTTTCATGTCTCTGAAACCTAGGATAACAAAAAGAGCCCTGTTTATGGGCAGTTTCCTAAGTACTTACTATTGGCCTCTACAAAACTCACAAAACAATTTATACAGGTCTACCCAAGGGCTAGTAGGTATTGCTCTACTCTGAATAAAATAACCATATAGCCAATGAGGTGTGGTAGAAATGAAGTTATCATTCATGATCCACCGTTTTTTGATTTGATTATCACAATTGGCTTGTGTTTGGTATCATCTTTGTTCAACTTTGCTTATTCCAAGATTTAAATCAGGTTGACATTCTTAACATTAACACAATTATTCATTATCATATTCAGTCCACTACCCACCTAAAAGGCAGAACACCTTGCTGTCAAGATGATAAAAAATATTTAAAATTATATAAACCAAATATCTCATGTCTATGTACCTTTGTCAAGAGTCAGTTTATAGTTAATGTGAAAAATATTATAATCTTGGCCTAATTATCAGCTGAGCAAATTTTATTTTGTCAATACAAAGACTGATAGCAGATGCCAGACAGTAATGATCAGTTCATCAATTATTTTATGTACACTGTGGAAAAAGGAGAACAATCTACAAATTTAGTGGGCCTACGCATCCACCACCTCCAGTAAAATGGAGTAGACGCATCTGGTTACTATGACATCATCTTCTAAATCCCTAGAAATCCAACGAAGAAGGATCATGGTCAACAAACACTGAAGCTGGATTATTTCCTGGCACTTGCTTCCTGGATCACTTTTATTAATTAGCATAGAATAGGAAAACAGCTGGAGTGTTTTCAGGGAACAAGTTCAAATCAACAGATGTGTTTCATGAAGGCAAGCAAATAAAACTTGACTTCAGATGCCTTTAAGCAGAGCTAGTTAAATACATTTCACTTATACTGTGTAACTGTGACATTCAGGCCATGGAGTATATTTGATTTGTTTTTCTGATTAAAAAATGGATATTTAAACTCTTATTAGTGCAGCTTTACTTTGCAGTATTTATAAGGATATTATTAGTCTTAACAAAGCACACTGAATCATGGAGTCATAGCACGATAAGGGTCGGAAGGGACCTAAAAGATCACCTCATCCCAGGAGCCCCTGCCATGAGCAAGGGACACCTCCCACTGGATCAGGTTGCTCAAGGCCTTATCCAACCTGGCCTTGAACACTGCTAGGGCTGGGGCATCCACAACCTCCCTGTGCAACCTGTTGCAGTATCTTACCAGCCATACAGTAAAGATTTTTTTCCTAATATCTAGCCTAAATTTCCCCTCTTTCAATTTGTACCCATTACCCACTGTCCTAGCACTGCAGTTCTTGACAGAGTCCCTCTCAAGCTTCCCTGTAGCCCTCTCTGGGTGCTGGAAGGTTACTATGAGATCGTCATACAACCTTGTCTTCTGCAGACTTAATAGCCCCAATTTTCTCAGCCTGTCTTCATAGAAGCCGTGTTGTAGTCCTCTCGTCAGCTTCCTGGAGCTCCTCTCAACTTGTTCCTACAGTTCCATGTCCTTCTTTTGTCGGGGACACCAGAATGGTACACAGTATTCCAGGTGGGGTTTCACCTGGAAGGGGAGAATAGAGGGGGAGAATCACCTCCTCTGACCTGCTGACCACGCTCCTTTTGACACAGCCTAGGATATGTTTGGCTTTCTAGGCAAATGCTGCTGGCTCATGTTGAGTTTTTCAGTCTTTCTCTGCCTGGCTGCTTTCAATCACTTCTCTGGCCAATGTGTGGGTGTGTCTGGGTTTACCATGACCCAGGTACAGCAGCTTGCACTTCGTTTTGTTGAACTTCATGAGATTTGCATCAGTCCATTTCTGAGACCTGTCAAGATCCCTCTGGATAGCATCCCTTCCCCTCACCTTCTCAACTGCACCACACAACATGGTGTTATCAGTGAACTTGTTGAGGGTGCCCTTGATCACACTGTCCATGTTGCCAGCAAAATGTGGAACAGTATTGGCCCGAGTACTGACCCCCCAGGACACTACTCATCACTGGTCTTGGTGTGGACAATGAGTTGTTGACCACAGCTCTTTGCGTGCAGCCATCCAGCAAATTCTTTTTTCAGAAAGTGGTCCATCCATCCATGTCTCTCCAATTCAACAACAAGGATGTTGTGTGGGACTGTGTCAAACCCTTTGCATAAACCCAGGTACACGTCTTTTTCTCTACCCTTATTCACCAGTGCCATAGCCCCATCACAGAAGGTCACTAAATCCATCAGGCATGATTTCTGCTTTGTAAAGTCATTTGGCTATTACCATTAACCTCTGTTTTCACATGTCTTGGCATAGTTTCCAGGAAAATCTGCTCCATAATCTTGCCTGCCACAGAGATGAAACCAACTGTCTGTAATTTCCTGGGTGTTACACTTTCTCCTTTTTTAAAATGGAGGTCATGTTTCCCTTTTTGAGCCATTGGAAACTTAAACTGACTGCCATGAATTTTCAAAAATTATGGATAATGGCTTAGCAACTTCATCTGCCAGCTCCCTCAGGACCCTCGGATGAATCTCAACAGGTTCCACAGAATGGCATTGTCATTTCAAGGCTGCTGATCAAATGTAGTAGGCTAGGATTTTCACAGAAATACAGATAATACTAAGTTTGATTTGTTTCTCCTAATACTTAAGGAACATAAATGAATCCTTTATGTAAACAGACATATATTTATTTTATAAAAGTTGGATCTGAACAAGGGAAAATTATATAATTTGCTTTAAATGTTATAATTGACTAAGATAGATTATGAAGTTACATAATAATCCTCAGAATTTCATGTTCATTTTTTGCAGGTTTTGTTGGTCACACTTCAGTGTCAGTTTTGGTTATATGTCATGGACTGTTTAGGATCACATCCTTTTCTGTAATCAAATTTCTCCTAGGGAAACTACTGTCCTTGAACAGCTGCTCTACCTGTCACACTTAGCAGAGAAAATTTTGAGGTGTAGAAGCAGCTGGTTTTCCTTAGTAGGTGCTAAAGCGAATCTCAGTCAGTGTCTAATGAATTTACACCAAGTTCTAGTCCCTGGTGTCATTCCTATTTAAACAATTCATTTTCCAATTACAGTCTCTTTCAAAGTGAGCACTATTAAAACCTGAATTTCAAATATTTCATCTGTTTTAGCTATATGTGTGAAAAACTTGTAATTTTCACTGCTGGCTTTAGGGAATGTTCTATATAGACTTCTGGTTTTGTTGTGGTTTCACCCCAGCCAGCAACCAAGCCCCATACAGTCACTTCCTCACTCCCTGTCCTATGGGATCAGAAAGAGGGTAAAAACTAGAAAACTTGTGGGTAGAGATAAAGACAGTTTAATATGCAAAACAAAAGCCTTGCATACAAGTGAAGCAAAACAGGGAATTAATTCAGTGCTGCCCATGGGCAAGCAGGTGTTCAGCCATCTCCAGGACAGCAAGACCCCGTCACGCATAAGAGTGACTTGGGAAGACAAACACTATCACTCAAAATGACCCCCTTCTTCCTTCTTCCCCCACTGTATGTACTGAGCATGATGTCATGTGATATGGAATATCCCTTTGGTCAGTTTGGGTCCCAGCTGTGTCTCCTTCTAATCTCCCCCAACTTCCTCATCAGTGTGGCAGTATGAAAATCAAAAAGGCCTTGGCTCTTTGTAAGCTCTGCTCAATAGTAGCAAAAACATCTCTATATTATCAACCCTGTGTTCTGCACAATTCTACAACACAGACCCATAGTGTTCACTGTGAAGACAATTTATTCTACCCCAGCCAAAATGAGCTGGACAGGAATTCCCTTCAAATACTTCTATGAGAAAATAACTTTTTATATCTATTAAAAGAAGAGAATTCCAAAATGACAGTGTGTTCCAGGCCTGTACATATGAGGATTACCTATCAAATAATTTATAAGACAATATGAAGGTGAAAAAAAGATTCAAGCTCTGATGCTTAGATCCAAACACCAAACCAAATCTGTTCTGTTTTGAAAGCTTGCAAAAACAAGTAACTAAAATTTTCTTCTCATTGTACAAAGAATCTAGGATTGCAAATTTATTTTCATATTGTAATACATGTTTAAATTGTGTCAAATACAAATGGTATGCATTCTTTTAAATTGTGTTTTTCTGAACAAGCTAATAAGGAAAATAAAATTAGTATAGCACAGTATTAGCAGATCAGACAAATAGTACCACTACTAATAAATTGACACTAATTTCTATTCCACTCTGGTCCAAGTAGTTAAAAACTTTGAAAAACAAAAATATATTACTCACAGGTTTCCCCAATATTTATTTAAATTGATAGCTTTTCCTAACAATGTTATTTATGAAAAACATGTATAAAAACTTCTCGATCCTGTCAGTTTATTTATGTTCGTTTCAGTGCAAAGTTTATTCTTGCTCAGCCATCTGTAAAGAGTTCCCATCTTCAGTTCTAAGACTGTCACCCTTGACTGCCTGTTTGTCAGCTCCTCACAGAATCTCCCCATGCTTTCACTCACTCCGTTCCTCATGTGCTGCACCTAATCCTGTGGCTCGTTGTGCAAGGCCCCCATCTGATCCTGTTGCAGGCCTTCTAAGGAGCCATTTCTTTTTTTTTTCTGTAAGCTTGAAGGCATGCAGGCTAGTAAACTTATATTTCTTTTTGATACTGTTTGGGAATTTTAGCCTGTAATTTTTCCCTTTATTTCTCCTTCTCTGCCTTCATGGCATGGACCATCCTCAAAGTGAAAAAATGTCTTGTGCACTAGGAGCCCAACTATAAGAAATGTTTTTGCTAAAGAGTATGGGTATGAATAGAATATGCAACATTTTGGGAATGCTACAGCTTTTCATTTTGGAGCAAACTATGATTACATTAGGTAACCAGTTACCCCGTAAAAATGAGAAATTTGGAAGTTCTCTCTGGACAAGATGTAACTTGTCCATTTGAATGACATTCATTGCTAGCCAGGCACTCCAGCCTAACATACTAGGAAAAAGAAAGGTGGATTTGTCCAGAAACACAGGAAATAAATTTTAAAAAAATAAAAGGCGCTGTGTCTCTCAAGTTTGAGCTTCTTTGCACATAATCAAGATTTGGATGCAATTGTTAGTTACTGTGCTGCTTTGACTACTCAGGCCATTTTCCTGTCCATGTATGGATTTAAAGAACTCTTTTTTGGCAGACAATCTCTTCAGAATCTGGCTCATCTTTTCGTTTTTTTGTTAAGCAAACTTTCAAGCAGACCCTCTTTTCAACATGACTTATATCAACTTCATAGTTATATGAATCAGAAGGCTTGTGACTGAAAAATAATAAAATGTTTGTTTAAAATCTTCTTTATTCAGTTTAGCTCCATAAAGACAGAGTATAGATGAAAAGTTATTAAAATTTGTGAAATTTTTGAACAGCCACAAGGGTCTTATCAATAAATCTGGATTACCCAAGAATTCAGAATTATTCTGAAATCACATTGAAACCTGTATTCTAATAGCAGAAATAATTAAACTCCTGCAATGATTTTTTGCTTGGATGGGAAAAGATTACAGAGTAACAGAATGGTTTGACTTGATCCACAAGGATCAATAAGTCCAACACTGAAATGAATGGCTCCTGGGGATCGGACACATGACCTTGACATTAGAAGTAGATACATAATTTTAAGACAAGAAATTATAAAGCCTCAAATTTTTGTTTGTTTTCTTTCTTATTAACATTTTTGCAATATATTTTTGTATTCATCATGCAGCAACATATATGAACCCTTCTGATAATTAGGTTAATTGACTCTCCTTTTGCTATGCCTTATCACAATTGCTTTTGCAAATAAGTAGCATTACCTCCCAGCCACTAGGAGCTTGTCTCAGGAGAATTAACACCTTTTTTTCAAGTTCATTAACTGTTCTCATGATCATCACCTGAAATGCTTGAATGATCAAATCTCATTTTCTCGAAGCCTGCAACTTACCTCTGTAAACTCATCTTTTACAGTGATCTCCTGTATGTTCGAGGCATCATTAGCACTCCTTCAGACATTCATGAGAAAGTGAGTTCTGTAAAGATTATGCTTGCTACCCCAGGAATTTACTCAGGTAAAGGCTGGAATAGACAGTTTTAAAACAGAGCATAAATTTTTCTCTCTGTCTCGCTCTTTTTCCAGTTAAGTGTTGAGATGATAATAGACAGACTCTGGTCCTACTAGATTTGTAAATGGGGAGACCTGACCAGTAAACACATAGTCCTAAGTATTGCACACTAAAAAATGCATTTACCTGGGCAAGATTTTGCTTAAAGGACTTTTTTTTTTCCCTATTAATTTTATATGTACTTTACATCTAAGTTTGCAGCTTTTTCCTCTCCAGACAGAAATCTCCTATGTTGCAAATTTCCAGGTTTACTTTGAGAGAGTTTCATTCCCATAGGCTTTGTTTGCTGCCCACTTTAGCAAATGTAGGAAGAGCTAGCACAACACTTATAAATTCCTGCGGAAATTTACAGTTGTACATCAAGTTCCTAACTCTTGGAATTTCTTTTAAGTACAGGAAGGATAAGGATTCTATATGTTAACAAATGCCTCTGAGTAGCTATTATGATTGCTCTTATGCAGTGTCTGCTCCATGCCACAAACAAATTAATTAAAATTTTAGAATAGGTGATAAGTTTATGTTTGACTATTTCAGTCAAAAAAGACATATGGCGAGAAAGAATATAATATACTGGCCTGTCCTGTAATGATGATTACTATCAATCAGATAAGTCTAAATAATTAGGTGTTTAATTGAACTGCCTTAGGGGGCATTATTACTATTTTGAAGTACTTCATTCTGACAATTAGCTAGCAGCACATTTGCATATAGTTGTCTTTGGGTTTTTTCTATGATATTTTTAATGGTCCACTGATAGCCAAGTATGATTATAAAATTATTTATGCAAAAAATAGAAATGTCTGGGCTTTTTCCCCTACGAGGACTGAAGAATATGCTGTCTATATTATTTCAAAAAGTAATTATTTAAAAAAATCCATGGAATTTCAATAATAGGAAAAATTTAAATTGTATGCATTTGTGTTGTCAAAATATGAACTGCTACAAATAGATCTATACTGTTATTAATCAAGTTAAAACTTCTGTCTGGTATGACAATGCAGTTTTACATCTGTTCAGTAAGCCCAAATGAAAAGGTTCCAGGGTTATTTGAGTGCATTAAATGTTCAGTCTAAGATAATGAGCATCAGTTTAAGGTTATTTCCAAATACAACAGATGCCTACATATAATTCTACTACGAATCTTTTTTTCTGAGAAACTGCCTGGCTTAGTTAATATGCTTCATAGATGCCAAGCTCTACATCACATATTGGAATGACATTGTAAAAAGAAAATAGCACAAAACTGAATATAAGAATAGGATAACTTGTAAAAAATACCGATTTTAGTATTTTTATAGGACCTCAAAAGACTTCTCACAAGTCTTTTATTTTTGAAATGGAGAAAGGATAAAAAAGACAACAGGGCAAGGGAGAATGCAATAATTAATATACAAGTCAGCAAGATATTTATGATATAGGAGATTTAGGAGATTCAGATTTTCTTTACTATACTACTAAACTGAAAGATTACATGGACTGTTTGGGTGGTTTGGTTTAGTTTTTTTTGTTTGGTTGTTTGTTTGGCTGTCTTTGTTTTGTTTAGAGGATTTTTGGTGCGTTTTCTTCTGTTTGGTTGGCTGATTTTGTTTGTTTGTTGTTTGAATATTAAATAATCTTATATGCTTTTCAAAGTAAGGATAGATCATTTACTTCTGAATCAGTTACCTGTTTTCTAGTGTGCAGAGATAGTGCATTGTGCCAAGGCAAAGTACCATAAGCTGTGGCAAAAAAGAAATGAGAAGCCACATGAATTGTTTCCTTACTCAAACATTCAGAAAACAAAAAACTAATACGGAATTTTGTCATATAATAAAAAAAATAGTTAAACATACAATGGAAATAATTGATAAGTACTTTAAGTGTTGCAGAGATGAATGTAGAAATGCATCACTTCTCAAT
Organism: Drymodes brunneopygia; assembly: GCA_013400955.1. Taxonomy (NCBI): domain Eukaryota; kingdom Metazoa; phylum Chordata; class Aves; order Passeriformes; family Petroicidae; genus Drymodes; species Drymodes brunneopygia. Next base: position 122,447 of record VZTZ01034065.1, on the reverse strand, counting down.
TTATTCAACTTCACACTGATTGTGTGATGGTGAGATGATGGTTAGAACCCAGTAATAATTTTGGGAATGAGCTAGAAGAAAACAAATACATACAGACAGAAGTATTTAATGATTTGTAATTAACAAAAAAGGAATTTTGGGGGGAATTGTTGTCATTTCATTAATAGATAATAAAAAATATGTAGAAAAACAAAAATATTTTACTTTTTTCATATACTTTTCTCTTTTCTCCCAGTATAAGGGGACAAGAAGACAAAGGGGCAAAGAAATGCAAAAAAACCAAAAACAAAACAACAATTTGAAAAAGGAAAATATTATACGACAGTATATTTTAAAATTTTATTTACTTTTTTTTGAAAAGTTTTCCTTTTTTGTGCAAAAAACCTAACATGTTAATAGAATTAATTGAAGAAGATTCTCCTCCAAATATCTTAAAATAATAAAAAAACTTTTTTGGATCGACCCTGCTTATAAATTAGGTGAATGCATGTTACTAACCATGACTTACCAAAATTTTTGGACTGTTGTCTCTAAAAAGTCCATTTATTTCCATTTCATTCTAGAGAATGTCAGTACTACTCCAAATATTCTATACTGCAATCAACCTATGACAAAAAGATTGAGGTGGGTCTGTAATAAATGATCAAGTGGTTTCTCTTCCTTCTCTTATCCTGTATATCTGCATAATTTCACTACAAATTTGAAAGCATTGAATTTAATGTACTTCTACTGTATAAAGGATTAAAATAATTTTCTATTTGAACTACAAGTATGATCATGGAAAAAAGGAAATATTTAAGAGGATTACTTGTGTGACTGGATTTATACTAAGAGGCCAGTGTCAGGCCAGAGTTTCAGCCTTAATTCTGTTAAGTCTTGGTTTCATGGCTTTAGAAGTCAAACCGTCAAGAGTTTTAAATGTGTCCTTTTGTAATGGCATAGTGTATCCGCAAAGGAAGTTGCAAGATGCATCCCCAAGCCAAGGCCTAAGAAGAGAGTAATAGTAAATGCACAACTCAAAAAAAAATTCCACTCTCTGAAAGTCTATTACAGCTGTAAATAGGGGGAATTAGTAAGACATAGTAAGGCAGTTAGGAGGCTTTCAATCACTATATGGTGAGAATACAGAAATCTTTTGAGAATAAGATGTGCCAAATGAAAAAACATGAAGAAATAATATTGGAGGAGGACGAAGGGGCAAGACACTGAAGGTCTGCAGGTAGATAAATTTTTAATGACTTTCTAGAAAAGTCAATAACTTTCTGACTTGGCGATAAATATTTCTGTAACATTTTTTTAATTTGCAGACAGGTTAAGAAGATACATGACAATAGGTATTTTTTCTACACTTGTGCAAATCAGTGTGCTAGAATCTTCTTATCACCTAGAGGTATAATATGCCTCATAATTAATGAGATTAATAGATGTAATGACACAGAGAAGACACATGCTAAGTTAGAAAAATGAAAGAAAACTCTTTCTCACTTTGTGTGTGGTCAGCTACTTGGGAGACTTGCCCAGGGAGACTGTGAAGTCCCCCATGTGTGTAAATATTCAAAACCTGACTGGACATAGTCCTGGCAACCTGGTCTGCTTGAGCAGGAGTTTTGGACAGGATGATCTCCAGAGGCTCCTTAAAACTATTCTGAGATTCTGTGGAAGCGAAATATAGAACTCTAAATTCAATTGACAGTTCTATAGTTGGAGCTGGATATTTTATTACCAACAACTTACACCTGTAGGTTGACATAAGTATTGCCTCCTTGATGGTAATACTTCAGCTTTGATCTTTGATTCCCTATCTCAGGAGTCATTTTTATAGCTGGTCTTTTCCACAGAAGTTAAGCCCAGGTGCTACAGATCTTGATTTGCGATGAAATAACTTATCTGTTCTAACACTGCAATCTTCCAGATGACCTAAGAGCCAATAGAAATTCAGCTATCATTCCACAAAATAAAATTATCCAATCAGTCTTAGGAATTATGCATTAATTAAAAATCTTAGTTTACTTCAGAATTTTTCTGTCTGCATTTACACGTGACACATAACAGTAGACTATGCAAAGAAGGATTAATAAAATAATAGGCAACGACTAGACTAGGCATACTGAACTGTCACATTTTATAGATTTGAGAAATATATGTTATGGCATTATTTGTATAATGCATAAATTCAGCTTTATTTTATATAAAATAACTTGTAAACCCAGTACTTTTTTGAGAGACCAAATAAGAAATATTATTCAGTTGTGCGGATTTTAAGAGACAATGATGCTTAATTCTGATAAAGCACTATAAGAAGTGAAAACAATTTGGGACAATTGAATTTCACAGATGGAAAAGTAGAGTAATGCTATTGCAAAATGCAAGATCATGAATTAAATCATGCATAAAAGTAATTGCAAACGCCTCAAACAGATATTCAAATCTCCAAGTATAGCTCATGAATTGCAATGTGTAATGGAATTCAAGAGGCAAAATGTTTTAAACAGGTCCTGCCTTTTGAATAAGAATGCTTATGCACAAAACAAACTGACAAAATACCAGAAAACTTACAAGACACGGAAGTGAGAATAAAATGTAATTAGATTGTAAATCCCAATTATGTGAGGTGAATTCCCTGATGAGTTAATCAATATATCTTATACTAATACAGTTTTCCTTACATAATTATGGAAAAGAAATTACTGTGAATTACATATATTTTATAGCTTCTAGAAGGTTGATGCAACATTCTGAAAAGCTTTGGAAGACATTTTACCTACCATAAGTTGAATTAATTTTTTATATATTATTTATATAATTGTTAATACAATATTCCAGATTTGCTCTATGTAAACATTGGGTTTAGGTCCTCTGAAGAACTTTTTATGCTAAAGGTACCACCATGACTGATGCTAATTCTAACTCAGGCTAAAAAATCCTATTCTTTAGGAAAAAAAATTCCCATGTTTTCATTACAAATGTTGTATACCGTTTTTAATGCCAAAATAAGTGTAATAAAACTTTAAAACCCAGAAATTTTTCCCATAGTACTCAAATTATACAGTTCAGATTAAACATTTTCTTTTAATCACTCTCATCAAGAGGTGGACAATATATCACCTGATTTTCTTTTAGGATTTACAAAGTTCTCAGTTTGTCCGATTGATTTTATAAGTTACTACTTCTTTCTCCCTCAGCTTCTGAAAGATGATGCAAATTTTAATTTTTTCTCTGTGTTTTGGGTTTTTTTTACATCATATGTAAAAAATAGTGTGGCTGGGCAGCAGTGGAGAGAGTTATATGCATTTCTTTCCTTAATGGATGCATACAGATATCTCTGTGGAAAAAGGAAACGATACTGCTTTTTTGATCTGTTTGAGCTTTGAAGAAGCTCTTACTATGCAGGTGGTGACCAAGAACCTCAATAGCAATGACTGTCAAGCATGAACAGAGCCAGGAAGGTCTTGGAAAGAATAGAAAGGAGGTTTCAGAGACTACAGGAAATACAGACTGATTTTGTAACTTATCTAGAGACAATAGTGTAGTTTTTCAATACAAAAGGCCTCTGAAAAATTGCTGGACCACATGAAACAATATACCATTCAGTTATACCTGGGTATTAGTGAAGCTGCTTAAAAATACTTCTCTTCTTGTCTGCTCAGCTCTTAACTTCTAAGTATCCTGTTCTAGCAATCCTAGAAATTTAGAAACATTTCACTCCTGAAAAAAAATCCCCGAAAAGACTGTGTACCCGTTTCAAACTTGCAAGTGCATTGGGGTCAGCAGCCACCTATCAGCTTTCAGTTTCACAATTTATGGAAAGATTTTTTCATCCTTGTCAGGTGTTCTAAGAGTTTTTGGTTTGTTTTTTTTTCCCCTGAGCTTTACTGGGTTTTGCCAAAGCCTATTGGGAAAATGAACTGCTTTCAGCAGGAAGCATTGAGCCATTTTCTGCTTTGTTCTGAAAATTGCAGTCTGCATGCTTCCCTCAGAATTAAGAGCTCTGCACCTTTTTCATGAATGATCAGGCCAACAGCAAGGAATCTCTCACAGTTATGTGACAAATTAATTGTCTGAGGTTATTATGAGATTCTGAGTAAAATTAATATATTTCACTGATCCAAGATCTGCTGTTGGAGCAGTGTTGCTTTAAGAGAACCTCCCCCAAATTTCAGATACCAATGTAAATTAATTTTCATGTATCAATATCCTATTGCCTCTGAGCCAAGAAGTATTTCAGCTTTGAATACTAACACAAGTATAGTTAAATGAAATTGTCACTTGAATGAAAGCAGCATGAGGTCCAAACCATATCTTTCCAAGCAATTAAATACAAGCACAACCTCATCAGTTTTATAAAACTCTCTGTGCTATATTGTTTTTCTGCAACTGAAACAGGTGATGATACCTGCTTCCTCCCAAGTAGAGTTTGAATACTCTTTCAGGAACACAAAGACATTTATGTCAGCAAAATATAACACATTGTGTTCATTATTTCTGATGAGAATCTGGAGAATAATGTTGATACAATTTTTTTTCCTATACACAGTTTGTTTTTTTCCCACCATCAGCTAAAATCCTCTTTTGAGGATTATTGTAGAGTTTTGGTTACTCCCCAAGTGTCATTTTAGTTGAGTTGATGTTTTAGGAGAATTGCAAGTTCTTTTCTGTATTATACTTGTTAGCTCTTTCATTTTGACATCAAGTCTGAAATTCTCTTATATAAGCCACATGCTACCATCTTCAAAATTTAGATTAAAATTCTATTCACCTCATTTTGACTAGTGAAAGGGTTGGCTTTGGGTTTTACTTTGTTTTTCTGTGCTATATGTGAAAAAGATTTTCCCCATGTACCTGCTGCAGCTTAATTCAGACAGCTAGAACTCAGGTTATTGACAGGGTTTGCCTGATATTAATTGTTAACAGTGATTTTCAAAGACCTAGAAGGATTGACTCATCTGCCTATTTACTCAGGTATTTCAAAATACCTTTGGTGAAAATTGTGAGCTTTCTGGTTTTTCATCATCCCTGAAATATAGTTGTCCCATGTTCTTTATTTTGTGAATTCCTACATGAATTATGATGGAGGTAACTAAAAGCACAGAAAATGGTATTTAACTCTAATAAGCAATATTAATTACCTCTTCTTTCTTTTTTTTTTTTTTTTTTTTTTTTTTTTTGTAGTTCTTTTAAGAATACAGCTAAGAAGTTCAATAAAAAGCCTCAGTTAAATTCTCTATGAGTAGTAAAAATCCCTCCAAGTCAGGGCAAGTGAGAATGTAGTTGGAGGAGCAGTGGTGATTTAATTCTTGCAAAGTACTAACTTGCAAAATCCTAGTAACAATAAACTAGTTATTCAATGTCTCTTGTTGCCTAGATATACTGTTGAATATTCAATTTAAAATATATTAAATTATGGAATGTTTTTATTAATTCTATCATTAAACAGAAGCTTGTGTCAAATATTTTAGTATATTTCAAGAGACAAGATTATAAACATTGTTATTTATAGTGTATATTTCCCTGTGTGTGTGCACTTAGTATTAGACTTTACACTGTTAGGTTTATGCTGGATTTGATGATCTTGAATGTCTTTTCCAACCTAAATAATTCTATGATTCTACAATTCTGTTTACATGTGGGGTTAAGAATGAGATTTCATCACTAAATATTTTTTCTGTGATAACTTATTTCATTTGCTGATAGTGCATGTTTGTCAGCTACAGAACATTTAGAAAAAATATTTTTGTTGAACTTGAATTAGTAATGCCTAAGATTAAGTAAAATGCAGTACTCCTGAACTGACAATTATCATTCAAACCTTTAATATTGTGAGTTATACAAATTAATTTATTGTCATTATTCACAGGTCCCATTATTTTGCTGTTATATAGATTTCAAAATACTAGTAAAACAGCACTCTAAACAGCATTCTAAACCTTTATTCTGGGTTTCATATTCTGGGCAATTAGTTTTTGAGATAGACATAGATATTGTCTTTTGTCTTGTGCTTTCAACTTCCCTGAAACAGTATAATCATATCCTGCAGTATAATCATATCCTGCATTAAAGGCCCAAAGACATTTTTCTAAAATCTGAATATTTCCAAAGGCTGTTGTCTTGTCTTGAGGCTTAATGGGATTGGCTGGCCTATCCAACCTATGGCTTTTTCTTAGCCTTCAGAAAATGTGTTTCCATTCTGACTGCCTATTGGGAATGATTCTTAACCTCACAAATTTTCCTAGAGACTTTAAGTTACAACTTCTTAATGGTCGCAAGTGTTCCAAGAACCAGCCTAACAGTATAACAGTACAGGAGACAATGGGGTTTTTTTCCCACTTGCAGAACTGATAAAATAAATTGATGCTTGATTATTACTATAGACCTGGCCTTTGTATCAGAAAATGCCATATGTAGATACACCACCTGGGCTTCAAAGGCATGCCTTCTTACACCTAAGTCTTCGCTGCCCTGGGACTGTTTCTTTCTATTTGAATTCATTATCATGCTGGCTTTAGAGGGGTTTTGGTGGTCTTGATTCCCCCTACTGGTTCTGTCTTTAGTCAAAGGTCCATGACTGCTTCTCACCCCATGGCTTGTGCTGTGCTCTTCTCCAGGAGCCAATACAAGGTGTTTGTCCCAGAAAAGTGCTGGCCTGCCTCTGTATTGGGCTCCTCCTCCAGCCACATGCAGTTCTTTCTCACAGCATGTTCTTACCAACAATCCCTAGCTGACTCCACAGTTATCTGGTTATTGGTTTTGAGACATGCAGATTAGCCCCTTGTCTTCAGGGTTTCTACAGCAGGACATGATATGGAGATTAGAGCAGCTCTCCAGTGAGGGCAGGCTGATAAATTTGGGGCTGTTCAGCCTGGAGAAGGTTGCATGGAGACCTCATAATATCCTTCCAGAATCTGAAGGGGGCTTATAAGCATGATGGAGAGGGGCACTTCATCAGGAAATGTGGTGATATGACAAAGAGTAATGGGTTCAAAGAGAAGAAGGTTTAGATTAGATGTTAGAAAGAAAGTCTGTACTTCGAGGGTGATGAGGCACTGGAACAGACTGTCAGTGTAAGTCGTGGATGCCCTAACCCTGGAAGGGTTCAAGGCCAGGTTGAATGGGACTTTGAGCAATCTGGTAAAGTGCAAGGTCTCCCTGCCCACGGCAGGAAGGTTGGAACTAGATAGTCCTTAAGATTCCTTCCAATCAAAAGCGTTCTTCAATTCTATGTCATCTGGGAGTCTCCAATTATCTTGTTCTTCCTTTCTATCTATCCTCAACGAAAGTTGGACACAATGGACTTAATAGTTAAGCCATCCTTGAATAATATGGCTCCTTAAGCATGAACAAGTCAAGCTAGTACTTTCTCTAAGAGTGTATTGAATGGAATTCACTTAACCTGTTATCTGGAGTTGATGAAAATTAATTTTCTTTTCAAGATTTGTGCTATTTTTCAGGTGGATTGGTCTTAATTTCTTTGCTCTAGTTAAGGATCAATTCTTTTGAATACAATAGAGTTTAACTCTTTGAATATGTTAGGAAACTAGTTTTATTTTAGTTCACATACAGTTCAAAGATTTGCCTATGTTTTCAAACAGTGTGGAGAAATAACAGAGGATTTATAAAGTGAAGCAGTGAAGCTGTGAAGCTACTGCTAAATGATATTAATGCTATTGTTCATTTGGGGGTTTTACTGCAGCTAGCCTTACAATGGATCAACTATCCATTACTCACTGGGGTGTACTAGGTGCATTCTTCAAGTGTTTCTTTCTGGTTTGTTTCATTTGAAGATTCACTTGTTTTGAGATTGCTGCCTTAAGTGAACTAAAGCGTGCTATGTGGTGGTAATTTTAAGTTAGCTTCACAAGCATATTTTTGAGCTTAACAAAAAGCTTACTGTAAATGCACCTCTGAATACCTGCTGTAGGAACTCAAAAACCTCTAAGAAAGGGAAACAAAGTGATAATCCAGTTTAAATATACATATTGCTTTTATATACAACAATAAAATAAACTTTTCTTTTGCATTTTTAATCCTTTTGCAGTTTTACTTTTCCCATCATCATTTTCATGAATTCTCCTTGAAAATCATGTTTCCAAAAAACATTTGTGCATGATTTACTGGCACGACTAAATATTTTCAAAGTTTAAAAACCAAATGAAAGGTAGCGTGATGATGGACAAGAGAAATGTGTATCTTGTTCTTAGCGTATCTGTTTCCATTTCATTATTCATACAAGACTAGTCAGACAAACTGTTTGAAGGAATGTAACTGAAGTGAACACTCCATACATGTTTCAATCAATGTCAATGCTCTTTATCATCATCCTTGATGTTCACTTCCAGGACCTTGTTTTGTGATTGAGCTATGACTAATAAGGGCTTAAGGTTTCTTGTCCATGGTTGTGGACCTTGTGTTAAGTACAGCAGTGTTAAAGGACAAAACACATTTAAAACCACTTCTGTCTTCTCTCTTTTAATACAGCTGTTGTGCAATAAACTAAATATGATCTATATAAAATAGTATATACATTAAGAGACATTAGAAAGGAATTTCACCACAAAAACACAGTATGTTCCTTAACAATTTGCATTGTTAATATTTCTAGCTTTTTTTTATCCCCAGGCACCATAAGCATCATGAGTGAATAGAACAAATCAGTGAAATTCAGCAGTGATCAGTGGGACTAAAGAGAATGTAATTTTCAGTAGCTTGTGATTTTGTCCTTTTCTTCTCTAGTTTGTATTGCAACCACACTTTTCACTGAGTGTGAATATGATTCACTATGACACTGTATCATAACTGAACAATAAGTTCATCATTAGAATGTCTGTTGGTCATGGAGGGTGTCTGTTAGGATTTCAATTACTGCTGTCTTTTTAGAGATTTTTTGTTGGTTTTGAATTTTTGAATTTTTTTCTTCCCTCTACTGTTTATATATGAATCTGTTTTCACATTCAACCTGCTGGAGTCTGTGATGTTTTTATTTCATTTATTTATGGGAAATTACAGATTGTAAGGTCTCCTTCTTGCTTTCCCTCCCACACTCTTAAATTTAGACATACCAGTTCCTTTTTAGCTATTTTCAAGCCCTGACTAATGGTACACAATTTTAAATTTATCTTTAATACAATATCCTTATATAATTTCTGCTTTTCCTGTGAGCACTTAACAGCATTGCCCTGTTTTAAGTATTCTTTTAACAAATTAATTCATTAATTGTTTCTCTTTCAGAAACATAGGACAACTGTTGATCTTTTTTTCACTTTAATTCTTTCTTCAGGCATTTTGAATCCAAGTACACGATGGCCACTGTTAGAGAAACACTCATAACTAGAATCACATCAAAGATAGCTTTGCCTTTTGTGTTTTTCAACCTACTGCTCCATGAAACAGTAATAGATTCTACATAGAAGTTTAATCTTTATTTAAACTGCACTGTGCTGTTTGCCTAATGTACATTGTGGTTGCAATCTCCCATTACTGATTATTTTCTTTACTCACAGACTCTGACTTCAGCAGGTCACAGTCATGGTCAAATAGTCAGGGGCTTCATCATAGTCTTAGAAAGAAAACTGCAATCAAGACAACAGGTCAAAAGAGTGTGCATTTATAGATTGATTTATTTAGCTGAAACCATGCCACTTGAAGCACTTTTTCTAGGATCTGTTTTTCTCCTATAACTCCTTCAACTGCCTTTTTGGCAGATTTTTAGTCCTTATACTGTTGTGTTGAGCATGCAAAATTGCGAGTGAAGTAAATGAGGGCTGTGTGGGGTGTAAGAGGCACAGAGGACTGGGTTTGAGTAGTAGGGTTCTGGTAGGATCAGGCTACCTTCTGCTCCTCATAGACTTTTCCTGGAGTCTCTGGGCAGCAAAACCCATCTGTGCAAAGCTGCCATCAAGCTGGAGGAACTCATGGCCCTGTTCAGGCATACATATGAAAGGCACTGGTAGCTGATGGGGGCTGGAGACAGGCTGGAGCAGAGCCACTATGACACAGGGGTATGGACATCCGCAGAGACTTCAGCCATGGTCAACTTAACATCCCAGGACAGGGACATTAAGGAACAAGCATCACAAATGTTAAGCACAGGGCAGCAGAAAAAGTTGTGTTACATACTACACCAAAGCCTCCTATGACTATCCTGGAGGAATTGGGACAGACTCCAAACAGACACTTCAGTGTGGGCGTAAAAATTGCTTATGTATGTGTTGTTTCTGTGATCCTTTTTCTCACTCTCAGAATCACTAAACAGAATTTTAGGCTGGCTGGTGAACTGGTTTTGACTGGACTGGAGTTTATTTTCTTCATAGGAGTCTGGATGGGGCTGTGCTTTTGATTTGTGATGAAAACAGTGTTGATAACACAGTGATATTTTAGATATTGCCAAACAGTGCCTATACAGAGCCAAGTGTGGGGTGCTCCTCACCCTACAATGAAGAGTCTGAGTGTGCACAAGGAGTTGGGAGGGGACTCAGCTGGGGCAGCTGACCCCAAGTGACTAAAGGGATGTTACATACCATTCCATACACCATGTAGGGTGTTGTGCTCAGCTTATAAAGTTGGGGGAAGAAGGACAAAGGGGGGCGTTTTCAGAGTTATAGTGTTCCCAAGTCACTCCTACGTGTGATCTCTCTGTCAGGCAGGACACCCTCCTGTCCATGAGAAGGTGTGAATTCCTTGTTTTGCTTGAGTTGTGTACACAGTTTTGCTTTACCTACTAAACTGTCTTTACTGTAACTCATGAGTTTTCTCATTTTTACCCTTCCTATTCTCTCCCTCATCACAACAGGGGGAAATGAACAAGTGGTTGTGTGGGGCTTAGTTCTCAGACAGGGTTAAACCATGGCAGCTAACAGTAAACTAGAGTAAAGTAAAATTCCCTGGCTTACTACTGGTATTCCTACCATCATTTTACAGGGATTTTTGAGTAGAAGACTTGCCACCAGAAACCCTAATAAGCAAGTTCAGCACTGTCTGCATCACTTCTCTGTCTATATTTATAGTACAACTATAAGGTAGAAATAAGGGTTCTGTATTTTGAGGTCTATCATGTTCGCTGTCTATCATGTTCAATATTGCTTCAGCAAACGCCATATGTTTTAAATGGTGTCTAGTAAATAAGGAATCATTTGCAAATAATTAGGATTGGCACAAATAATGCAGCATTGCCTAAGAATTATTAATTTTGTATTGAAAAATAAAAAGGTGCAAAGGACCACTTGGTATGTTATTGAGAAAATTAGTGCATATTGCAAACACAGACAGTCAAAGTCTAATTTATGGCTTTTCCTTTATTATATGTACCTATTAAGTAATGCTTTAATATGATGTCTTTAAATACACATCAGAAATAAAGCTAACATATCACAGTCCCAGGCAACAACAAACATGGGCTGCCATGCAAGGGTGGAGTGCTGCAAGGGGTGATCAGTGACATCAGTGACAAGAGACACCATCATAGCACCCATATGGGAAAGAGAATGTCTGGGGACGGCACTCAGAGGCAACCAACAGTTCAGCGGTACCCAGACAGACAGTCAGGAGACAAGTTCTGAGTTCAGAGAGTAAGTCAAATATTTAGGTCAGCATCAAGGCCCGAGTAATCAAGGTATTAGGGCAAATATCAGCTCACTTGCAGCATAGTCCAGGTGAGAAACAAGAGTCAGAACTTGAGCTTAAATGCAGCTCCTGAGGAAAGGAGGGAGCACCCAGAAGGTCCCCCCCCCAAACAACACCCTCTCAGTTACTTCACATCACTTTGATCCAAAGTTGCAAACCCATTCTACCAAAGCTTCTCAAGCACAGGTAGGAATTCAACAAAATGTTCATGTGACATGTGAGAAGGTGGAAAGAGGAGGTTCGTTCCTGACCAAAACATGGTGACATGATGTTGCTAAACATTTTCTGGTTTATTCTCTTCTTTAACAGATTTTTTTTTTCCCTGAGAAGTTGTTAAAGTCATGTATCATCTGTGGGCGTTTCTTCAGTCTGACTTATAATGTACTGTACTTTTGTTATTAGTATGTACTACCAGCTATTAATAGAAAGAATACATAATCTTTAAAATGATGGACTGGAATGCAGATCATTTGGGATTAATTTTTGCTGGAGTTTTACATAAATCTACTTGTGTTATTCTCCTCTAGTGCAAAATAGAGCATTGTGCTGCTTTTCACCCAGCCTTATGTAAGTTTAAGAGTTAGATTTTCTTCAAGTATCTCTGTGTCTGTACAAATCCCAGTCTTGAACTTTTCTTAGTCTTCATCAATTACATGGAACCAGCTGGGTTTATAAATAGGAAGATTTTCTCTTTGCCTAAAGCAGAAGTAAGGTATAACAGCTGTCATAATCCTTTTCAAATTTCATCTCATGATGTCATTTTATCTCATAAGATGACATCAGCATTTTGCAGTTATTTAATTTTTTGATGATTTTCTAAGTAATATATGTTAATATTATAACCATATTTCATACACAGATTTTACCTTTTATGTTCTTCACTCTATAATTTTTTTTCTGCATGATTTTATTGCTCAACAATCTCTTGATATTTCTTTTCTATCTTCCCTTGAGTATTTTTCATTGCTTTTACAGGATTCTTTTTGTTTATTTAATATTATTAATCAAAATACTTCCATAATTATTTTTTAGCTGTAGGAATATTAATAATGATTTTTGTGAAGAATAACAACTGTTAAATGCTACAAACCACTTATTTTAAAAAAGTTCAGATTTATTCCTATAAATATTGTGAGAAAGCACGTTTTCATTACCAGTAAAAATGAAATTTGTGTATGACACCAGAATTATGCATAATTACATGAAAGAAGGACTAAATGTATGTGGGCAAGAACTCTTCTGCATTAGACATGCAACAGCTTTCTCTTTGAAGTATCTAAAAGGAAAAATAACCTTTTGTAAAGGTCTATTTTAGTAACACCTGAGAAAATCTCATTATGAAATAGGCATGAAAAGATGGGTTGCTGAATGTAGGATTTCTAAATCTATTCAGTGATATAGACCATAGACTTTTATACCTGATAACAGTGACAGATGTAATAGTAGTTATAATGAGCATAATAGTTCAAGACTGCTACCTTAAAAGAAAAAAATGCTAAATGACCCAAACTACACATTTGATATCCCATTATCTAATGGTGTCTTTGAACATCATGAGATTCTGAAGATAATGGAATGGTCTCAAAATAGAAAGACTGTGAGTACTCAGCAACAAGACTACTAGTTTTCTTGCAGATCTGTGTCCTTTCTTTCTTTCTTTCTATGGGGAGTTAACTCCCAGGAGTGAAAATACAGAGGCAGAGACAGGAAATAAGAATTACGATACTTGCCTAGCTTTGGAGCTGTGCGGCTAGAGCACTGAAACTCTTTGAAGGCAGAATTGGGATTCAGTAATTAAATTAAAATGAAAGCTATTCTGGGAGAAGGATCAAAATCTAGTTTCTACTCCTCCTGAGTTTAATATTCTAAACCCCAAGTTTCCTGTTATTACTACTAGTTAGTCATGGACCACGCTTTTCTAGTATCTTCAAAGGTTTAAACAGTGCTGCACAAAGGTCATTGGATCAGGTGCATATGTTCAGCAAATTACTAATAGGACATAGCTACATTTTAGATGTTTTCATCCCAATTTAGATAAAAATAGGAGAGACTGAATATGACCCTTTAATATTATCCTATAATTGCCAGCAGATTATCAAGTTGTTTAAAATTCTTCACCTAAAGTCTTCCTCAAACAGTATCTTTTCTATCCTTTGGTTTTTTAGCCTAGTCCAGAGCATAGACTTGAAGATACAAATACAAAATACACTTGAAGAACTTCAGGGAAGATGAAGACATTTAAGGAAATCATGTACTTAAAACAGTATCATAATCTGCATGCACTTTTGTGATAAACCAGTATAGTGTGTTGACCCTGGGTAGATGCCAGACACCCACCAAAACCATTCTATCACTTCCCTCAACCCTGGACAGGGGAGAGAAAATATAATGATGGGTTCATGAGTTGAGATAAGGGTAGAGGGAGATCACTCACCAGATACTGTCATGGGCAAAACGTGAGATATTATCAACTATTATGAACTAGAGCTATTAACTGAATTTATTAGTAACAAAATCAGAGCAGAATAATGAGAAGCAAAGACCTTAAAAACACCTTCCCCCTACCCCTCCCTCTTCCCCAGCTCTACCTCCTACCCCAGTGGCACAGGGAGACAGGGAATGGGAATTATGGTCAGTTGACTACAGGTTGTTTCTGCTGCTGCTGCAGTAGAAGAGTCCTCTCCCTGCTCCAGCATGGGGAACTTCCCACTGAAGATAGTTCTCCCCAGACTTCTCTAATGTGAGTCCATCCAACAAGCAACAGTTCTCTACAAACTGCTGCAATGAGAGATACTTTTCCATGGGGTGCAGTCCTTCAGGAATAGGCTGCTCCAGCATGAGTTCCCCACAGGGTCACAAATTCTACCAGGAAAACCTGCTCCAGTATGGACTTCTCTCTCCACTGGTCTGCAGGTCCCTGCCAGGGTCTTGCTCCAGTATGGGCAACCTACAAGTTCACAGCGTCCTTCAGGCATTCACCTGCTCTGGCGTGGGTCTTCTTCATGGGCTGCAGGTGCATCCCCATGGTTCTCCATGGGCTGCAGGGGCACAGCTGCCTCACCATGGGCTGCACCACAGGCTGCAGGGGAATCTCTGTCCTGGTATCTGGAGCACCTCCTGCCCCTCCTTCTGCACTGACCTTGGTGTCTGCAGAGCTTTCCTCTCACATGTTCTCACTCCACTGTTCTCTGGCTGCAGTTGCAATGGCGCAATAACTTTTTTCTTCCTCTTAAATCTGTTATTTAATAGATGCTACCACTGTTTCTGATTGGCCTAGCCTTGGCCAGCGACACATCCATCTTGGAGCTGGCTGGCATTGGCTTTGCTGGATATGGAGAACGTTTCTGGTGACTTTTCAAAGAAGCCACCCCTCTATCCCTCCCCCTACCAAAACCAGGCCACGCAAACGCAATAGAACTACATGTGTGTAGGTGTAGAAAAATATGCATCCACAAGATTTTTACACATGCTTGCAAAAATGAGAATAATGTGAACAAATTTCAAACTATTAATGGTACTGTGTATTTACATTGAATGGCTTCCCCCTGAAAGATAAAATTTCTTTGGAATAATTTGTAAATATCAGTTTAGGGGCCAGTATCTTAAAGGGGAATATAAATATTGTCAGATAAGGATACTGAGAGAAAAAAAAAACTAAAAGAGAGAAAAACTTTGTATTTAAGACAAATTAAACTATTACTAATTCAAAGCTATTGAAAATTTCTAAGGTATTTAGCAAAATATTGTGTTTTCATCATTTTTATTGTGACTCCAAGCTAAAGCTGCACAGTCTTATTTAATGAGTAATCACTCATCTCCATGGAATAAAAATTGCTAGATATATTCAAGGGACAGAAAAGGCTAGTCTATAAATTAATAGTCCTGGAGGACTCTGTAATCTGTTGTCTTTGACTGTAATACATAAAAGTCTCAAACTTATGATTAAGGACCTTTGGTTTTCAAGTATATTCTTTGAAAAGTAAGTATTTAATTAAAGGTTTTGTTGAATGTATAAGAACAGAAAATAGCTGAGTTGTACTTGTATGTTTTCTTCATATAGCAAAAATTCTCAGGCCTACATCTTTGGAATATGTATTTTCATAATAAATGGTTAAATTATTATCAGAAAAATATTTATGGTTAAAGCTCATGACTAGAACTTAGATGTTCTTGTTCAGTTCCTTGTTTTGCCTCAGATGTCCTATTTTAACTTTATTAACATTAGTTTTGTCAACAGAGGGAGGGAACATGAAAAGTATGCCTTCAAGCTCTTTCTCTTCTGCACACAAGTACAATGAAATGCACTAAATAAATATAAAATCTTTAGCAGGAATAAAAATAGGAAAAACTGACTTTTGTTACAGTGTTGTGGTTCTGACCAGTTCATTTGACTTATTCTGGTTTCTCAGTACTAATTAGATACTGCCCTTGGTTTGTTGTACATTTTCTGTTTTGTAACGATGTTTTAATATTCAACTGTATTTGGTGTGAAAACAGAAATATTTTCCTCTGTTTGAATTCCCAGGCTCCATGGAAAATACATGTGAACCTTAAGGAACAAGTGTTCTGAAGTTATCCTCAGTAATGAAGCAGATGTGAAAGAAAACTTCCATTGGTTTCCACGTGAAACAATGACAACGAAATCAGCATTTTGCACGTTAGTGTGCTTTCTTCAACTTTGCATTGTCAGTGGGCAGGTAATATGTGAGAGGCAAATGATTACTGAATGGAGAACAGAACCAAAACCTACAGTAATAAAATGGACACCAAGGGAAAATGTCTGTTCAGACTTTTACACTGAATGCTGGAATATGAATAAAAGTATTACTGGAGAAATCTCTGAAGAACATAACCTGAGTATCCCACAGATATGCCCTTTAGAACTTCAATTAGGTGATAGTCTCTTCATCTCCTCTGAGCCATCCTTTCAGTCCTATGGAATGAATTTGGTAAATGTCTCCAAGGAAGAATTTATTAACTGTCCTAAGTCTGATTTTCTTCAAGAGCAGTTGATTTTTGTTTGCCAGATAAGAGGACTTCACCAAGTGGACCCTAACTGGCTTGGTGCTGGAACTCATTACTTTGCAGAACTTCACAAGAGAGGACCCTTATTGTGCAGCATGGGCCTTCGTCTGAATGTAACCGTGAAGCAGCAGTTTTGCCAACAGTCTCTGGATGCACCACTTTGCTCTGGGCATGGAAAATGTCTAAGCCATGTTTGGGAAAAAGCATATAATTGCCATTGTTTCTCACAGTATTCAGGAGCATTCTGCCAGAAGTTTGATATATGCTCCACTAAACCTTGCCACAACAATGCCTCCTGCACTGAGAAATCAGAACTTTCTGGAGATTCTTACGAATGCACATGTCCTCCAAAATTTTCAGGTATTTCTTTTCTCCTCTACGAATAAGTTACTTAGATCACACACTGCTTAATAGATGATAAAGCAATAAGTACACTAGCAAACCTTTTGTATAATTTGATTGCCCAGTGCTGCTACCACACCTGCAGAGTCCCTTTTACATGGAGTCACTTATGGGAAACTCTTCAGGCATTTGAAGACCATTTGTACTTGCTGACATTCATAAACGCATTATAAAGAAAAACATAATAAGATCTTACCATGCTTCTGCTTTTTTTCATACTTAAGCATGAGACATCAATAAGTACTTGCTGACTTACAGAAGTAACTGTTTTACTTTTTGTTGTTGTTGTTGCTGTTTTTCAGTTCAGATTCTTAGGGCAAATAACATAAATAATTTGGAGTAGGGTCCCCCTAAAATAGCTAGTTAACCAAACCGATGAAAAAGAGTAAATGGTTTTGTTGAAACAAGCATTTAATTCAACCTGCCAAAACTCCCCTCCATTTTCAGTACAAAGACCTTTCAAATTACATTTGTAATTTTTTTGAAATCAGAATTTGGTTTAATTGAAAGGTCAAACCTTAAATTAGAAGGACAAGCAAAATAAAATACTTAATATTTTCTTCCAGATTTTTCTGACCCCTTAAGTTGTTTTCAAAGACAATTTGTTAAACATGCTGTTATTACCAAATTAGATATGTCACAAATGGAAAAAGAAAAATCAATAATCCTCCTAGGAAATACTGCAGCTCTTACCCAAAACTCATTGGAGTAATTGAATTTGGGTTCGGATTACCATACCAGAGAGTACAACATAACTGGGTAAATTCTAATCTAATCATTACCTTTATTTCATGGAGGAAAAAAAATGGATTAAGGAAATTATGGGGATGTTGTTCCTGCATTCAGACCAATAGGGTTTGGATACATTTTAGAAAGTACAATAAATATTCATTCTCATCACAAAAAGAATTATTGTAGCTTTTTTGTACTTGTGGAGCAGAATTCTTGCAATTCCTCTGTTAGAGTGAACTTCTATGCTCCCACAATAGTGATGCTATGCTATGAAGCACAGCTGATGACTCAGGAATGAGTGAGGTTCATAGAACACATTTCATAGAAATGAAGCTTATGTTGCATAAAGATTGCTGTAATTTATTTTTAATTGCTTTTCAAAGTGCATAATAATTTGGTTACTAATGCATTTGCCAATAAAAGATTATGCAGGTATGAATAAGTCAATGTTATGAGAAAAATATTTTTGTAATTATAAGCAGGGCAATAAGATAGTGGAAAACATTGATGGTATGCAGCATGTTTTATATTTCCTTTATCATTACTGGAGGCTGTGTGAAATGCTTTGAAAATGATAATATCAAAAGAGTCTGGTACTAATTGAACTCAATGAAAAAATTTGCACGCAATTCTGTTAAAAGCAATCATCATGCTTAATGTTATCAACAAGCAATGCTTAAAACATTTTGTTAGCCTATATAGGAAAGTTTTAGGTAGTGCCATCATTTTGTACTGACAATACTAGTCTCATAAATAAGCTGTATATAAACAAGAAGAATTAGGAGACTAAACCACCATATATTATGGGCATGGCTATACAAGAGTAACGGAGGAAAAAGTGCCTCCCATAACATAAAGTCTATTAGAAATTTGAAAACTTTTTGAGTGTGAATAACATCATAATAATATTTCAAGAGGTAAGCATAATTATATGGTATTTAGACCTGTGTGCTGTAATAGCATACACAACTTATAAGTGGAATTGCAATTTCCAGAAAGCTGCATATTAGAAAAATTCTCACATTTCCACTCAGTATAAGAACATCTTTTGTTCTCAATGCTGAAAGAAACTGTAAGCTAGATTCATGCTAAAAAGAAGTAAATACTACAGTTCTGGTAACATTTCTGCAGGTTAAGCTATATGTGAATTTGTAACTATATGTCAGGTGAGGCTGAGCACAGTAGCTCATATAAAAGCAGGTTAATAGCTTTCTCACTTGCCCTAGAACGTCAGTAAGTATGGTGCAAACTAACGAACAATGTAAGCACAAATACCTTTCTCTCCATTTTCCCATCTATATTGTAGCTATAAATTTGACATTTATAAAAGGTTCACCAAGCTCCCTAAATATTTGCTGAAGTTCAATGTTATTTTTCATTTGACATAGGTAAAAATTGTACAGAAATAGTGGGACAGTGCCAGCCATCTATGTGTTTCAATGGCAACTGCATCAATGTTACTCCAAACACTTTTCTTTGTGAGTGTGACAAGGGCTTTACAGGTAGGAATCACCTTTTTTCCCTGTCTTACAATAATAATTTTATCTGTTGTAATAATGGGATGAACTTTTTCTTTATTGAAATAGTTATTTTTGACAATTATTGCACAGTTTGCCATTTCCTTAGATTTCTTTAAAATAAATTTTCTGAAATATAGAAATCAGGCTTCCAAATTGCTCATATACTGAAGTAAAAACATATAAATGATAGAAGCTTTTCATAACAAGATGCCACATCTTCTAGTGGCAGTATAACAGAGGAAGACTCTCAGTCACTGACTGATTGGTTCTCAAATACAGAGTTTGCATGAATCAGAACTCTTCCTGGATGGATGATTTTGAATGGTCATGACATTTGTATTCATCATTTCAGTATCCTCTTATAGATGTACTAGAAGTATAAGATGTAAATAATCTAGAGAGAGTAATGCCATGATTTAGGGGTACAACTTTATTAAAATAAGGAAGTTAATGGGTTTATCGATGATATATGTGGCAAATAAGATGTTTTTATGAGAAAAGCTTGAATGAAAAAATGTATCTAAAATCATCCAATTGTAAACACTTTTTTAGGGGATTAGGGTAGCAGTCGAAAGCTATTTATTCTTGTGCTTCACAGCAGAAGTTCACTGCATGGATGTGAGAAAAGTTGTAATACTCAGAAGAACATTCTTTAAAAAGGAGATAAGAATAAAGCTAGCTCTTGAATATCCAAAGACAGTAAAATTTTCAAAATGTCTCTTTCTTGGAAGCATCATTTATCCTCATCAATTATAGAATATAAATAAATCATTACATTGAAATGAAGATTTAAAAGAAAAAAAAAATCAGACTTAGAGGGATCAAAGGGCCAATCTTTGTTTTCATAGTGAAATACTGAAGATTCTTGTTGATATTTTAATTAGGTATGTATAGAACTATATTTTTAAAAAATGGGATAGACATGCTGAATTCTAAATTCCTAGTAAATCTGTTTGATATTCTGCTTTTCTTCCCTTTCTTTCACTATAGAAGCATCATGGTCAGCATAATCCTGAGAAAGCTGAAAAAAACGCCTCAGTTTTCAAACAACGCCATTTGTAAATTTTTCTAGAGGTGGTTTTCCACCCACTCATGGTCCATATCTTTTTAGAACACTTACATTTGTCCTTTCACATAAATTGTGCAGGCACATCACTTTTGAAATTTTCCCTACCATAATCTTTTTTATCCTTGCAATTTTGACATGGTGAGGGAGAGGAGAAATGAGACAGGAGGAACACCCTTCCTCATGTAGATGCAGTAAATCCAAACCCATAATGACATGAAAATAGTTTAATACTCTGAACTACTGGAGGGCAAGATATGCTGCAACACAGACTCCAAGTAGCTGGTAAGGATTGAGAAGGAGAAAAGAAGACTATGAGTGTAACTCCACTTACTTATTCTCCACTTCACTAAAAGGAAATTTCTTGTTTCTAAGCATAAGTATCTTGGAAGGAGAAGGATTTTAATAATTTTTTTCTCATACTGTATTATAACAGGACTGATTGACTAACACAGAGTATAATTTTTCAATTATTTGCTAACCAAATGTGGTAGTTTAAGTCTACGTGTCTTCCTACAGTCCTGTGTAAGGGTGTTTGCTAACACAAAGGCAATTTTAAGAATAACTACCTAAAATAGTACTATTATGTGAAAACTGACTTTTTTTTCTAGGAAAACAGACATTTTCCTATTGTTTCATTGCAGCTGTATTGTGTTCTCAGCCAAGGTGAGTTTTGTAATTATGAACCTTGTGAGTTGAATGCTATTTTAATTGTGTGAAATTGGCAGAAAATTCAAAATATTATTCTGTCTTGGTATTGAAATTGCACACAGAAAACAAAGCATAACAACAATATTGTGCACATTATGTTTAAGATTTTGTAAACTTTGTCCTATCTTTTTTCTACAATGAGACAAGATGCTGATAGTAACTAGTTCACATGATCTGAATGAAAATATTAAACATACTTATTACTCTTTATTGACGGGATGTAAATAAAATTATAATAAAAATGCTCTGCAAGCATTTATTCAAAATAAGTAAAGGGTGCTGGGTCCAAGTTGTTATGTTCACAAGGATAGGATGGATCTATTCGACAAGCAATGTAAATTCTCATTTCAATTATGTATTTTTCTTTTTTATTATTTGCTCAGTTCATTCACTGAGTTCTCAAAAGCCTCTTTACTGTTTCCTGAAGGAAGATTTTACATAACAGCAAACTCCTAGCATTAGGTTTGCCAGTTTCTTATGATTGAATACTCCGATTCATACCAGAATTTGCACGCTTAGACTTAATAAGAAGCATTTGGAGAAAGGCCATATGGTTAAAACAAAGATGGGGTGGGTACAGAGAGGAAGGAGGTAAAAATAGTCTGGCAGCCTGAAAGCAGTTGCTGCTCATACTCTTGTCTGAGACCTGCACTGAATCACTGTAGTCTATCCCTTCTTTTTATTAAATCTTTTCTTAACTCTCTTTCCACATAATCTCACTCTCTCCCCATCTATGCGTTCTAAGGTCCCAATGCCAGAACTGGAGAGAAAAAAGAGACTGAATTTGGTGTCTGCAATTTCAGTTAGATCACTGGTGATAGTGGTCCTAATGTCTTTGGTGCCAGCAGTTGGAGTAAATGAGCATCAGCAAGCTGAAGGGAGACCACAGATTGCAGGAGTGTGGGTCTGAAGAGAGTCAATTTAGTGCCAGGAAAGGGCATCAGGCTCTGGGCAACGGTGGCTCCCATGCCTGGTGCCAGTTGGAGCAGGTGAGAGTCCCAGCATCAGCAAATGAAGAGGGGAGCAAGAGTGCCAGGGCCTGTGTGCACTGGCAGGAGCCACTCAGAAGACAAAATGTTTATATTTTCCTCTAAGCTGGTCTCTGAGTGGGTGCAGGTGTGCATGTGCACGTGTGTGTGTGCATGTGCAGTGCATTAGCACACTTCAAGCTGGACTGTCTGTTAAGTAGGAGGCACAGGATCTGGGCATCAATATTAGATGAGCTGAGGTCCCACACAGCTGTTGAATGGGTTCACAAAAGTGTCAGTCCTTGTGAAACAGTGGGAAAGGGGCTGTGTTTTGAAGGGGTTCACAAATGTGTTGGTCCTTATGAAGCAAAGGGTAAGGGGCTGTGTATCTTTGCTAACAAGCTTCAATCCTGATCAGAGAAGAGGACTAAGATTTGGCTGTTTGTACATATATTTTATGTGAATTCTGGATGGGTGCTAGTCTTTAATATCTTCTACAGATTATTTCTAATTCTGTGTTCAGTGTTATCCGTATTTTTTCATCTGATAGCATCTATAAATATAATACATCTTTTCTCACTGCCTTTTGCAAGGTCATTCACAGGCAATACTTTGTTTTCCTTGAAGATCTATTAAAAAATAAAATTAATGTAATAGAAATTTAAGAATAACTAGTGAACCTCTCTAGGGAAGGACAGATGTCCAAAAACAGAAGAGACTTTCTGTCTGTAAGGAGATGGGAAAGATTAGAAGTCTGATTTGCAGCCTGATAATACAATGCTATATTCTTATATCTATCATGGGTTAGAATATAAGAACTATATTACAGGGTGTTCCTCCTGTCTCATTTCTCCTCTCCTTCACTATGTCAAAATTGCAAGGATTACTAAGATTTTTGTAGGGAAAATTTCAGAAGTGATGTGCCTACACAATTTGTATGAAAGGACAAAGATAAGTTTTCTAAAAAGATATGGACCATGAGTGGGTGGAAAACCAGCATCGCTATATGCTTACATTTCTTTTGAAGAAGGTAAAATTAGCTACCCGGTTTTTAGTGTATTTATGTCAAATGTTATGTCTAGTTTAAACAGACAAGCATTGAAAATGTGTAACAAGACCAATGAGTCAGAAAAGCTTCAGACCAAATACTAAATAAGATTTTCTTTAATGACAATAGAGCACTACTTATGTATGTAGCAATACGTTGTAGGATAGCAGAGTGATCAGCCTGCATATGCAGTTCTGAAGCATGACATCTGCAGAATCAATTCTTTTTCATGTAGTCTTGTATGCACTATAAAGGCACTTCCAGACATCCTGTAAGTTATGGACAGCTTCATGAGCTTGTTATACAATCTTATATAATTAATTGGCCAATTGTGTGCTTCACACTGCAGTCTGATATGTTCAAAACCTCTGCTTGGAACTGTCCAGAACCCCTCCCACACTCTTATGATTATTCACTTTTACATACTTGTCTAGTCTGCAATAGCTTACAATGAAAATCACTGGTGTTTAAAAGCTTTACACTTTATATGTATCCCCTTCTCAAATTATTATTATTATTAGCATCTGAGTCACTATTGGAATTTTTGTTGTGTTTTCAACAGTGGTTTATTTCAGATTTTAGCAAAATTATAACATGAGGTCTGTGGAGACATTAATTTTGATCTTGCTTGGTCTGCCCTAGAATTGTCTGTCTCTCCACCAACAACAAAGATATCACAGTTAGCAAGATAGTAACTTGTAGGTTTCAGTTAAATGCCTAAAATATGATGGAGAAATTCTGTGGTTGTCATTTCACTAGCATATAAAAGGGGATTAATCAAAATGTGTAAATAAATGGGGAAATAGGGAATGAGAAAATGTTTGGACATAAATTCTAAGTTATTGTTAATTTAAGTTTATTTTTTCAGCTTCTGCTGGGTGCTTCATGAAAGGGAATATCATCAAAACTTTTTATTAATAAGAAGCCTATTCTGTAAAAGATTCTTTTGGGAAAGAATGCTGCTTCTCTTACAACTTTAAAACACAACAGTGTAATAATCTTTATTTAATAAAATACCTATTTATGAAATATGACAAGCAGTAGAAAGCAGAAAGAGCATTTCCATAGGGTCAGAAGCACACATGTATTTTCTTTTCTTAATAGACTTTTACAGATACATTATCTAGACTCAGTTTCATGTAACTATAATCAGTATAGAACTCAAAACATCAAAAGCTAATATTTAAAAATAACTTTTTGTATAACTTAAGAAGATAGGATAAGACCACAAAAGAGGACATAGTGGAGGAGTGGCAAAAAAAGAAAAAAACAGGAGAAAAAGATTTATTTCTATATAATTGAGTTGAATCTTTGTGATACTTCACAGAAGATAGGCTCAGAGGGTGGTATCAGCTAATAAACCAAATAGAAATAAGGATTTAGAGAAAGACATTTTAAGTTTCATCATTAGTATTCAAAGAGAAAAAAAAACTCCTGAGAACAAAAGAAGAGATAAAGTAATGAAAAATAAGAGGAATGGAAGTGCTTGAAATAAAGCCAGAAATATTTTTTGAAAAAAGGCATAAGTGAGTGTTCATAATATTGGTTATGTTTGGGAATCTAGAGTAGTCAATGAGACTGATGAATGAAAGGTTGCTGAAATATAGCATTCTTTGTTAACCATAAACCGCAGCAAATACCAAGAACAAAAGAGCTCTACCTCAGCACAATGCTGGGCCTGAAATGGGAGACATGCCAAAGGCTCCATTAAGTCCATAAAATATATCACTATTCATTTTTATGGAAGTGATTGGATAGCAAGGTGATGGATGAATAGACAGATAGGTAGATAATACAACAAACAGAGATTGCTCATGGTTTGACTGTCATTATTCATATTTAGCAATCTCAGTTGTATTGGTGAAGACAAAGCATGCATTGCAATATATTGGGTTAATATTGATGAAAAAATAGAGATGTAATATTTCTTTTTGGTTCTGTCTGTGCTGCCATTTCACTTACAGAGTTATAAATTACACTTACTAAGAGGAAAAAATAAAACCCACAAGGTGATATGAAAGCTTAGAGAGCATACTGAAGTCTCACAAACTCTGACAAAGCAAATATTAAAAATAACAGTCGTTCTAGAAAGAAGACAAATTCTACAGAATATAATGAAAGTGACATAGCCAATGAAGTTACTTTGAACAGCAGACTGTTTAAAATTCTCAGCATTAAGCAAGTAACAAATTTCTAAAAGAAAAAAAGTTTGAAATCAAGTCTCTAGTTTATGAGCAAAAATAAAAGGTTACTGTTAGTATTTCACAGTGTATTGATAATAATAGCTTATGAAATTCATACCGAGAAGGAAAAAAACAGAATAAGATAGAATACTGTGAAATTGAAAAAATACTAAATATCACCCTTACATTAATTCTAGCTGCAACTTCAGTCATTGTTGTATTAAGGACTGTGCAAGAAAAAATATATCTTCTCTAAAGATTTAATGACTGAAATAATGTCAGCTGAATTCCAGGAAACCATATCTGAAACTCCCTAGTCACTCATCAGGACACTGCAGGAGACAAGAATACAGCTGAGGTGTTTAGACATGAACTCCTATTTATTCACTGGACAATTGTAGCCACACTGGAATTTTGTGTGCATAAATGGGTTGCAATGATCACACTGATGTATCCTATTATAATATGTAGGAAATAGCAACAGAAAATAAACTCATTTCATTAAAAGGGAAGTTTATTGATAGGACCTAATATCAATCATAGTACCTGACTGCTTATGTTTTTTATAAAAAATGCACGTTGCTATGTTAAACCATTCTATATTCACGGATTTTACTGCAGCTTCTCATAGGAAAATGTATAAGATTCACCTTGCTTAGTATTACAAACTCTTGGTGAAAGCCCTGTAGCAATCAAATAGCATATTATTTTATAAATGTTGAAAACCTGATTTATAGATCTGTATCAGACACCCACATAAAAAGATGATTACATTTGGAAACTTACACCTACTTGTGAAGACTGGTTGTTAGGAAAGTGAGGTGTGCAAATATGCATGAGAGATGATCAACCCTGACAACAGCAATCATTGCACTTGAATAAAGAAGTTAAAGCTGTAGTAATGACATTTGCTAAATATACCAGTTAGGATGTTCCTTCAATAAAAAGGAGAATCAGAAAAGTTTTACAGGAAGACTTGGGTGACTTGGAAGACTGGAGAAATAAATGTTTTAAATGTTATACTTGCAAAGGGTTAAAAAAAATCTCTTAAAATCATAAACTATTTGGAGGACTGCCTGCCTTCAACCTTCAAATGCCCAGTTAGCCAATCCTTGTGTGTGAATATGAAGTCAACCAGAACACCTGCCCTCATTGCCTCTCTATGACTTGGGTCAGGATGTTGGCATTAATGCTCCTGAAGGACCCCTTGGGATTGTTTAAGCTCTGCTATGTTGTTCCTTGAGCAGACATCAGTGTAGTTCAAGCTCCCTAAGAGGTCAAAGTCCTGTCAATACAAGAGTACTTCTCTCTGTCCAGAGCAGGTACCACCCACTTGTTCTTCCTGGTCAGCCAGTCTATAGCAGCCATACCACTCTGCTTTTCATCCTCACACATAAACTCTCTGTCAGCTTATCATCCATGTCCAGGTGGAGTGCCACGTTTCTGGTTTTTACTCACATAGAGAGCAATTTCTCGTCCTTGTCTGCTCTGCTGATCCTAGACAGCCCGTATTCCTCCATTGAAGCATTCCTTAAACAAGCCATTGACCAAGTCTCTGTGATACCAGCAAGATTATAGTCCTACAACAGCACAAAGATCTCCAGTTTCTTATGTTATTCTTCATGTGCAGAGGTACTTGAAATAAAATCCCTCGGTGTGCTGAATTCCAAAGTCTCTTTTTTTTCCATAATAGTGTCTTATAGGCACTTCCTTGCTTTCATGCTGGTGGTGGTCTTGCTTAAGCCATGTTTGTTGGTTTTGTGTTCCCTTTCATTCACATAATTTCAGACTCTAGTATACTCTGTCTGTCACTCTCTTACAGGCTGCTGGTAACTCTCTCTCTGTTGGTTTCTAGTTTAAAGTCCAATTCAATCATCATACTGGAAATAATACCTTTGTCCTGCCTATTCAAAGGGATCCTAGGTCTTCCAAAATGTAGATTGTTCATTGTTATGAAGGTGAATATATAATGGAGCACTTTCAAGAGATTATGGGGCACTACAGTCCAAGAAGTCTTTTAGTTCATATATTCCCGTGAAGCAAATTTAATCTTTTTGTATCAATAAAAGGCTGTTACATGCCTGCATAAGTAGCAACCAAATAACCAGAAAAGAACTACTCATTCTTGCTTGATTTATTTACTTTAGGATCGCCAATGCAAATTTGTGCCACCAAGTAGCATTACATTTTCAGGACCATAGAATCATAGAATATTCTGAGTTGAAAGTCACCCAGCAGGATCATCAAGTCAAACTCTTGACCCTGCAGAGGACACCCCAAGAATCACACTATGTGCCTGAGAGCATTGTCCAAATGCTTCTTGAACTCTGTCAGGCTGGTGTTTTGATCCATTCCCTGGGGAGCTGTTCCAGTGCCCAACCACCCTCTTCCTGATATCCAGCCTCCCCTGACACAACTTCATGTCATTTCCTCAAGTCCTGTCACTGGTCACAAGAATGAAGAGATCAGTGCCTACCCCTCCACTTGCCCATATGAGGATAGTGAAGATCACAAAGAGGTCTCCCCTCAGTCTCCTGGTTGAACTATATACTATATTTAGTATAACGTGCTCCTGCTAATACCATATAATATTTTCAATTCAGCTCACTCAATATCAGTCTCATATGAATCCTCAAGGCATACTAATTGGAAAAAGGAGATATGAAGCAGCAGTTTCAATGGCAATTAAGATGATTGGAGAGAAAGAAATATTGAAAAAGAAGACTAAATAATACAACTAAAGAATACTGTAATAGAGTGCTGTGGAGGAAACCAATAA
This sequence comes from Drymodes brunneopygia, assembly GCA_013400955.1. NCBI lineage: Eukaryota > Metazoa > Chordata > Aves > Passeriformes > Petroicidae > Drymodes > Drymodes brunneopygia. The sequence goes on along the minus strand of VZTZ01034065.1, from coordinate 94,400 downwards.
TTTTCTAAGAACTTATTGACGCTTTAGAATAAATTAAGAATTATTTAAGAGCTTAATAATATTTAATAAAGAAGCACAAAATAAATTATTATCCCTAGTTAAAATACAAAGTAAAGAAATTAATAATAACAGAAGGTTAACATGGTAATATACTTGCTAAGGTAGCCGTAAGAAGTAAAAAGCAATGGTGTCACTTCTGACTTGTCCACAGCAGTTAAATCAATAAATTAGTATTTCCTGGCAGGAGAGTTTCTGTATGATATTCATAAGTTGCAATAAAGCAAGTTACACCTTTAAAGGCCTTCACACCAAACGACCTATCATCTGTGTGAGAGAAAACAGCTGAGCAGCAAACAATGACAAGGTAAATATTTTCTTAATGTAAACATGTATTATTTCAGTTGGCTTCATCCCCACAAATTAATATTATGCTGGCTGTCTTCACGTAATAGGTCAGACTTAAAAAAACAACTTTAAATCACATCATCAGCATCCAGGTGGAAATGGTAGTAGTTGTATTTGTTTAGCTAAATTGATTGCAGCCTATATGTTAGTAGGCTTTTCCATAAGAATATAAAAAAAATATATCTCTAAAATAAAAACTGGAGTAGTCCACAAACACTTTGTTCCACAAAAATTGGACAGTTTCGTCTACACATCACCACCACCACAACTCCTGTAAATCTTACTCATTCTTTCTCAGCACCCTCTCACTCCAAAGCTCTGCAGTGCCAGATTTCCATCAGAATAGCCTAAATCTCAAACTGTTTCCTGTGTTTTCAGATAGGTTTTTACAGAACCATTGCTAATTCAATATGAAAAAATTTAGTTTTATGGCTTCTTCATGAAAAATTAATCAAAATTTTCGAAGGCATCATGATTTGTAGGCACTGTAAATTATCATGTTATTTTGTAGTCAATTAGTAAGATAAATGTCATAAAAATGGTTTGCATTTTCACTGCAGTCTCTTTTTTGCTTGAAGGCCTTAGCAATATCAGCGTAGGTTCTCTGACACAACAAATTACTCTTAGTCTTTAGCTTTTGACATTGTGGTGGTACTGTTGTCATTCCACTTAAGATTTATCTTGAGCATGTTCATGTAATGTTTCTTAAGCCTTCTTTTCAGCCATGTATGTATATATTATCTGGTTAGTGAAAATAAGTGTGAGCAGTCTATTATTTGACTTAGGGGCATGTGGACAAATGTACTTGTTCTTAAAAAAGGATCTAGTTGTGTTGTCTTTTTCAGTAGTCAAAATTATATTCAGTCACTTTATATCAACAAAATAATTCATACAGACTCATATGGAAAACGCTGAGATGCTTATTCTAATGTTTTCTTAACTTCTATGCATTACATAAAACTGGTTTTGAAAAAATGCATAGAACATACTTGCATTAAAAATAATGAATGATGAGTTTTTAATGTCCCAAAACAGAACTTGAATTCATCTCTTTGTTATCCATGTATATTTTATCAGTTACATTGTCAGCCTAGCTAAATTCTCACACAGATTTTTATGTTATTCAGTAGCAATGCACAGATCTAGCTGATTTTTCAGCACCTTTTAGCTCTTTAGTATGGTGAAGATGGATGAGGACCTTAATTTCCTCAATGTTGATGTGAAGGCTTAATGGCTTGTTGTTTTGATCAAAATAGTTGATGATATATGGCATATATCCTAATAGGGACATAATGATTGGCAAAGAACAGTCTGTAGCACAGCAATAATATAAATTTTGATTTAGCACAAAATCTCTCTCTTACATATGCTGGAAAATACAGATTCCTTTCTGCCAATTAAGTACTATGTACAGGTTGTACTATCAAACAAGTTATTGCATTGTAACTTTATCACTGAAAGACATAAAGTCTGCTTTAAACAAGGACCTGTGCCTCACCCATTCTGAAATAAAAAATATATATTTGAAAACTTGCCTGTATAATGAATTTTTCCTGGGGCCTCCAGGGAATCTGATAGCTGATTGTACTGAGTGGTTTGTATTGATGCATATTATTTTAAAATTTCTTTTGTTGTACAAATCATTCCAGCTTTGATCAGGGTCATAGTTTAACCCCAGTAGTCAGGAAAGCCCCACCCAGCCTCACTCACTCCCCACCAGTGAGATGGGGAGAGAACCAAAAGGGTGAGGGTGAGAAAACTCATGGGCTGAGATAAAAACAGTTTAATAGGTAAAGATAAAGCTGTCCACACATGAACAGCAAATTAAGGAATTCATTCACCACTTCCCATAGGTAGGTGTTCAGCCATCATCAGGGAAGCAGGGCTCCATCCCATGTAGCTGTTACTTGGGAAGGCAAGCACCATCAGTCCATATATCCTCCTTTTCTTCCTTCTTTTCCAGCTTTGCGCTGCTGAGCATGACGCCATATGGTGCGGAATATCATTTTGGTCTGTTGTGGTCAGCTATCCTGGCCACGTTCCCTCCCAGCTCCTTTTGCACCCCCAGCCTGCACCCTGGTAGAGTGGGGGAAGGAGCAGAAAAGGCCTTGAAGCTGTGTGTAAGCACTGGACAACAATAACTAAAACATGCCTGGTTTTTCAGAACAGTTTTCATTATAAATCCAAAACCCAGCATCACAGTAACTACCAAGAATAAAATTTACTTGATCCCAGGCAAAACCAGTAAAATCAGAAACCGAACAGATTAGCTAGAAATTTATTAGGATCAGTACTGTCAAGCATAATTCTCCTAATAATATTTTTATCACTAGGAGAATTAGTATGGTCATTATCATGCCTAAGGAGTCATATTTCCATTTGTAGAGATGAACATTATTTTTCAAGTGAAAAAATGTTCTTTATATGAACATTGTCAAAAGCACAGTCTGTCTGAGTCAGTAATATCTCCTATATTTCTGTATTTTGGTGAGAATGCTGCAAGTTTCTGTTGAATGACTCTATTGCAGCTGTTAAGTAGTTTTAAGCATATCACAAAGGTGGTACTGCTGCTATCTGCTTCCTGATGGGTAGCTTAAGTTTCATTTAGCATTTTGTCAGAAATGATAGATGAATGATTTAATGGTACTGAATTGTTCGCCTTGCACCAGAATTCAGGATTTCTTTTCCACCAGTTGACAGAATTTGATCATCTTCATTGAAATGTTGTGCAATAGCACCATCATAGGGACATATATAATTTGAAGCCACTGAAAAGATGTTTGATGTGATACCATTTTGCATTTTGTTGGCATTTATACTTTCCTTCATTAGCATCTTAAAACATTTTAGCATTTATGGTAAACAGCTTGTTTATTTGCCAGTTTTTACATTTCACTCCAGCTTTATTCTGCACTTAAACAGTTTTCAGATGAAATTGTTTTTAAAACAACTCAAACACGTCTCACATTTGCCTTGACAAAGAACACCCTCTGAGTTAGTGTATGCTGCCTGACTTACATGCTGGCTGAAAAAAAATTCAAAGAAATATAATATTAAATTAATACCAGTATTATCAACTTCAGCCCTCTTCTCCACTGCTGGATACCTGTAACATTCCTTATAAGAAAAAAATATCTTTTTTTATTAAGCTGCAACAAGATAATCACTACCTGACTCCTAGTCATTGTCCCTCACTTACTTTTTGTAGCACTTCCTAGCATGAAAGTATTTACCAGTAGGTGCTAGTCTGTTAGGATCCCAAGAAGAAAGGCGCTCAGGCTCTGTTAAGCCTTAAGC
>VZTZ01034065.1:71513-90668 GCA_013400955.1 Drymodes brunneopygia | reverse complement strand
GATAATTTAAAATTATATCTATAAGGGATAGCAAAATAATAATAATAATAATAATAATAATAATTATAATTATAATAAATATGATATAGTATACATAATCTTTATCTGTATAGATTCTGGTAACCCCAAACTGTGTAGTATTAAACAGTCCTCAACACACCATGCAAACCTCCATGTCTATGGAAAAGTTTACTCTGTTTTGGTCATTCACGCTATTACAGGATTTTCTTGGAGGGAGAATCTTGAAATCTTTCTTGTACTTGGAAGCTGCCATCACATTATTCTGAAGACTATTTTTTTTCTTTAAACTGAGCTCAAATTCATTCAAATTGTTTTTGTGGAACCTGCTCATTTAAATTTTGATGCTTCTTCTTTCTATAATGGTTCCGTTTCTATTTTACATTGGTTTTTCAACTGAACAGGTAATCTGAGATAGAACTAGAATATGTTTTCTTCAACTATTTATGAAGAGTAATGTCAAGTGCTTTATTACAATAAATGTAATATAAATGTCATAAAAATACTTGTTGTTCTCTATGTAAACATAGACTGGCATGACAAGATTTTTAGCTTATGACTTCTTTTGTCTACTTTTGGTATTTTATTGTCTTTATTGTCTTCCAGGTATTTGCAAAATAGCTTGATTACTTGACATTTTCCATTTGATCTTTTTAAAAGCTAAACATTAAGAATGACTTCCATTAATTTCTTCTTCTCTACTCTTCTGATTAATTGAATGTGAACCCTTTAATATGTTACGATTGGTATTTAAATTGTAATTGTCAGGCATCCTGTGATATGTAGCAACCTATAGGTTGATATCTGCAATCAAACTGCATGTTGCACGGGTAATTCTGACATCTGCAACTTCTAAACTGCCTCTCAATGATCTAACCAGAAAACTGCTATGCCTAGACTATGTATAAAGATTAAGGATTTCCTTCTCAGCTGATTAAAGTACTGTAGTAATGATGATCAGTGTTCTGAAACTCAGTAGTGTACTATTTTTATGTTCTATCCTAGAGCTATACTTATCTAGGTACTTTCTTTAAATAAGAACTCAAGGGTTTGCCATTTCATGCCATCAACTGTGTGACCCTATAAAGGTACAGTTTTCTGATCTCCTTTGTTATTTCATCATAGTGAGTTTATTACCTTTAATAGTAGTAAAATAACCAGCTTCCTCTCTGTACCACCAGTAGCTGGCCTACAAGTTCCTTAGGTACACAATGGATTTGTCAGCAATCACATATTGTCGAGGTGGCCAAGAACTTCTAAACTCTACCTACAGCATTGGCATGTCACTTTTCCTCCTTTTCTGCACTATTTGACTTAATACAATCATTATATGATCATAGTAGGAACAAATTTAATCTTCTCATTCCAGTTTTCCTATCTGTGGCTTCAACTTATCTATTCAGATGGCAGGTGCTAGATGGTACGAATATTCAAGGCCAGGTTGGACAGGGCTCTGAGCAACCTGATCTCACTGAAGGTGTTCCAGCTCTTTGCAGGTGTGGTTTGACTAGAGGACCTTTAAAGGTCCCTTCAAACACAAACCAGTCTATGATTCAATGACCCCAAATTAGAATCTATGCTTAAAGGAAAAAAAAGTAGGGAAGAATGCATTTCATGGGTCACAGAAAATACTATTTTTTTATTATTTATAAGGAAACTATTTCCATTTAAACAATTTTTTTTGCAATGACAAAAAATTACTGAATCACATTTTGATTGTTAAGTTCTAAATGCCTGAAACTAATTTCTAAATACTGTTTAGTCAGTTATTGCATAGATGAGCATTCTTATCTAATTTTAGACTCTGCATATTTCAGTGGACTGCATCCTATTTTTCTGTAGTATTTTGAAACCCATCCATAGCAAAAGCTATCCCCAACAAATTTCAATAATTTGTAATTACAGGCTCTCATTTGTGTCAGACTCATTTTCCTGTGTGACCAACATAATTTTATGGATTTAGTTCAGTGATCGTTTACAAAAAATTGAAAACCTCCAGTCAAACAGCATTCTGTATATGAATACACATTTTGAAATGCAAGAAATATGTTTTGAATGTACTGAATTGCATCTCCAAGATAACCATGGCTTTATTGGAGAAGAGGAACAGAAGGTTTAAGCCTTTATTTAGTTTTAAGAATAAAAACCAAAATAGCCAGACCGCATCTCCTCACTTGGTACTCATATTTTCAATGTAGTTTTTTTTTAATTTGTGAATCATTATTTGGCACAAATTATACTGGATTTAATTACATGCATTTATTAATCATTGTCCTTTTAAAACAGTTGAGTTCCTCACCGATGTGTCAAATCCACCAATAGTATTAAATCACTATATTGTGTTTCTAAATAAAGATATTTCTGAATATGTATGTTGAAACAACAAGGCAAAATGTCATGACCTAAGATACATGCAGTAAGTTTTTGTGAAATTAATATGATTTTCTCTACAGTAAGTGGGTATAGCTCTATTTCATTAAAATTAATTGTGATTTCCCATAACTGTTGCTTTTCATGGAGTGAGTTCTTTCTAGCTGATATGCATGACTCTCCCTCATCATTTATAGCCTGTCAAACTTCTGGGGGAATTTAGAGAGGCTCCTATTTCTTGTATCTTCACTGAGCTTGGGAATGTAACATGTGTGTATGCAGTGTGTCAAAAAATAAATAAGCTGATGTCCTTGGTGTTCCAATTTATTCAATTAGAAGTGAATAAATATCCTTTAACTCCATTATCTCAGTTACATCACTGAAGATAGGCAGCAACACATCAAACTGGAGAGGCTTGAGTCTAAATATGTCAACCTTATGTTAGGCAATTATAGAATATCAAAATCATTTTAGAGTATGGGTGCCTTGATGAGTAGGTGCTATTTGTCCAGAGGGTATTTTATCATAGTTTGGAGAGAGATCACTTATTCTCCAAAATCTCACCACCAACCTAGTAGCTTTCATGAGCTCTAAGGTGCAATGCCTGCTTCCTCTCCATTCTCACAGTCTTCCCTTCTTAGATTTGTCACTGCCTTGATCTTCATCGGAAAGACGTGATCACTGTACCCTCAGGTGTTCCGTGACTGCATGTTGATATAGAACACAGGCATGCACTCTTCACTTGATTTGTCCAAAAGAAATCTATTTCACTGCAGGAATAAAGAGCTTAATAAGCGTTCAGTACAAAAAGCTACAGTTTCACAGTTTCTTACTGTTATTATTGGCCTTTAAAGCCAGCAGGTAGTCTTTACTCAATTAATTTCGTAGAATATCACTTAGTAGGTACCATTTTATCAACACTTGACAACTAAAGAATGTTTTGCTCATATCAGTGGGTTTTTTGTTGCTATTGTTTTATAAAAAGAAAACACAACCAGAACTGTTCCTGAAACCATTTTTATTCAAAACACAGAAAGCCTTTATACATCGTCTTAAACTATTGTACAATACAGAAATTTCTGTGGGTGTCTATTAAATCAAGAAGTCATACATGGATTTCATCCTACAGTTCATTCCTGTAGAGAAATGCTGTGCTGTATGAGGAATATTTTTGTTTTAAATTATGGAGATCATTGCAAACACAGAGAAGTTAGAAATGTAAAGCAAGTTTCATACAATTCCTCTTGAGATCGATTTGTTCCAAATATTTTCCTTTTCTTCAGTGGATATCCTTGCAGAAAGCAAATTTGTACTAGTTTTAAGACAGTACATTGAGTAGACTGAAGAACTTTAGGGTTTGAAGAAAAAGAAATTATTTACATGATTCTTTGATTTATTTAAATTATATTGTACACTTACAATTCTATTCAATACAGTCTAGGTTTCTTTTTGTAATTATGTTTGTGGAAAAAAATCATGAGGTAAATTTTTTTCTATATTTGAACTATTCTTGTTGGTTTTATGAACCCACTCTAGAGAATAATTTCTTTGGTTTGCTGCTGGCATCTGTTATTTTTCTCTTACTTAAGCACTTAGTGCTTACTGGTCAACTTGTGATAGTTTGTTTGAATGTAAAGCTGGAGTGAGCATGAGCAGTAATTTGAATTTCCTTCTGGCACTAAATATACCTACAAGAGCATATCAATCTATAGTCAAGAGAACTGCATTTCTTCTTCATCTCTTTTTATAACAATGACTTATTTCTTCCCCCTGGCTTTTCAGCTTTCTCCCAAGTTAATGGGTTCTCAACTTTGAGATACCTGATAACTTGTCTTGTCATTAATCACTCTGAACTTAACAGATAGTGCACCTTTAAGCACTATCTTTTCTTTAACTTTGTCCACATAGTAATGAATCAAGGTCATGAAAATATAGAATTGTGCCTTTTGAAAGCAAAGTCACTGATATTTTTATATCACACAGTCTGTCATTTAAAAAAAAAATCTTTTTACACCCTTTCTAAAGAACAGAAGTCTGGTTAAAGTTTATGTGTTCAAAAGGCTAATTGCATATACAACTAGAAAGACCAGCATTCCTGCAAATAAATGCAAATGAAAGGAATTATATTTATTATTTCTAGAAATGTATGGTGTTAAAAAAGCATTGTGTAATTAAAGACTGTAGTACATTTGGGTCTTTTACCAAGCCATTTCAAGTTAGAATTGAATGCTTTGTCCATTAGGATGTGGACAAATTATTGGTCCATATATTTGTGATTGTACACTTTATTTCTGTACTGTACTTTATATAAGGAGCTCCAAATAAAGAATTTTAAATTGTTTGCAAATGGCTTTTAACCCATGGTTCATTTGGAATGCGTTCTGGGCACTTGCCTGCAAAACAGACAAAGTTCAATGCAGGGCAGATAATGATTGTTGATTGATTATTTAGTTTCCATTTCAAAATAATTCCACCTGTTCTGAACAAGCCATTAATACAGGAGATCTTTTATCACTCTTCAGGGAGAAAGAGACCCTGGGAATTTTGATACATCCCAAGAGTTCAGTTCTTGTTTACATTTTGCTCCACAATGATTTTTAAACTTAATAGGACAACATTCTGAGCATGTAAATCCCTTGAAAGCCTTCCAGCAGACTGATCATGATTACAAAAAACAACTGTAACTTTGAACCTAGAGCCCAAAACCCAAAACGTATCACATGTATTAACATTAGAAATGTTCCAGTATGTTTTCTACCTAGTCAAAAAAAATCATAATTTATTCAGTGTTCATAAGTATAAGCCCATAATCACAATTATATACCTGCAAATGCATAAATAGATTTCACCATTCATATATTTGATTGTGGGACTGCATCAATAGCTACAGCGCTTTTACATCTTTACTTAAGAGAATCTCCTAAAATCAGCCTCTCTACACAGATGAACATACACCTCTCTTATGGGTGTAAGAGATTTAGAGAGATAAGAAGAATATTATTTTAAAAAACATCTTCCATATGTCTATTAATAGAAATAATATTAATTGTAAATATATCTCATGTCTAGCGAGATGCAAAATTGGCATTAGCTTCCTAATTTTTATAGAGTTCAAAGTATTCAAATACTCAATTTTTTAAGGATACTATGCAACAGGGCAGTCACAAGCCAGGCTGAAGAGAGAGTGGACTATAAATGAGTCAGAGTTACCGATACCAGTCACATAATTTTAAAATAACAAAATGAGTACTATGTAATAATGACATCCATCCATCAGGGCACTTAAAAAATGTAGGTAACATAAATAATTACTCTTGTTTGTCAATCTCAATTAATGTGCCCTTTTAAAAAAAAAAGAAAAAAGATTGTTTCTTCCATAGTCAAAAACTGATCAGACTTGGGGGAGAAGCCTTCATATGGCAGTGTAGCCAAGAGGACAAAAAGGCAGTGTACAGGAGCTTATGGAAAAGGCCACTGGAGAGGACTAAGCATCAGATAGACACAAGTCAGTGGTGTTGGAAAGAACTTCCTAGGAACTAGGATGCCTGAGCAATTAGCCAAGAAATCAAGCCCAGAAACAGGGCATCCAAGTGAAAAGGAGGGAAAGAATTGGAAGGGTAAAAGTGAAAAATCTCATGAGATGAGATAAAGAGTTCAGGAAAAGAACAAAGGCATGCATGCAGGAAAAGAAAAACAAGGATTTCATTTGCCACTGGCCATCAGGGGACAGATGTTCTACTGTTTTGAGGAAAGCAAGGCTCCTTCATATGTTATAGATATTTGGGACAACAAATGAAGCAACTCGAAATGTCCCCCCACTTGCACCCTCTTCCCCATAGCACTTCTTGCTGAGTACAGGGTCAAATGGTCTGGTATATCCCTTGGGGGGATTGGGGTCAGCGGTCCCCTCTGTGTCCCCTTCCAACTTCTCATGCGCCTCCAGCCTATTCACTGGGGCATTGTGTGAATTACAGGATCACAGAATCATAGAATGGTGTGGGTTGGAAGAAACTTTAAAGATCATTTGGCTCCAACCCTCCTGCCACGGGCAGGGACAACTCCCACTAGACCAGGTTGCTCAAAGTCCCATCCAGCCTCGCCTTGAACACTTCCAGAGACGGGGTAGCCACAATTTTTCTGCACAGCCTGAAAAGGCCTTGACACTGTGAGCACTGCTCAGCAATAACTATAATCCTGATGTGTTATCGACACTGTTTTCAACATAAGTCCTAAACACAGCCTCATACATACAATTATGAAGAACAATAACTCTATCCTAGAAAAAATAATAATTAAAAATAAGCAGAATATATTTATAATTGAGTAAAAATCAGGGACATGAAGACAGAACAGAAGACAAAATCTGAAAACACATCAGAATGAAGGCAAAGGACTAAATCCCCCAGCTTTTCAGCTTATTGGATCATGTGGGCTTTGAGAATGGATGATGAAACTTTACAAGATTCTTTCTCTTGTAAATCAGTGTTCTGCATAAAATGACAACTGAACATTTTTCTATAGCAGAATGAATAAAATCAAGAAGATACTGTTTTGGATAGCAAGGCAATAGGTTGATGCACAATCTGAAGTGCTTTCTAAAGAGGATATCATAAATTCTTCAATATATACACCAGATTGCCTTTTTGTCTTGCCAGTTAGAGGGTAAATACACTACTGATTAGCTGGTTGGCAGTTTCTTGCACCTGTGAGAGACTGTAAGGCTTGTGTAGTGCAGTGAATATGTGACTTGCTATTAACAGTAGAAGGCTTCAGGCTCTTAACTGACCCAGCAGGGCAGGATCTCAGACTCACCCTGATCTGAGCTGGGTTTCATGACTGCTGCCTCCCCTGCTCCAGTTTCATCTCTGGAGATAGCCCCTGATTTCCCAGCTGGTAGTCTGGGAAAAGGAAGTGGTCTGTTATTAGAAAAATATATTGAAAATAAAAATAAAAGTAATAATGGAAAATAAAAATTGGCCAAACCAAACAAACAGCAACAACAATAACAAAATGCACATATAAATAAATGCTAGACTTCAGACACAGGAGGATGAAATGCTTTCCATAAACATCACAGTTGTAATCCAGAAGTAAAAGTGTATGCCATATTGAGCTCTGAGTTCCCTATGCCATTTTGTTACTTCCTTTAGGTCTTGGTTTTAAATCCAAACTACTTTTATCATTTGATATCCCAGTTCATCCTCAACCTAAACACCAGCAAAAAGATAACATCAGTTGTTACATAACAACTGAGACAATAAGGAGTATTTAGAAACTTTCTTGCTTTTTCCATCCTCAAGAGCAGTGTCTTTGGAGATGTAGCTCTAGTCATGCAGTATGAGATGCAGTGATACCATCATGTAGCACTTAAATAATTCAAGAATTCATTTAGATAATTTTTACAGTTTGGTGTTAATTTCTAAAAATTCATGCAATGAAAAATAACATAGCAGATAGAACAGAGCTGGCCTGACTGATAATGCTGCACGTTGAATAAGGCTGAATTCACTAATCCAGTTTGCAATTGTTTTTTTTCAATCTGAATCATAGAACCATAGACTCATGGAATGGTTTGTGTTGAAAGGGACTTTAAAGATCATCTATTTCCAAGCCCTCTGCCATGGGCAGGGACACAGTCCACTAGATCAAGTTGCTCAAAGCCCCATCCAACCTGGCTTAGGACATTTCCAGGGATGGAGCATCATGACTACTCTGGGCAACTCATGCCAGGGCCTCACCATCCTCACAGTAAAGAATTTCATCATAGTATCTAATCTCAACTACTACTCTGAAATATGAGTAGATTTAAAATCAGATAGGCAGCTATAAGCAAAGCACTTGGGAATAAATGTCCACTCCCTAGTGCCACCAGAATTTTGGTTTTGTTTTCTATATTCTCAAATATTTAATTCTGTTGTTTTTTTAAAGGTTTTTCTGACTCTCCAAGTCAAGAATAGAGTACCTAGTACTTCTTGTTAGCAGGCCACCCAAAATCCCTTTGTTCTAGCTAACTTATGCTGATTGTATTTTTATTTGAATAATATTCTATATGACAATATAGTATCTGTTTTCATTATGGAGTGGGAAAAATAGTGTTAGCAACAGTGACACAAAATACCAGAGCTTGCAAATCGATGGAAGGGTTTTGGATTGCCAAAGCCATGTTTTATAAAACAATAATGAGAACAATGAACTTCTAAAGAGAGACATTATAACAAAGAAGAATTAAAATAAAAAACTTTTGTTGTGTCTTTTCCTCCAGTATTGCTATCAGTTTCCCAGCTCTTTTGTTAATCCAGTTCCCTGGTTTGAAACAATTTCTACACTTTACTTTGTGGGACCAGAGGAAAAATGCCCTTCTGCCCTTTGCCACGGTGCTTTAGCTCCCTGTTTTCTTTGTTTCTCACAAATCCTTTGCTTTATGCTCACACTGGTCTCCCTGTTGCTCAAAGTTCTGCCTGGATTACTGCAACCTTGGTTGTACTCAGGAGTGGTTTTACCCCTTTCCTCCAACAGCTTTTTTCTAATCCATATTGCGATAGACAGAAAAGTTAAGACAAGAGGGCATTCCTTTATGCTGCTCACTCACATACTTTTAAAAATAATTTAACATATACTGACATTTTATATCTACTAACAAAATGATCTAACAAGTACTTAACCTTTTCACTTGGAACTCTCTTCAGCTGTGATACAGACTTCCTTTAAGAATTAAAGTTAAGTTCCTTGCATAATGACATGTCACCAGAAGTTTGCACTTTGGGAAATATTTCCAGACACAAAGTCACAGGACTGATAACACCAATATTGAGTATACTAATCTTTCTCTCTAGGTTAGTGATTAATTACCATTGATGGAGAAAGGATATTAGAATTCATTGCACAGATTTCTTTACTCTTCAGGATTGGCATAGAAAGATAAACATGTCTAAAATCTCAAAATAAAGGGTTTAGTGCGAAATATTAAGTAATATAAATAAAAACCTAATTAATTTATTTTTTAATGTTATGCTTGCAGTTCCACATGACGTCTGAATTTACCATTACCATTTACAAATGACTCCTTTCAGACCCTGCAATTTTATATTTGAAATGTAACACTTCAGTTTCCTGATTCAAAATCTGATCGAATGGCAGGGCCCATTAGCACCCACCTCTGCACAGAAGGTAGATGCACTTCTTTTGGCTGGGGTAGAGTTCATTTTCTTTATAGTGGCTGGTATGCAGCTGTGTTTTGGATTTGTGATGGAAACAATGCCGATAACACAGAGGGTTTTTTTTTTTCTGCTGAGCAGTGCTTGCACAGCATCAGGGCCTTTCCTGCTTCTTACACCACCCTGACATAAATGAGCACAAAGAAAGCAAGTAGCTCTAACATCCATATGCAAGAAGGCACGCAAAGAGCTTTCTAAGAACATTTCATAAAAATTTTTGAAGGAAGAAAACCTCTGTGACAGGCAATAGATTCAAAATTTTGTGAGTACAGTGATAATTATAATATTTTTCATAGTTAATTAAAATACAAAGTACCATAAGACTTACAGTCTATAATAGCATAATATAATTGATCTCAAGGTCTGGAAATTAATGGTTTGACACAAAGCGTCTTCAAGGTAGCTGAATGTTTATTGACATTATACTATGTGTCAACAGAACACAATACCTAATCTACTTAATTCATGAATGAAATTCAAACACTAGAAAACATCAAAAGTAGCATGCAGTTCTTTTTTCACTTTGAAAAGCTGATGGCTATACACACTTCAAATTTAGTAAGACTCATTTACTTATTTTATGGAATTAGCAACAAAGCAGAATTTTACAAACAATATCACTATCTCCAGGAGGGATAGAGTCCAGTGTATAGAATCAATATTTCTCCAAACATTTAAGCAAAATAATGTCTGTCTTCATTTGAAGGGAATTCCATGCTGTGTATCCATTATTTATGGACTACTAAATAGATAAAAACCAAATTTACCTTACAAGGAGATAATGGCCACCAGTGGATTATGACAAAAAGTCACTATTTCAGAAGATTTTCAAACCTTAGAGAAAGCTTTGAGAATTCCTTTGATTTTTTTTGATAGATTTAAATCCTTTTATTAAAAATAAAAATAAAACTTATTTGCTGAACTGCTCAAACTTATTATCAGTAAAAGTGAACTTAGATCATATAAATCTAGGACTTTTTCAAAATTAATCAAAATTACAGATGCAAATAAAAGCACCAAATATGAAAATGGAAGGTTGCATAATCATTATCCATTTTAATTTATTAGTTAGTATATGTGCAAATGAAATCCCTAGATACATAGGTAGGAATACCTAATATTTGAACTTGCTTTTCCTCCAAGATATGGACTTTTTCCCAAACAGTAATCAGTCCCTTCAAAATATGTTTTACCACTTTGGCAGTGAAAGCAACAGACTCAGAAACCCTATTTTTATCAATTAGCCTTTGGAGATGGCTAGAATGGGAATGCTTCTGAAGATTAATCTGTTGTAAAACTCTATTATCTGATTAGCTAGAATTCATTTGTTTAGCAAACTTTGAGGTATTCATTGACTGACTGCATTTTATGCAACATCAGATGTCTAAAGTTTGGTATCTAATCTGAAACACTTGTTTAGTTAGAAGAAAAGAAAGTATCCCATGAGCAGTCAGTCCTGGATGTTTTTGGATGGAATAAACCATCTTCTGAAGGTGTCCAGTTTAAACTGTTGGTTCTAACAGGGGTTAGAGTGAGCATCTAGTTTTTAAATTGCTGAGTTAGGTCATGTGAGCTTACTTTTTTATATATTACAGAACACAAATCTCCAAAATGGTGAGAAAACAAAATCTTCTGTAGAATTTTCACTTAATACTGAAAGGGTCTCGTCATTAACCCAGCAAGTGTCTTCCATATTAAATTCATATTCTTTTTCATCAGATTTGGGTTTGTTATATTGCTGCCATTATCTTGCTGCACCTCATTATACATCATTATGTATTGACATTTAAATGCAGGATCCTGGAGAAAATGCTGTAAATACAAGGCCAAACAATTACAGTATAATTGAAATCTTAAGATTCATCTGTGCATAAAATACTTCAATAATAATACTTGTAAACTTCTTATATATATACACGCTTCTTAATTTCCAACCCTGTTCCAGAGGCTGTGCTCACCCTTACCCTGCTCCTTTTACTGTCTTTGGCAGCAGGGGTGTGTTATGGCGAGTGTTCCTGAGAGAATTTGTAGTCCTTCACCAGGAGGAATATGACGTTTGTGCTGATGGTTTTACCTTACTTGCTCTAGGATCTACCCAGGATCATATTTATATGTTTTCTAGCATCCTTTTATACCTTTCTTTTTCTTCATTGGGCTGTAGTTTCAAATTACACCAGAATTTTTCTATCTATGGTGGGGTTTATAGATGCTAGATATTGTTCGTTTTGTTGCCCTCAAGACCAGTTTTGTCCACCTCCAGGTCTGCATTTCTTTGACTGTTCACCGGTGAGTTGTTTACAGCTGTGGGGTCTTCAGGGCCTAGAGTGTGCCTTGCCTCCAAATATTCCATACCTGTACTGCCATACACTGCATGCTGTGTCTGCAATTTTCAAGACCTCTTTTACCATACCAAGCCTCCATTTCTTTAAATTACATCACAACGCTAGAGCCATAAAGTCATGGTGATATTACCAGCTTTTGGGAATGACTAATCTTTTTATGAGAGACTCTAAGACTCTACTCTTCTTTCAACATTAGTGCCTTGGCATTTATTCCAGCTCTGAGTACATTGTACCTCTACAGTGCTTCCAGAATTGGCAGGTACTTCATTACTCAGCACAACATGCAGGGATTTAAACACTCTCAGTTTGTCCCATTAAATAATGCTGAGGGATTTCCAGGAAATGGAAGTATCCCCAAATGGAAATATCCCCAAGGTCATTGGAGACAAAAAGTTACAATTCTGAGAAATTTTGAATGTTCAAAGGTTGGTTTTCTTGCAAACAGTATAGTACTCTCTTGGTTCTCAGAGTCTAATAATGTTACAAGCTGAACAATAAGCAGACTTTTTCCTTTATGTCACAATTCTAATAGAATGTACAGATGCATAAAACTTAGTTAATTCTAATTAATACTTATTTTGCTTTTCTGATTTTCTTCCATAATTACTCCTTGAGAATTTTTTTCTTCTCAAGAATAATTATTTACAATAAATTAATGCATAACCTAAACTATAAATCTGGATTATGGGATGATGTGATGTGGTCACTTGACAACATACCACACATTTTATCCATTTGACCAGCCTGCATTTTAAACATTAAACCAACTGAAACCTCTTGAGAGCTTTTGACAATCAATTTGCTTAAAATTTTGTAGCTAAGATAAAAAATCAGCAATACCAAAATACTCAAGACACCAAACAACATATTTTCCACACCAACAACATACAGGTAATAAACTCTTTTTATTTAAACAGCTATCCTCAACAGTTTTTTTCTCTCCCTCCTAGAATACAGAAGGTGTCAAAACAGATCTATTGGTAACTACTCAGCCCATCTTACTACTTCTGTGTTACTCTGATGTGCTTCTCTAATCCTGCGATTCAAGCCTTCTTTTGCTCTCACTTTCTGTATCACCTGCCCTGTCCTCCTTCTCTTCAATATACTTAATCCCCACTGCTGTCTCAGGCTTCCCCTTATTTAGCACACGTCCCTGGACTCTGCAGTTGCCTAAGGGCACACCTTCCCAGAATTTATTTCTATCATTTACATTTCTTTTCAACTCTTACCTTGGTTATTGAATTTCAAGTGGCTATGTTCCTGAAGATCTGTTTCCCAGATCTTTAGTAGTTGTCTCAAGACCACAGTCATGTTTCTGAATATTGTTAAGCAATTTAGTAGGAATCCATCTTAGCCAAAATCCTCTTTTGCTGTAACAGAAGGATCTTGTCATTTAGACTCGTGATTTCTGAGGGTGAAACAAAAGTAAATGTATATATCTTGAATAGACTCCTTTGTCAAAGACTTGAAAAACCAATTATCTTTTGATAGGACTATTCCCTATGTCAATTTCTTTCTTCTTGAATAATTGTATACCTGCTTCCACACTATTACAGATTAGAAAAAGAAGATATATAATCTTTAACAACAATTAATATGGAGACAAATGAATCACAAGCTTTAGTTATTCACATCCATCAAATTGATTTTGAAAAGAATTTTGTTAAAGGAATAAGAATTCATTCGAATTAGTGAATTTCAAAGGTTCAAGCTGTTCAAGGGGAATAAAGGGTTTAAACAACTGTATATTCCCATCTGAAAATTTGAAAGTAGTGAAAGTTTGTCAATATTTTTAAGCTCAATATTTGCAGCTGTGTATAATATGCTATTGCTGCAGTTCCATTTGCCCATAGGTGCATATTGTTTATTTAGAGGTGCTGTACAATGTTATAAGTGTCTTGGCACATGTTTATACAAGTTGGTTTTTTTGTCTTCTCATGCAGTTTTGACTGCAAACAAGAGAAAAGACCAAGCCACACATTATAAAATTTGTTATGGAGGAAAGTGTTTGAGTATTCTTATGAAACCACATGATTTTTCAGCCCATGCATATCTTTTATCATCACTCAGCTGGCTGTGGTAACACTGAGGAGAGAGGAGAAAGTTAATCACCTGTCATCTCTTCTAAGAAGTATATTAGCAGAGAAATAAAAGAATATCAGCTTTCTGATGGCTGATTTATTTAAGGCTCTTCTTCCTGAATTCACATAACTAACTGAACTGCCCACTGTCAATATATCAACTTTAACATCTTTAATTAATCCTATTGTCAGAGGAATTCTTGAAAATATTACTGCCAAAACGATGGATAATAGCAATTGTCGTCATCATCATCATCAACAGCAACAACAAAAAGCCTCTGAATAGTTTCATAGTTCTTAAAGGCTTACAGTTGTTATGACATAGTCATGATTGTTGAATATTGAGGTGTATAGTACAGGCATGTTACAGCCAATTTTTAAAAGCTTTTAATGGAACTTCCAATTGCAGGTCAGTTTCTTTATTTGTCTCTCCATAGGTATTAACCTAAAGCCTTTGGTGTCCCAATATCTAAATTCTGTTTTTGATCTGCTGACTTCCACTCTGAAAAAAAAACCCGAGGAATTTGATAAATCTTCTTAATGTATGTATTGATGACTTATATTTAGATCAGTCCAACGTGTTTTATAAGATTTTTCTGATTTACACTCGATTATGTGTGGTGCCATTGAGATAAATCATAAATAAACACAATTATGACTGCCCAAAAAAATTGGGAGGCGTGTCATCTTGCATAACTGAATTAAGAATAATGCAACAAATATAACCTTCATCATTTTGCCAAAGAAAAGTGCGTCAAGAATGCACTCAGAATAAATTATTATGCAAAGTAAACCTGTTAGCACAGATTTAACAATAATTTTTTAAAAATATATTGTTAACATTTGTGTTCTACTTTCTAAAATTTTTATTTATCAACCTATTGGAATTTGGAATCACAATACTTTTTAATTTTAATGAAGAAAATGTCTGTCCTACTTAATATATTGACTTGATCTGTTTTCATTTAGGATTTTAATCAGAAGTGTGCTTCCCATTCATACCTTTAGAAACCATGTTGAGAAACTTCATGCACGATGCTAGTCCATGAATCCTAGATGAGACCTCATGTGTAAGAGGTGTAATTTGACAGAATTTGGAAGTATTGAGATTCTCACAGAAGCATATGAGCCATCAAGAACATGTTTTAAATTGAAGTATAGACAAGATCTTATCACTTGATGAGCAGCTGAGTAACTTAATTAATACTTTCTGAAGAAACGACAAAACTCTGTTTAATCATTACGTTTTTGAAACCACCTTTCCAAAAGATGTTTGGAATAAAATCATATAATTTTTACTGTAGTAAAACCCATGAAGAATAAGTGAATTCATTGATAACAGACACATTCAGGTATTCTGTGTGGTGAACACCATCAGCTGGGTGCAAAGAGGAAGGCCATTTTAAATCTAGACATTTAATGATTGGGCAGCATTGGTGTTCTTGACAAAAGTCACAACTGTCAATCTGAACTTTATAGCTGTTATCCTGATGCCCCTAGCAGCATTTGAAACACCCCTTTCTGCAACAGACTGAGGCACTAGGAAGTGCTTTTAGGTGAGGAATAGTATATGATCTGTTACACTTAGGGTGATGCCCTGCTCTTGCCCAAGGGAATAACAGCCTTCCAGAAGCAAGGACAGCCTATGCACACTGCCTTGGCAGTAGCCAGGGCAGCATCAGCTCAGGGTCAGACCAGTTCTGTTAGCTTACACTGTTTTTGAGCACTTAGCCAAGATAAGAGGTAAAACTAAAAGTTTACAAGGACGCTCGATGAGTTTTTCCAGCAGTACTGTAATTTTTTCTCTAATAGGCTTTCCTCTGATGGAAGCTAATGTTCTTCTTATTCATTTACTTCTAAAATGTCTATTTTCAAGTATGCTGATTGGAGCTTTTCTATAAAGCACATCAGTGAGCTCTGATGCTGTCTATTTGGTCTAAAATTAGGATTATAGCCCTTATAATCTTCATGGAAATTTGTACTTCATGAAAGAGCTAGATTTACTGTGCCTAAAGTAGATTTCATTTTGATTCAGATTTTACTGAAACTTCATATACATGAAAAACAAGGTATCATTCATCAGTTTTGATTAGAAATATATATGAAGATGCAAATACTGTATTTAAAAGAATTTAAAAGATCAATGATTTTAGTACACTAATAGAAATATCTATATACTTCAGGGTCTAGATATATAAGACAAGAACTTTTGATTCAGTCATGTGTTTAAACAGAGAAAATAAAATCATTCTACAGCAACAACTTTTAAAAACACTTTTCAGTTTTCCATTTAAAAGGAAGGATATCTGACAAAGCTCATGAAGGAAAAAGCAAGGATTGTACTGCACTAAACTAATTTTAATAAATTGTTAAAGGAGCTATAAAGATAGGAATTAATTAATTGTAGAAATTTTTTTCACAACTAAATCAACTGAAATCGATTATCATCAAATTAAAAGAGTCATTTACTAATTAATTGTTCTGTTACATACCACATATTAATGGCATGCATAAGAAGGACATTGTGTGGGTTTCTATGATTCTAAATAGAAAATGAACATATTAAAATATTAACAATAGTTTAAACAATTA
Source organism: Drymodes brunneopygia (assembly GCA_013400955.1). Lineage (NCBI taxonomy): Eukaryota > Metazoa > Chordata > Aves > Passeriformes > Petroicidae > Drymodes > Drymodes brunneopygia. Next base: position 74,051 of record VZTZ01034065.1, on the reverse strand, counting down.
AATATATTTATTCATATTCAGCCTTTATTTACTGCCTATTGTTTATCTTGGTCCTTGATTGTATCAAGCGGCAGTCTCTTGCTTCTTTTATGCTGAAAATAAATCTGTCTCTCACTAAATACTTCATTTTTTATCCTACCCAGAAATATTATTGCTCTATTCTTAGACAAGTACAAATAATTGGCTATAACATGTGCTGTTTCCTGAACCAGTCTACTCTGCCTTATGCATAACTGCTCTAGAATATACTGACTTTTGATTAGAGGAACAACAAAATGAGAGTATGTAAATTGTATTAAAGTGTAGTATGCTAATATGATTATTAACATATTTTGCTGCTTGGGAAGAGGAACTTTTGCAAAAATGTGAAATACTACAATTAAAATAGAAACTACTTATTTTAATCAGTAATGTCAGATATTTAGGTAAGTGTCACTATGTGGTATCTTAACAAACTGAGTGGTATTTATCAATGGTGTCAGTAATGTCCTTTGTCTTTAAATGGGTTATCATTATAACATGGCAGTGAAACCACAGAAAGGACGACTAGATGGGATACAGTTGAATTGAACAAAGAAGAGCTGGGATTCTTCTGTCATTAATTTTTGGTTTGGTGAAGGATTTTATTCATTCCATGTGTAAAAACGACAGAAAATGCTGGAAATAAAGTTCAGTTCCTTAAACTAAAATTCATTAGTTTGCATATTGGTCTATCAGATAATCTTTACTCATTTATTCCTGCTTCTTAATCTTCCACAATTTTTATTTTATTGAAGTAAAGCAAACAAGAATTCATTATATTGAAAGATGAAGGTGAACTGGTCCTACTGATGATACTTTTAATTTCTTGGAATTTCCTCTTTAATCAGGGTATTCAATCAAGCTGATAACTATTTCTTTTCATACTGAAGTTTCCAGAATCAACCATCTCCCATTAGAACATGGTTTCTGCATTTATCTTCCTGAGAATTTGAATAAGCTTTGAGTAGCTGATCATTCATCAGTGAGCACTAATGGGACTTCAGTATTTTCAGCAAATGTCTCTTTTTGGGTCTGACTGAGGGAAAAATTACTTCTGTTGAAATTGTTGGCAACAGAAATGCACAGCATCTAGGGCAGATGCTATGCCTATATTCTGTTTTTATTCATATCAAAGTAAAATAGAAGGTTATATACTAAATCTATGCAGTTAAGATGATTTCCCATGCTTTTTTTTTTTTTTTCAATTTAAGTTTCAGGTCTTCAGAAGATGTACAAACATTTCAAATGTGCATGTGCTAGTTGGACTGATGTTCTGATCCCAGCTGCATTGTTCATTGCTTAAATAGTGTCTTCTTTCTGAGGCTTGCATTTGATATAAGAGTATAAAGATCCATTTTTGTCCTATTCCTCTTTACTTTGCTGGTAATCACAACGTTCAAGAGGTCAGTAAATGTGAACATGGATGTGAATTTAAGTATTTATTGAAACACATTGGAACAGAAGCCACTGATAATGACAAAATGTGTACATTTTAAAATAAGAATTTAGAAATAATTACTGATTTGCACAACTTTTAAAAGGGTTTGTACACATCTTGAATCAAATTAGATAAATAGATTTGCAAGTTTAGAGGACCAGACATTCATCTCTTCTGACAAAGTTAGTTACATTGCATATGTCCTCTTCTATATAGTTAAGTCTTCGTGTATGTAGTTAAAGAAATATTTATCAAAATGCATTGATGTAAAGAGGTCAGCAACTCTAGAATTCAATTCTTTCATTGTAGTCAGGTAAAAATGTGTGAGGTGTTTTCCACATTATATCATTCCGCTTCTCTCTTCAGTCATTTCCCTTTCTTACACTCTTCTCTCTGAATTAATGATCCCTTTAGTGCTTAATATTTTCCCCATCCAAGAGTTGTAATCAAGTCACCTTTTAATCTTATTTAGCAAATAGATCGAGTGTGACATCAGATTCGGGAATGATAGAATAAAAGTCTCAAACCACTAATTCTCCCGAATTCCATTTACTGACTTGATTTGTCAAATTCATCAGGCATGGATGTTCAGGTGAAAGAATGCTGCTCTTGATTGCCACATAAGATGCTGAATACAGTGAATTATAAAGTAGATCAATATCAAAGACATAATTAATGTCAATAATTAAGGAAAAATTCTACCTCAAAACTGAATTCTTGATAAAAGACATTGGTAGATGTGTCTTGTGTTTTAGACCATGAGTCAATATCTTCATTTAAATTAATAGCCTTTCACCTAGTAAAGTAATTGGCTACCAATTTCCACTAAATGCACTGTTTTTTCCTAAATTACAAAAAAAAAATGGGTTTTGCTCCCTTTGCAAGGAGGTACCGAAGAGAAAAGAGTAAAAAGTTAATTTTTTTTTTTTTTGCCATACTTGAAACTTGCATTTTTTCTTGCTATATTTCTCATGGTAAGATTGAGAATATTTCCTTATCTGCTCTCAGTCTTTTCTCTATTCCTCTTCTAGCTACTTTAGTCTTCTCTTAAAAGAGTATTTCACTATCACTTTTTTTTT